>JACCEG010000077.1:147701-198190 GCA_014065205.1 Tuber brumale | reverse complement strand
CTTGGGGTTTCGGAACGTTTGTGGGGGGACGTGTCGGGGGGGCATCACCCCTCCTAGGACGGGGTGTCTCAAAATCGATGGGGGGTAGGAGGGGTCGTGTGCCAGTTGAAGGACCCTCGCCGGAGTCGTTCGACGTGTCCATTCCTTCCTCATCCTGCGATAGAGGGGGTTCCCTACGGAGAGTAGGGGGGGCGGGTCTCGATGGGCAGTCCCGAGCAAAGGCCGGGTGGGGGCCTCTGCAGACGGCGCAGAGCGGGGGAGAGGTCGGGCAGCAACTCGCGACTGCTCTGAGGTTACCTCCCTTCGGGCAGGTAGGGTTCTGGCAACGGTGTGCCTGTTTTCTGTGGGAGAGGGCGCAGATAGGACAGACTGGATGGTCAACCTTGCATCTAGCTGAGTGGTGGCCGTATTCGTGACAGTTACGGCATTGAGTGAGGCCGTTAGCCGAGTATGCTCTCTCGATCTTACATCGAGACGAGTAAAGGTAAGAGTTGCCCAACATAGCGGTCTCATGCTCCGGGGCCACAGTGACGACTACCGAGGTAGCCTTCTTCTGGGTGCGGGAGTCGCGGTCGGGGTTGAGATAGCGGGCAGAGAGGATCTGAACGTTCTTGACGTTAAGTATGGTGTTTGAAAGGGACTGGAAAAGGTCTCCGTCATCCTCGGGGAGGTACGCTACTGGGAGGGAGTGAACCGCCAGTTGCACCTCGTTTGGTGCAGGCCGGAAGGGGAGCCAGGGGGAGTCTCCAACTGGGAAGGATTGATTCAGTTTCGCCGCAAGTGCCTCGTAGTAGGGGGCGTATGAGGTTGAGGAGGCGAAAGGCGAGAGGGCGAGGAGGGTTACCGCTCCTCTGTCGTTAACACGGGCGGAGAATGATAAAGGAAGAGTGCAGCCGGCCTCACGTAGGATCGAGGCGGCAGAGTCTGGGAAGGAGGCTGCTATAAGTTCGGCCTGGAGGTGGGGGAGGGGAGACGAGCGAGGGGCAAAGAAACGCCGCTCAGCTGCTGGCAGGCTCTTGGGCCCCCTAACCGGGGGACTCTCAGCCATTCCAGACGCAACCTGGGCAGCAGACGGGGTACCCTTGCCTTTGCCCGGCTTACCCTTCCTCTTCTTTCCAGATGAAGCGGCCTGAGCGTAGGAGGATGGGCCGGGATGGGCCGAGGATGATGGGTTGGGGTGGAACTCTGAGGCAGGAGGGAACTTCCCGTCTCGGAAGGCCTGCGCCTCCCAAGAGCGTGGGAACTTGGCTGCATAGGCAGCCGGGTTTCCATACCACTTTAGGTCCTTGGTGCTGTAGACGGGGAAGTCCGGATCGCTTCCCCCTTCATAGAGTGGTGTGAGCTCGTTTGCAAGGGTTGGGTCGGAGCCGGACTGCGCCTTCTCTTTACCTTTTTTGGATGGAGCTACCCGAGCCGCTCCTGAGGTGGCTTGCATAGGTGCGTTTTGTTGGGGTGGGGGCTGTTGGTGACGTGTCTGTTGAGGGAGGGGGGTGGTCAGACGGGAGGCTAGGTCCCTGACCGAGAGCTGAAGTGCGGCCAGAGAGGCTGCCGTAGCGCTTTCAGGAGGGGGTGGGGGGGGCGGCGGGGGGGCAGGGGTCTTGCTCTTGCGTGTGTGGAGGTCGTCGATCTGCCCTGAGAGTCTTGCGACTTCCATAGCCAGTTCGTCTATCTGAGTGGAAAGGGCCCTGGACGCCAGGAGTGAAGTACATAGGAGGGGGAGAATGACGGCTTCACCTGGCGAGAGGTCGTCTAGTTCTCCAGAGCTGATCGGGGGGAAGAGTTGTGGGGAGACACCAGCGTCTGTTGTAGCATTCTCAAGCAGCGCGAGCAGTAGGGGGACGTGGGGACGGACTCCTGACACCGAAGAGTGTTCTGAGGGGGGGAGGGGGACCGAAGACGAGGCCATCGTTCACTAGGTAATGAGGCCCCAGCCGAGAGGCTCTGGGAGTAGTATATCGTGTGTGCACACCGGACGCTGATGGTGTTGAGATTGAGTAAGAAAATGTAGGGGGGGGAAAATAGCGGAAGCGGAGCGTGAGCTAACTACAATGTCCTCTCGTCCTCCTTATATAGTCCTCTTCACCGCCCATCGTGACTCATACCTCTTGTCACGCGAAGTAGTCATATGACCTAGTGGTCATATGAGCGAAACCCATGACTTTCAAGTAATGTCATGTGCTAAAACCACATGACCTCTAAATAGGTCATGTGCGTGAGATACATATCTTCCTGCACAGCCTCCTTGGTCTTGTGCGCTGCCCCCATGACCTCTCAATAGGTCATGTGCGTGAAAGTAAATCAATCGCAATATAACAATCATATAACAAATGAAACCCTATGACTCATAACCGTGAGTCATAGTGCGAAACCAATCTGCCTTGCCATCTGCCTTGCTAAGTCAGTCTAGAATCCTGACAGTTGTGTGAACTGCTTTGCGTATTTTTCTTTGGTTTGTTTTCGACATGTTCCAGGCAGTTACCTTCCTATGTTTTCCTACTTGTCCTTACTTAGGCTTCTCCAATTCTCTGAGTTCACTTATCAGGTAGGGACAGGTTTTTCTTTTAGGTGCGATAGGAGGTTATGCCCATATCCCAGGGTCTTAGCGATATGTTCGGGCTGGGCGGAGGGAAGAATCCGGATTGTTTGCGCCACAGCTAGCACTACATACAAGTTCTTATATCCTAAATAACAATAAATACCTGATAATAAATATAAATGAAAAAAAAAAAGAGATTGAGTAGATAGGATGCCGCCTAGTTTTCCTGGGAGCTGCACAGATCTTCACGCAGGGTTTCGGTCGGCAGCCTACAGCGATCTCCGATTTTGCCCCTCCTGTTCATCATCTACATTTCAACGGTTCACTTTCTGGTTCCTTGGGGCCTCAACCTCTCCTACGCGGGCAACTATGCAGTCATGGTTGCGTACTGTTCTTATTGGAGGAATGTCAAAAGACTCCAGGGTATTACCAGATATCTCCTGATGAAGGGTTGGAAGCTGCATCAGTGAAAAGAAATTACACCTCAGCTGAAAAGGGCCCTCCTTCAATCTAAGATAACTGCGTATGGACGCTTTTACTTTACTTGTCTCATCTCGTGCATCCCACCTTTCTGATTGTAAACCAATTTATACGCTCACATCATGTGCGTTCCAATGCCTCATTTCAATTCTGTCCGCCCCTTCCTGTACACCCCAGGCTCACTTTATTCTCACACTTTCTACAATTCTGACCTAAGTTCCAGTTTTCATCTGACATGCTTAAATATAGATATTGTAAATCATACTCATCAGAAGGTAGGTCCCTTTCCTATATGCGCAGTCATACGTGAACTCAATTCATCCACTGACACTCATTATCAGACCTTTTTCCAGGTAGCACTTGGAGTCATTTTCGTGAATTTGGCTATAGTCCGGGCTCTACATCAAGACTCTGGCCATTCGACACTCATTCTCAATCGTATCCACTTCTCGGAATGACTTTGAAAAGAATAGCGTTTCATGAAGGTCTTACTCTTTGTCATAATATATGTCTCGTGCAATTTGTCCTATTTCAGTATTTAAAAGAATGAATAATTGATCTAACATTTTAAGGTGCGACTTCACTATTCAGAGTGTGCTACTGCTACCTCTATAAAAGGGAAAAAATTAAAATAGGCTGTGGCGTAATGATAGGTGGACGCCAAACTCAAGTATATAATTGAGGGAGGTAGGTCAAAAATCTTCAATTGCAGAATCTGTCAACAAAGGCTCGTCTCGTCAAAATAGGTTAGGTAAAGATTGAAAATGTGCAACAATATTAAATTGATAAGATCTCATCTCTGTTACTTGATGATGTCTGTAAAGCTCTAGTGGCACTTCGATATTTATATCTTGTATCTGTGTATTCGCCGAATATGTCACGGTCGCATGGCAGGTAGTGGAAGGAGATGTTTGTGGCAGGTAGTGGAAGGAGATGTTTGTGGCAGGTAGTAGAAGGAGATGTTTGTGGCAGGAAGTGGAAGGAGTTGTTTCACCATGACCAAGATATTCGTTATGAGGTTTTACTTAATTGACTTTCACGCACATGACCTATTAAGAGGTCATGTGGCAGCGTGCAAGGCCAAGGGGGCTGCGCAGTTTGATTTACTTGCACCCACGTGACCGATTAAGAGGTCATGGGGGCAGCGCACGAGGCTAAGGGGGCTGGGCAGTGTGATTTATTTTCATGCACATGACCTGTTAAGAGGTCAGGTGGTTTACGCACATGACCAATGATACGGTCATATGATGTTTTGATGAGGCAAGATTATGACTCATAGTTGTTTTAATTTATAAGCGGGTTGAGTGAATGACTATAAAGGAAGGCCAGTATATCCTGGTAGTTAGTTCTTCACGCAACCACCTATTATACTTTCTTACCTATACTATTAAGAATAGATTCTATTCTACCACTGCGAGAAGTTCTAACATGATACGACTTAATTATTAGCGTTCAAAGAAGGAACGTAGGTAACGGTCTAAGAATAAGAATCACGGTCTTGGTAAGAAGAAGGAACGAAGTAAAGGCACACTAAGGAAGAGAAGTATCGCACTATTACAAGAAGACTAACAGAAAGCTGTTGCCTGTCGCAGGATACATATTGACATTGGCAGATAGGTAGGATCCCTAACGTTTGGTTGCATCTCAAAAGCAACACCCAACAGCAAAATAGAGGCATAACAGAAAGGAGAAGGGATGGGGACGACCCCAGCCCAACCAGCACCATTGAATGTGCTGAGCATGATGGGAGAACAACTAGAATATGTGGTACCAGGACTCAGACCTGCACGGACGTCGGAAAGACGCAAATTGAGAAATCCCGACATCTGCGAGGGAGAACCGAGCAGGTTCAGTGGATTCCTGGTACAGCTTAATCGGAAGTATGAAGCCCAAGAATGGACGAGCAAACACAACAAAAATAAAATCAGATTTGCAAAGACTATACTCAAATGAACAGCAGAGAAGGAGATCACTCCAATCGTGGAAGGAACCACCACCAAGGAGTGGCACGAATGGGAAGAGTTCGAAAGACACCTCAGAGCTCAGTTCGAGGATAAGGACAAGCCACAGGGAGCAAGGAACCAGATCAAGAAAATGGTTCCAGGAAAAAATACAGTTAGCCAGTTCTGGCACAACATACAACTGTTAGCCCTGGACACCAAATACGATGCACACCACCTGCAGCGACAACTTCTGAGAGGGGTCCACGAAGAGCTTGAGGAAGCATGGACCAACTCGGACCGAGTATTCAACGCGACCGCGGAACTAGCTGAGTGGTTCGCGGAACTCGAGAATAGGAAGAAGCAAGGAAGAAGCAATAAAGAGAGATCGGCCTGACAACAGAATGGACCACTAAAGGCACTAACGACCAATCAAGGAGGAGAGGCAATAGACCTTGACGGAATAAGAGGAACAACCCAACGATTCCAGAGACCAGAACAGAGGTTTAGACAAGCCTGGAGACCAATACGGCCAAACCTTACAAGGATAACACTGGAAGAGTTGCGGAAGCACAGAGACACCAATTTGTGGTTCCGCTGCGGAAAAGCAGGACATCGAGCAATCCAATGTCCAGGCAAGAATGCCAAGATTCGAGAAATGGGGAGCCAGCAATCAGAAGAAATGTAGGAGGCTTTAAATGACAACACTCCCCAGTAATAAGTGGTCTGAAGGACGGGCAACACGAAAAACCCTTTAAGATTATACAAATATCGATGGCAGTGGAGTACAAGGCACAAATCAATACAACGGATAACAGCGACGACGAATTGGATCAGCTAATGATAAAAATCAAAATACGCACAAAAAACAGGATCACCAAAACCAATGCAATGGTCAATTCGGGAGTAACGGAGGAGTATATCGCCAGATAATTCTGCCATAACTACCGAATACCCCTAACGAAAATCGACAAACCTAGAAACATCTATGTGATTAAGCGGGAAAAGAGCAAGGTGGGCCCCATTACCCATATGACCGAAATAGCCAGGGAGACAGGATCTCATCAGAAAACGATAATATTATAGGTAGAAAATATGGTCAAATATACTGCTATCCAGGGAATACCATGTCTAAGGAAATACAACCCGAATATCGATTGGGAACGAAGACAGATTGACTTCAGAAGCGAGAGGTGTACCCGAGTATGCCTAAACGAGTCACTAAGGATCAACACAGTGCCTTCTGGATGGGCCCGATGGGAAAACGAATACAGTCGAATCACTGTGACAAGAAGCGACGTAGAGTATATCCAGATCCAAAGGTTGGATCCAGAAGCAAAGATACTGACCAAAGGGTCGAAGGGAGCAGCTGGACACGACCTGTACAGCATCCAAGAGGAAAGTATCTGGGCCAAAGGGCAAGCGATAATAAAGGCAGGAATAGCAATCGGACTACCGGCTAGTCCCTATGGACGAATCACCTCACGAAGTGGATTAGCACCCAGGCATGGCCTACCCACAGGTGCGGGGGTGATAGATGCAGAGTATTGGGGACAAATCAAGGTTCTCTTGATGAACCGGAAAGAAGAAGACCATGAAGTCAAGAAAGGCGATCGGATTGCGCAGTTGATTGTCGAAAAAGATCGACCATAGAGGACTACGAGAAGCAGGGGGCCATGACGAAACAGGAAAGCAGGATCGTGGATTTGGAAGAACAGGAAAAAATGCCACCCGCGAAGAACCCGAAGAACGACACGTCGATATCAATTTTACATCAACCAAGACCTTTGGAAAGCTATATCGGAAAGCAGAACAAACCGGTGTTCTGAAATAGAGTCAAGAAGAAAAGGAAATGATAATTGCTGAGACCTCGGCGATCAGTACCAGGTTAGCGGTACGAGAAGAAGCAACAAAAAAGAAAGCGACTCTAAGACAGCTGGTACCAAGTGAATACCATGACTTCTTAGACATGTTTGAAGAAGGAGAAAGGACGGACTTGCCAGAGCACTGAGAAGAGGGCGACAAGATCCACCTATTGGGTAGAGCACCATTCATGAAACTTTACTCCTTGAGAGAAGAAGAGTAGAAGGCTCTGCGAGATTATCGACAGCAGAACCGGGAGAGAGGAAGGATACGGCCATCCTCGGCAGCAGCAGGAGCACCGATATTATTCATCAAGAAGAAAGACGGAAATCTCAGACTATGCGTGGATTTTCGGGGACTAAATGCAGTCACCAAGGAGGACCAATATCCACTACTGCTGATTGACGAAACATTGGATAGATTCGGGAAGGCCCAATACTATACGAAGCTGGACATCAAGGATGCCTGCCACAATATAAGAATAGTCAAAGGGGACGAATGGAAAAGGGTGCTTCTAACACGATACGGGCTATACGAATACCTGGTAATGCCATTTGAACTTTCCAATGGACTGGCAATGTTCCAAAGATGTATCAACACCAAACTCAACCGGTTCTTGGATATATGCTGTATCGTCTACTTAGATGATATCCTCATATATTGAAAGACAATGGAACAATACAGGAAGGACATCCGAAATATTATGCGGGCCCAAAGGGAAGCCAAGACCAAAATAAAACCAATGAAATGCGATTTCCATCAACAGGAAACAGAATATTTGTGGTTTGTCAACAACCCGGATGGAATACGAACCGACCTGGTCAAGCCTGCAGCAATCGACGAATGGAAACCACCAAAGAGCGTAAAAGGAGTACAAAGCTTCTTGGGTGTTTGCAGCTTTTACCGCCAATTTATTGAAGGATTCAGCGGAGTGGCGAAACCACTGTACGAGACAACAAAAAATGATACCACATGGCACTGGACGGAAAAACAGCAAACAGCATGCAATAAATCAAGCAACAATTCACCACGGCACCGATATAGAGACAATGCGATCCGTAATTACCGATCATGATCGAAAAAGATCCGTCGAATCATGTCTGCTTCGGGATTTTACTACAGTTACGAGACGACAAACAATGGCGCCCAGTGGCATTCCGATTGAAGACGATGACCAAAGCCAAATGCAACTACCACATCCACGATGAAGAACTATTACCTATAGTTCAGGCACTTAAAGCATGGAGAAGATATTCGCTGGGAAACGAAAACGATATTAGGGTGGTAACTGACCACAAAAGTCTTCTCACGTTTACCACAACCAAAGAACTCAATCAACGACAAACGAGATGCAGCGAAACCATATCTCAATATCACATCAAGATTGAGTACTGACCTGGAAAGCAAGGAGGACAACCCGACGCCCGTAGCAGGAGACCGGAAGACCTACATGCCCAAGGGGGCGAAAGGATCCAACAGAGAAAAAAGATTCTGTTACAAACAGAAAGAGACTGCAAAGACGAGAAAGAAAACGGAAGTAACAAATCCATCAACGAGATGGAAACAGCAATATTATCCAACGACGACTACACAGAATGGATACAAAGAAGGATAGAGAAAGATACCGAAATACGAGCAATCAGGAAAGTTTTAGAAGAAAAGGAAAAAGAAATGAAGGGGATAGCACGCGGGCTATACGAAGAAAAAGAGGGATACCTTTGGTACGACAATAAGATAAGGATCCCGGATGACGAACCTCTCCTAACTGAAACGATAAGGAGAAACCATGACATACCACAAGTGGGACACGGCGGAACGGCCAAAACTAGAAAACTGATCTGGAGATCGTACTACTGGCTGATGATAAGGGAAGACGTCAAGAGATATGTCAAAAACTGCAAGATATGCCAGAGGATGAAGGCCGTACGTCATGCGCCATATGGATTGCTAAAACCTATCAAACCTTTTGGAAGACCATGGCAATCTATTGCTATGGATTTTATAACTGAACTTCTGGAATGAAAAGGTTATGATGCAATATGGGTCGTGATTGATCGTCTGATGAAAATGGCCCACTGCGTACCCTGCAGAACGGACATGGACACAAAACAATTCTTTGACCTCTTCCAAGCTCAGTTGTTCAGAATCAACAGACTACCGAATGACATCCTATCAGACAGAGGATCACTATTCACGGCAAATATCTGGAAGGAGATCACAAGACAATGGCACATCCAAAGGAAATTCAGCCTGGCATTCTACCTACAGACCGATGGACAGACAGAAAGGACGAACGCCATACTGGATCAATATCTACGGGCATATACTAATTATCGGCAGGATGACTGAGCCGACATGCTAGCAACTGCTGAGTTTGCATACAACAATGGAAAACAAGAAACGAGCAAAACGACAACCTTCTTTACAAACTATGGATACCATCCAATTTATGAACCGGCAAAATACGACATACCCGCGCAATCAATCTAAACAAAAAACTTGCAACAATTGCATGACATATTAAGAGAAGAAATATGCCTCGCACAAGAAAAACAGAAGGCATACATCGATCGACACCAAAAACCTGATCCCAACCTCCCAGTCAATGACAAGTTATGGTTGATACCAAGGAATATACGGACCACACGACCATCAAGGAAACTGGACTACAACAAACTCGGACCATTCAGGATCATCGAACACATTGGCCTAAGAGCATATAAACTCGACCTTCCACGCTCGATGAACAACACCTATCCTACATTCCACATCGGTCTCCTTGAACCCTACCAAGATAACTCTTTCGCAACACAAAAGAAACTTCCTCCGCCGCCTATCGAGATCGAGGGCGAAGACAAATACGAACTTTAGAAAATCATTGACTCAAGACTACACTATAACCAACTTCAGTACCGAGCCAAGTGGACAGGCTACTCGGAAGAACACGATCTGGAGTGGTATCCAGCCACTAACTTCGCCAATGGTCCAGATGCCATCCGGCAATTCCACCAAAACTACCACGACAAGCCCAAACTTCTGCCCGATGGAGGATGGGGTTTGGATCAAGGAAGAAGTCAAGGACGAAGAGTGGGTCCAACTCGTGGACCTACCAATCAGGAAGACGAAAGAGACAGAGGACGAGAAAGCATACAAGTGTCTGTCATGGACACGGTACTATGACGACAGGTGCTCCACCCATTATACAGAGAAGATGGGAACCAACTACTTCCCCAAGAAAGGAGACAGGACACCACCGGTGTCGCCTCCGCTGAACAACAAAATCAAGATTTTGGGCCAGAAGTCTACTGGGAGGGGGCCAAAAAATCCAAGAAAGTCACCTGGGGACAGGACTTAGCACTGTCGCCGATCTTGTCGGCAACACCGGAGGATAAGGTGGAAAGCCTGTAACCACAGCTGATTACGATCAGCCGACAAAAAACAACGGCAGCAGTAGAGATGGGACTTTATAAAGGTCAGGATTCGATGTGGCAGCAGAAGGCAAGGGAATGGGAGACAAAGAACGGACAGGTGGCAAGAGCAGTGACGGCTCCACAAGTCAGGGTAAGTTTGGCAGAATACAAAGTTGGGAAGACAGAATCCCAACTGAAGAGGAGGAATGCGAGGATCCGAAGGTTAGAAAACCTTCCGAAAGAAAGAAAGAGTTAGATGAGTCTGATAGGATGCAATATCCTGCAAACGGCAGGAACCTAAGAGGATGACGAGTTCCCAATGGCCTAAAGAGACTCAGGCCATGGGGAGAGGGGAGTTATTGTCATGGTCGCGTGGCAGGTAGTGGAAGGAGATGTTTGTGGCAGGAAGTGGAAGGAGATGTTTCACCATGGCGAAGATATTCATCATGAGGTTTTACTTAATTTACTTTCACACACATGACCTATTAAGAGGTCATGGGGGCAGCGTACAAGGCCAAGTGGGCTGCGCAGTTTGATTTACTTTCACCTACATGACCTATTAAGAGGTCATGGGGGCAGCGCACGAGGTCAAAGGGGCTGCGCAGTTTGATTTACTTTCACGCAAATGACCTATTAAGAGGTCAGGTGGTTTACGCACATGACCAATGATGCAGCTATGTGATGTTTTTACGAGTCACGATTATGACTCATAGTTGTTTTGATTTATCAGCAGGTTGAGTGAAGGACTATAAAAGGAGACCTGTAGAGCCTGGTAGTTAGTTCTTCATGCAACCACCTATTATACTTTCTTACCTATACTATTAAGAATAGATTCTATTCTACCACTACGAGAGGTTCTACCACAATACGACTTGATTATTAGTGTTCAAAGAGGGAACGTAGACAATGGTCTAAGAATAATAATCAAGGTCTTGGTAAGAAGAAGGAACGAAGTAAAGGCGCACTAAGGAAGAAAAGTATCGCACTATTACAAAGAGACTAACAGAAAGCTGTTGCCTGTTGCAGGATACATATTGACATTGGCAGATAGGTAGGATCCCTAACAGACTACTTCAAACTACTATATCCATGAAGTATTATCCTGGTTTTAGTATGGAAACATTCAGAATCTGGTAAGTGCGAACACGCTTTGACCCTGAAACTTATCACACCCTTTTACAGTTACGGAATAGTATTTCTCCGTTGCGATGACTGCGCTATTGGTTGTATCAAACAGTGGCCTCCAACTTAGTTGTCTGCAAAGATTATTATATTACTTTATTCTAATTGGCTATCATTTCAGTAGTCTCTTCAGCTATGTAGTGATCAAATTCATGCCGGGCCACCTAGTGCCAATCACAAGTCTGCGCCCCACATGTCAATGTCTGAAGGGGCTCTGACTTATTTCGATCTTCCATTCTGATCATGCTTCCCCATGGTCCACTGGCCTCTATAGAGAAATCCTGTTACTAGGACCAACCAACCTACTACTGATCTCAGAAGTGTATGGGTGGATTCGGTATGCCCCTAATAGCCTCTGCTATTGGAACATCCTCTTGGAGTATTTCGCCAAACATGTCCTGCCACCTTTGGCCCAGAGTTTAGGAAGCCTAACTTTGAACCCTACTAATTCAATGCGCCTCCTACGGCCCTCTTCCATTCCACTTCCCTGCTGTCATCAAAGGTCCCCTCCCGTATATCCTGTGAACAGGATGGGGTTGGATGGACAGTGGTGACGTATACAGTGTTATGAAATGAGCTTCATTGATGTGACTTTTTAGTTATGGGACGCAACTCTGGAAATCTCGCTAATGCTGTACAGGCCCTATAATGGGGCCGCAGGATGGTGTTGGCACTTCGGTAAATTGAGGGTCTGTGCACAGTTACCCTACTGTGAGGTGTGTGCACTTGTCTCAGATTTCCATATGCCTAACATGAGCTCCCTCTTAGCAGGTGTCGCCTCGAATACCTTTATAACTTCTTATATTTCTTTCAAATACATTTTACGACTCATTATAGACACGGTAAAAAACCTCCGGCATTTACTTGGCCGCGGTAGGAAACCCTTTTCCTCACTATCTCACTTCTGCCCTTCCTGGCATATCCAGATTTTCGTTATAAAGGTTTTCCACAACTTCCTCCGCATTTTTCATACTAGTAGCGGGCTCCCATGTGTTCTCATCTTCTGAATACCCTTGCCATTTGACTAAGTACCACAGTTTCCGCTTCTCTTGATAGTAGACTCGTACTTGGTTTCTGTAAGAACAAATCTCACTTCTTACTAATTTGTCGACCTCCTAGGGTTGATCACCATCAATGTCCTCCTGTACACTAGGGGGTGGTTGGCGATTATCATGAACTGACTCGCGATTGGGTTTCAATAGTGCGATATGGAATATGTGGTGAATGTTCCATCGATCTGATATGTTGAGCCTGCAGGATCGTGATCCGCACTTTTCCATGATTTGAAAAGTTGTGTATAGCTTTGGACTCAGCTGCTTTGATTTTCGCCGGCTTCGAATGTTCTTCGCATTTAACATTACTTTGTCCCCGATTTTGAAGTCTGGCTATTGTTGTGCTCTCTGGTCATAATATTTTGACATTCGTTCGATTGTCTTTTCTAGTGACCCTCCTCCTAGTTCCGATATCATCTTAATCCAGTTCGCGTATAGCATCACTGCTGGATTCTCAGCTTCCCTCTCCTTCACTTACTCTATTTGTGGATGGAATCCGTAGTTTGCATAGAATGGTGACATCCTGTGAGTGTTGGTTGCGGAGTTGTTATAGCCATGTTCACCTAATAGTAGTCGCTGATACCAGTCATCCTGATCATAGTTGACAAAACTTTGCAGGTATCCTTCCAGCACTTGGTTGGTAAGTTCAGTCTCTCTGTCAGTTTAAAGGTGGTATGCCATTGACATTCTTCGCTTAATTTTCAGACCTTTGCAAAGGGATTCCCAGATTTCTACTACAAACCTTGAGTCTATATCTGAGACGATATCAGTTGGTAGGCAGTACGGCCTTCAGACTTCCTTCCAGAATGTGTTTGTGACATCCTTGGTTCTAGCTGATGTTTGTAGTCCGATGAAATGTGCCATCTTGCTGAATCTATCTACTGCTACCATTATTTGATTATAACCCTGTGACTCTGGTAGTTGGGTGATGAAATCTACTGTGATGGATGCCCATGCCACATAGGATATTTGGAATGGTTGCAGCAATCCGTATTTGGCATATCTAGGTGGCTTATTATGTTGGCATTCGTCGCAGGATCGTACGTAATCGTTGACCCATTCCACAAGTCCTTTCCAGTAGAAGTTCCTCATAATTATCTCCCAACTTCTTTCTTGTCGGAAATGTCCTGCAACTTTTGCATTATGACATCTTTCTGCGATCTTGGAGTATAGCACCTAACTATCTGGTCCCAATAGTCTTTGTTTATAGTATAATAGATCCTTGGTTAAGGTCCAGTCTTTGGGGAAATCTTTGTTTTCGTCTCGTAATCTAATAGGTTCCTCCCTTCCTTGCCTCCAAGCTGCATCTGTCCCAATAGCGGCCTGTATCTCGCTCTCGAATTCAGGATTGAACTGCTTCATACCCTTTTGCAGGATTATCGCATTTGACATTAGAACTTTCTCTGGTACTTCTGAAATGTCATACCAGTATTCATTGTCTTTAGCCGATGCCAATAGGTAACTGATACATGGTTCCTGTTCTTTAACGATCAAGGATCTTGTTACTATATCAGTGCTTCTGAATTCTGTGGTTCCTCATTCCGTGTCTTCCAAGTTGTCTACTTCCATCATGTCTGAGGTATTGACTTTTTCTACCACCAGCTGAGCTATGCTGTAACCGATACAGGTTACTGGTTAAGGATTTTCAGATATCAGTTGACACTGATTGTGTTTGGAAATTGTTTCAGGAAACAAGGTATGCTTCTAGCCTGAGAATATAGGGTTTGATACTCTGTAGGTTTTATGTTTGGTTTCGAGTATCGGTTTGATACTCTATATGTTTTATGTTTGATTTCGAGTATCAGTTTGATACCTTATATGTTTATGTTTTGTTTCAAGGCTACTGTTTTGGAGTCTTATATGTTATATGAATAAGGCTCTTGGTAGCCTAAGAAGTGTATTTAAGAACTGCTATTCTTCACGTTAGAAGAGGCAGACTTCGACAGACCGAGTTTTCAATATACTTGGTTGAACAGTTACCTTCTTCAGTTCCCTGGGAGAATTTTTAGTTTGAGATCCACCAAACATCTCTGTGAATTCAGTAGTCGCGATATAGTGAGAAGTCTTTTCAACAACCGCAGGTAAAGCCTCCGGACTTTGCTTCACTTTTTACCACTTTCGGCGACGGACAAAGTCCGTTAAACCTACATTTACCGCATCTTCCAAGAAGCGGTTACGTATGCTATCATCCATTCGTATCTGGCAGTCCTCAATTTTATGGTTGAATAGTACAACCATCAGTTTACCTGTGTAATCAGCATCGATTACCCCGGCGCCGGTTGATATTCCGCTTCGGACCGCTAATCCACTCCTTGTAGCAACTCTTACATAAGTTCCTTCGGGTAGCCCCATAGCTATACCTGCTCTCACGAATGCTTGCCTATATTTCAGGATGATGTCATCCTCAATAGCATACAGCTTATATCCTGCTGCCACTCTTCAGCCCTTTATTGGCAAATATGCTTTTTTGATCAATCTCTGGACTTTAATCATAGGTTCCTTTCCACCTCTTAGAGGTTCCAAATCCAAATCCAAATCTCCATCCCAGTCTTTTCCTTCATCGCCAACTCTTGCTACTAGTTATACCAAGAAAATTTCCAGTTTCAAGGTTTTCTGTTCACGATACGTATCTCCTTCCACAAGATTTTACTGTGGCCATCTGCTTAATGTGTCTGGCTTTCCACCCTTTGTGCCTGGTCGGTATACAATGCGAAAACTTTATTCTACTAATTTCTGAGCCTATCGGATTTGATGGCTACTCCAGACTTGGGAGGTGTGGAAGTATTGTAGGTTCTGATAGTCGGTAAAGACTGTAATTGGTTTTTCCGTTCTGATCAAATAGTGTCTCCATTACTTAAATACTTAGAGGATTGCAAAAAGTGCCTTATCATGAATCTCATAATTGCGCTCGGCTGAGTTTCAATTTCTAGAATGGAAAGCTACTGGATATACCCTTTTGACAAGAGATTGAGAAAGAATGCAATCGAGTGCGAAATCGCTAGCGTAGGTTTCTACCACTGTTTCTCTTTGAAGGAAAAAGTGGTCGAGTACGTGGGTTGTGCTGAATCGGTATTTTAATTCTACAAACACCGTATCCTGTTCAACTTCTCCTTTGAAATTGTTAAGATTTCCCAGTAATGTCTCAGTTATAGGTTTGCAAATAGTCGTGAAGTTTTTTATAAATCCTGAGTAGAAGTTAGCGGATCCAATAAAGACTTACACTTCTCTAACTAACTTAGGTGCCTTCCAAACCATCATGGATTCCAGCTTGCGAGTGCTCATGGACACCCTGTCGACCACTACCATATAGCTGAGGAATTCTACCTCAGTGGCATTTAAGGTCGATTTTTGGAGCGATACCGCTAATATAAAGTCTGATAGACTTTGTAAAACTCTTTTAACAGCTTCAATATGTTCTGTTTTATCCTTTGAGTAGATGAGAATGTTGTGAAGATAACACACAACTCTAACATCTAGGAATTCTTTGAGTACTTGATTCATCATATCTACGCAGGTTGACGGAGCATTTACCAATCTAAATGGCATAACCTTATATTTGTAGTGCCCATATCGTGTCTGGAAGGCTGTCTTCCATTCATCTCCTTCCTTAATCCTAATCATGAGATGGCCATCATTGAGGTCTAACTTAGTGAAGATCTTTGTGGCGGCTACTCTCTCACAGAGTTCGGAAATTAACGGAAGGAGATACTTATTGAGAATCGCATTCGTATTCAGATTCCGGTAGTCCACAACAAGGCGTAGCTGTCTATCTGGTTTGGGTACGAACTATATAGGGGGTCCTGCAGGAGATTGACTTCGCGCAATCTTTCCTTGCTCAATCATGTTTTCCCAGTATTCTGTTAATGCCCGTATTCCTTCAGTAATACTGCGAGTTCCACCATATTTTCGATGGCTCCGATTCTTCTGTTGCAGCATTCATTAGCATCACAAGCGACTAATTCATCATATTCGAACATATGGGCTATTCCTGCGTCTTCTTACACATAGTTTTCACAATATTTTATGGAAAAGTTCCAATTTGCTGCATATTGTATGCGAGGCACTGGGTGTTCACGATGCCACCAACCAAATAGAATAATAATTCCATAGTAACCTACTTTCGCCACTTCACACACCACCTCAGAGATGTGTAAGTTTTTTCCTATTTCTAATTTAATAGAGAGTGTATAACACTGCCCTCCTGAGGGAGCTAATAATCCATCAAAGCCTAAAATATCAACTACATTGTTGCGTTCTGCGGTAGGAACGCAAAGGTCTACAACTATGTCCGTGTTGATAAGGAACACGTTGGATCCCAAGTCTAATAAGACTTCAACTTTACATTGCTTACCATGTATATGAAGGTAAGTGATCCCCTCCTGACTGTTATGTAGTTTTGGTTTTAGAGTACCTAATTGCAAGTGCTTGAGGAGGAGAAGACTTTCTTACTTCGTTCGTTTAAGCATCGTGTGAGTTGGGTGTAGTTAACAAGATCTTTGTTACTACATCCGTTTAGTTTCGATCATTGAGGTCTCCACAGACAAACTAGTAACTCTTTAGCTATATCAATCTGGGGCTACATACTAAGTGGCATTGCACCGATATGCAATTACGCACCACCAGTTTTCAGGCTAGATGCCTTCCCCCAATACGCTAGACCTCGGCTCATAGCAGATTTTCGCGCGATTATTAGCCATTTTACTCCCCTGCTATGGGGTTCCTGTTTTCACCGATGCTTTCACTTAGGATTTCGGTTATCCGTCCAGCTCCCTCAGAGTGGCCTTGTGCACAGAAGCAGTAGATCCCTGTTCTACACTCTGGCTAGAAGGCAAGATAGTACATATGTATAATGCACCTCAGACTCATATAGTAGGTGGAATGGCCCGCGTCAGTTGTCCTCCTGTCGTGTATTGTTATCAGGTAGATCTTGCGTTACTATGTCCCAAATTCTTCAGTATAGTAACTTGCATGCACACGGGTAGCAGGTGGCTACCAGGTAACTTGAAGCACTTCGTACTATTGGGTCGTGGGCCCTGTGGGCTTGTTGACTATCCTCTCTTTCGATCAAGACTCCCCATATATTGATTCTTGTGTTTGAGCTCTCCAGTCCCTCGTGGGGTCCCTTCACTTGGAGCCTGCTTGTGTTGATCATGTAAGAAGAGACTTGCTTCACACCACCTTGATCATTTTGAGTTTCGACTCTTGTAGTTGTACATCGAATACCCAATCCATGTTGTAGTTGGTACCCAACACACGCCAGCGAAAGAGGGTTCCCATTTCCATTCCAGCTCCCTCTGGGCGCTGAATACGCAAACAGTGTTACCATTAGTGCCAGTAAACTGACCTCGGTCAGTTTCTCATCGTCCCCCAGTTCCCAGATCTTATTTCCTCGTGATAGATACTGGATGGCCATGACATTGCGCGCTAATTTAGGCTCCACAATAGCCAATCTTGCTCGTCGAATTCCTATTTTTATCGGTCTTTAGCTGACCGTTGCCACCAATATATGGCCATCTCTCCAACATGTCTGGTAGATGTGGTTTTTATTCCCACAACGCGTGCAATTTCTGTCTCACCTCTAAGTGTCTATCACACTCTGTGGGATACCGGTATGAGCCTGATCAAAGTTTGTGTGAGTGGTTTTAGTTGCACCTCCCAACCGTTTCCTAGGCTTCTCCGGCTTGTTATCCCGTTTCCTTTTTCGTGGTGGGGCTCCACCTCTGGTGACATATAGTTTAGCATACTTTTGTCACTTTGGCTTAGAGTCCCATCAGTCTTCTCGTTTAACCTCTTGAACTATCTTAGGCTTGGACAGTGTGTCTCACAAAACCTTTTCTCGGGCAAGGAGACTATCTTTTGTCCGTCCGCATAGCCTGAGAGCTTCTTCCCATTCTTGATCCACAGTATAGCCGAAAGCCAACAACCTGCTAACAATCTGTTTGAAAAGTTTATCTTCGACTTCCTGCCTCCTGAACTCTGCGGTCATCCGTGCAGGAATATGGTGGTTATGCATGTCCGTAAGGTAACGTACAATATTGCCATCGTACTCGACTATCTTCATAGCTCGAAGCACCAGTCTTTTGGCTTCCATTGTTGCGAATCGCTGAATCATATCATGTTCAAAGTGCGTCCTTGTAGCCAGCTCTGGCGGCTTAGTTTCTCCTTAAATTCTGTCTATGGCTTTCCAATACCAAATGGTATAAGGAAGTACTAGGTCCCTCTTAGCATAGTTGAGCGCATATATAACTCATTCTAGGGCATTGTTCCAAATTCACATGTTTATTTCGAAATAGTCTGTGCATTGTAAAATCTATGCGTATATATCTTTTACAGGCATATCCTCCAAGAATAGGGATGGTTGCGATGGTCGTTTAATGTTTAGCGCCATCGCATTCGCAAGTGTTTCTGCCATACCAGACTAATCTGACATTTGTCTTCGCCTGCCTCGGCTATGACTTCCTCTTCTTCTGCCTCCCCCATCATCCTCATCATCATCATCATCAGTGGGATTCCCCGGATCACCTACCCTGGGCACCTGCGAGAGATGCATCACTGGCTTTCTTACCTTTCCCCTTTTCCCTACAGGTAGCTGGAGAATAGTAGTCTTCGTCATGTTCTCTCTTGGGGACTGAATGTAGCAGTACTGGCTCTGGTCTTGTTTGTTCCTTAGTTGTCTCCGCTGAATCATTTATGGCTTTTATCAGAGACTTGACTACTTCTGTGGTATCTTCAGCTGTTTTCTTTTACTCTCTTTACAATGTGCGTAAACTCGTACATTGTTCTTGCAAGCCATCATGTATGTCTATCAGCAATCCTGCGAAATCTTTATCCTGAGCCAGTATCCGGCTGCAGAAGAGGCTGAATTCGCCACGGAGCTCAGACACCAATTTTCTCCAAGTTTCATCGCATGCAAGGGCCTCTTGTCCTCGCTGGCCTAGACTACCATGTAACTGGGTTGTTACATTTTCATGGGCCTGCTGCCACTGGTCCTATTCGGCTATCTTCCTGGCTACTTTCCGCAGCATTTCCTCTTGGATACCCTTGAGCAGTTGTTCAACCCCTACCAGCTGTATCAACTGTAATGCAATATCATCGTCATGGACCTCCTGTCCATCGGCAATTTGCTGTGGAATCTTAATTAACTCGAGGCTGTTATCCTGGGTGACTCCCTTTATATTTTTGAAAGAGATATTAGCTTGGTCAAGTGAGGTGTCCATATCTTGCCTTATTCAACCCAAGGTTATTCCCTGATGGGCAGCTAGCTTGGCTAGGTTTGCAGCATGGTCTCCTCCTAGTTTGGGCATGGAGGATTGTGATATCCAATGTGTGCTCACGATGCTAGAGAATCAGTGAGAGGGTAGATCTCCTCTCCAGAATGTTGGTTCCAGTGGAGTTACCAGGAAGGTGCAATGTATAGCTGAATAATCAGTTCCCGTCATAAGCAGAGAGGTGTCCATTGGCTCTCCTGCCGTTATCCTCTTTCTAGGGTCTTGAGGTACCTTGGCCATCCCGTTGAAAGGTTTTTCGGATAAATTTAATCCCAACACTTTGTTGTCTGGTTCGCGGTCTGGTACCTCATACCACAATTCTCGATCTCCTCTAAATGGTTTGAGGAATTCAATGAATCATAAGTGGTGTAAGAGGTATTGTTTAAGAGATGGTATAGAAGGACTTGCGTGATCCGATTCAGGGTTTAGAACCTGGATTTCCATTTTCTCAAGGTTTAAAATATACATATAGTACAAATAAAGGTTTCTTAGTCCCAAGCCGAGGCGGTGTCTGCCGCTCAGATTGCGGTACTGGATTTCCTTTTCTCGGAGTCTTGTGTACTATAATCGAGGAAGTCTTCTGACTTGGGAGAACTCAACACGAAGTTCGTACCTTGCCAGGTGCGATGTAGGAGATTGAATTGATCCCTCAATAGGATCATAAAAGGTATTGTGAACCCTGAGGGTTCTTGAGTAAACTCATCTTCAATTTCCAAGAGCGCAGTGGCGAATATTTCTACGAATGTATAAATATAAATGGGACAGTATGGGGCTTCGAAAATATAATCGATCGTCTGAGCTGAGAGTGGAATTTGAAGTGAACTCATAGTTCATATAGTGAGCCTTGCTAACAGGAGAACTATCAATATACTGTTAGGCAGACAACACAGTCAAGTATATAAGTAAGGGACATAGGCCAAAAATCTTCAATGGGAGAGAATCTGTCGAGGAAGGCTCCTCTCGTCAAAATAGGTAAAGTAAAGATTTGAAGTGTGAAACAATGTTATATTGATAAGATCTCTTCTCTGTTGCATAATGATATATCAAAAGCTAGGGAGGCACTTCGATATTTGTATCCCACATCTGTGTATTCCCAGACTAGTTCAAACTACTATGCTCCCACAGTATCATCCTGGTTTTAGTGCGCAAACGTCCAGAATATTATAAGTGTAAACAACATTTGACCCTGAAACTTATCACACCATTTTACGGTTATGGAATAGTAATTCCCTGTTAAGATAACGGCACTATTTGTTGTACAAAATAGTGGTGTCCAACTTAGTTGTCCACATAGACTACTATATTACTCTAGTCTAGTTGACTATCATTCCAGTAGTCTCTGCAGTCATGAGGTGATCAAGTTCATACTGTGCTACCTAGTGTCAATTGCAAGTCTGAGCTCAACGTGTCAACGTCTTAAGGAGCTCCATCTTATCTAAGTCTTCTATCCTGAGCATGCTTCTCCTTGGTCCATCGCCCTCTGTAGAGGAGCCCTATTACTAGGACCTACCAACCTACAGCTGATCTCAAAAGTATATGGGTAGATTCGGTATGCCCCTAATAACCACTGCTACTAGGACATTCTCTTAGAGTATTTCGCCGAACACATCCTGCCACATT
Source organism: Tuber brumale (assembly GCA_014065205.1). Classification (NCBI taxonomy): domain Eukaryota; kingdom Fungi; phylum Ascomycota; class Pezizomycetes; order Pezizales; family Tuberaceae; genus Tuber; species Tuber brumale. Next base: position 176,839 of record JACCEG010000077.1, on the reverse strand, counting down.
CAGCCAATAGTTTAGGAAGCCTAACTTGGAAGCATACTAACTCAATGTGCCTCCTCTGGATATCTTCCGTTCCACTTTCCAGATGTCGCCAAAGGTCCCCTCCCATATATCCTGTGAACAGCATGCGGTAGGTTAGACAGTGGCGACATATACAGTGATATGAAGTGGACTTCATTCATGTGACTTTTTAATTATGAGATGCAACTCTCAAAATCTCGCTAATTATATGCAGGCACCATAAGAGGGCCAAAGGGGGGTGTTTGCACTCCGGTAAATTGCAGGTCATTGCACAGTTACCCTACCATGTGGTCTGTGCACTTGGCTCAGATTTCCATATTCCTAACACTTACTCTGAATTTGTTTATTTGCAGCCTGTCTGTAGATTGTACAGTGGTCATGTGACAATGCTGTCTATTACCCGCCATAAATGGTATACCTCTTGATTCTGTCCAATTTCTTTCTTCTGTGCTGGTCTTCTTCCATTTATTAGAACTAGTATTATTCCTGTTACCACATCTCTTGGCTAACTGTTCAATTTTCACTATAATTAATCAACCCAAGATCTATCATGAGTGTATTTATTGACTTTTTATTTGTATATCGAACTCTGTGTATATAGAATGATTCAATATATTTCATGAAATGTACGCCAATCGATCTGGTGATTAACTATCTATTATGTCTCCCCAACCGAAATCACAAAACCTTGGACAGTCACAGTTTCTATATCGACTATCTGCATATCCCGGTGAGCGTGCCACTCCCTGACTTCTATATGTCTGCTTTCAACATAAAATTTCCCGCCGTTCTCTAGATTGAGTAATTGAACCAGCGACACCCGACTGACACCTCCGACCTCACTCCAGACATTTCTTATCTTGAAAAGTCCCAATAACCGTACCACTGACCTCCCACACACATCCCCAAAAGTGTCTGCTCTCCCAACCTGAATCTATACCAATCGTTTCTAGGAGAGGCACTCAATAAATCTTTCGCCCCAGTACAGTGGACCCAATGAATCTGACACACATCAGGCTCTTGAAAGTCGGGGACCGCAATCTCGAGCTGCATCAAGTACTCTACCAGAAGCAATCCCAGTTTTGTGGAGTCTGCATGTAGCTGCCCTTGATCCTTTACAGTCTGCTGGATATAACGCAGTATCTCCCTTACCATGTCAGAAAACTGGATTTCAAGGATGCTACAAAGTGTAACCAACGTGTTTGTCTCCTTCAAGCAACCTCAGGCTCTGAGAACCCGCTGAGGTATGCTGTGGCCTGAGGAAGTGCGCAACTCCGACGCAACGTTTTCCATCTTAACCACATTATCAGTCTTCAAAAGTGCTTCCAGTATCTGCAGCCTCATCCCCAGGGCGTGCCAGTGGCCGTATTATGACAAGATCAGTCAGCACGCAGTTTCACTCTTCTTTGACCTCAGGTAGCCTTCTTTAACCTGCACCTTATATGCTAGCTCACAAATATCAGTGGAATAAATCAAAATAGACCTAAAATATTAGATGAGGGACTCAAAATGAGTCAGGTATTTTATCTTGATGAAGTTGAAGTGGTATACCCAGAGCATTAAATCTGCCCGCTGATCAATCTCTAGAAAATTCTCTTCTGTCGCAAGCCAACACATTTTAGTAGCGGAGATACTTGGGACTTCCTTGGCCCGCTGATTTTGCACTTATTTTCTCCGTTCAATATCCTGATAGTTTGCCTGACCATGGGTAGCCTTTGAGGTCTGGAACTCCAGAAATATGTCCTTTGTCCGGTGCAATGTCTGAAGATATGTTTCCATGCAGGAGAGTGTCTCCGGCGTCTGACTGGTATACTGGACCATCAGACTAAAATCAATCAGCACGTTCACACATTTCTAGGTGCATCAGAATGGGAGTTGTGGAGAACTGTCAAGATTGCATAGTGTGAATACCAATACTGCCACAATACATTAGCCCAGGTTTCGCATCTCCTTTTCCTACCATTGTATGACTTCACGATAGGTCTTTTTCATTACACTAAATCCCAGATATGGGGGGATCACTTTCCCTGCATCCTCAAATGCCTGCAGCCACTTGTGCTTTTTCAGGAAGACTTCCACCAATTATATCATATGTTTATATAGACTAAGGTAGATGTTATGTAAAATGTCCAGCTTGTGGAGGTCTGCAGGGTCTACAAGGTGGAGCCCTATGAATATGTTATAGCCTGTTTTTACCCTAATCTGCTGCAAGTGATCTGTAATGCTGGTCCATCCTATATCCTCCTACCCCCACACTGTTTTCATATACAGGGTGTAGATGCAAATCTGATATGTACGCCCTGGATCCCCACCAAGTTCCACGCTCAGAACCTCACACTTTGGGCATGACTTGCAACTTAATCTATGCAAATCTGCATGCTCAGTATGATTTGCAATCTAGGCCAATAATATAGGAAAACAGAGGCGCATTTTGCTATCAGAACAGTCCATTATCATGCCTTGTTGGATAACCTGGTGTAGTGGTGCAAAATATGGGATCAAATAGGGTCTTTAGAAAGTCTGCATTTGTCTGGTACTGTTAGGCGGACACCAAACTCAAGTATATAACTGAGGGACGTAGGCCCGAAATCTTTGATTACAGAATCTGTCGAGAAAAGCTCGTCTCGATAAAGTAAGGTAAGGTAAAGATTTAAAGTGTGAAACAATATTATATTGAGAAGGTCTCTTCTCCGTTGCTTGATGATGTCTGTTAGGCTCCCGAGCGACTTCGATATTTATATCCCGCATCTGCGTGTTCGCGGACTACTTCTAACTACTATGCCTGCGAAGTACCACCCTGGTTTTAATACGCAAAGGTCCAGAATCTTACAAGTGCAAACACCGTTTGACCCGGAAACTTATCAGACCCTTTCGCGGACTCGGAATAGTATTCCTCGGTTGAGATGACTGCCCTATTTGTTATACCAAACAGCCGCCTCCAACTTAGATGTCCACATCGACTTTTATAAGACTTTAGTCTTGTTGACTATCGTCCCAGTCGTCTCTTCGGTCATGAAGTGCTCAGGTTCATGCCGGGCCACTTAGTGCCAATCGCAAGTCCGTGCCCGGCGGGTCCACGTCTTAAGGGTCTCCGACTTATCTAGGTCTTCCATTCTGAGTATGCTTCTTGTTGGTCCGCCGGCCTCCGTAGCGGGGTCCTATTACTAGGACCAGCCAACCTACCGGTGATCTCAGAAGGGTATGCCGGGATTTGGTATCTCCCCAATAGCTTTCACTACTGGAATATCTTGCTAGAGTATTTTTCCCAAAATGTCCCTTCACCTTCGGCCCATAGTTTTGGAAGCCTAACCTTGAAGCCTACTATCGCAACGCGCCTCCCACCGAATCCCTCAGTGCCACTTCCCAGATGTTGCCAAAGGTCCGCTCCTGTAGTCCCTGCGAAAAGCATGCGGTCGGACGGACGGCGGCAACGTATATGATGTTATGAATTGGGCTCCATTGATGTGACATTTTAGTTATGGGACCCAACTCTCGAAATCTCGCTAATGACGTGCGGGCCCATAACGGGGCAGAGGGGGGTGTTGGCTCTTGTAAATTGAGGGTCTGTGCCCAGTTACCCTACCGTGGGTCTGTGCACATGTCTCAGATTTCCATATGCCTAACATGAGCTCCCTNTTGTAAATTGAGGGTCTGTGCCCAGTTACCCTACCGTGGGTCTGTGCACATGTCTCAGATTTCCATATGCCTAACATGAGCTCCCTCCTACCAGGCTTCGCCTCGAATGCCTTTATCACCATTTTTATAATTTCTTCTAAATTCATTTTAAGACTCAGTGTGGTCAGTGTAAGAAACCTCCCGCATTTACTTGGCCATGGTAGGAAAACCTTTTCCTCACTATCTTACTTCCGCCCTTCATGGCATGTCCTGATTTCCATTATGAAAATTCTCCACAACTTCCTCCGCATTTTCCATACCAGTGGCAGGGTCCTATGTGTTCTCATCTTGCGAACACCCTTGCCATTTAACGAAGTACCACAGTTCCCACTTCTCTTGATAGCGGCTGCATACTTGTTTCCTGTAAGAATGAATCTCGCTTCTTACAATTTTATCAACCTCCCCTTGCAGATCGCCGTCAATGTCCTCCAGTTCTCTAGGCGGTTCTTGGCGATTGTCATTAACTGACTCACAGTAGGGTTCCAATAGTGCGACATGGAATTCTGGTTGAATGTTCCACCGATCGGATATGTGGAGCTTAAATACTCTGGATCCGCGTTTTTACATAATTTGGAAGGGGCCCTGTAGCTACCGACTTAGCTTCTTGGATTTCCATCAGGTGCCGATGTTTTTTGCGTTTAAAATTACTTTGTCCACGATCTTAAAGTCCGGCTGTTGTTGAGCTTTCCGCTCATAATATTTCGACATCTCTTCTCGTGTCTTTTCTAGTGACCCTCTTGCTTGTTCATATATCATCTTAATCCAGTTTACATAAAGTGGGGCTCCTGGATTTTGCGCCTCGCGCTCCTTCATCCACTCTGTCTGTGGATAGAATCCGTAGTTTGCATAGAATGATAACATCACGTGAGCGCAGGTTGCCGAGTTGTTATAGGCATGTTCAGCTAGCGGCAGTAGCTGAACCCAGTCATCTTGATCGTAATTGACAAAACTTCGCAGGTAACCTTCCAGTACTTGGTTGGTACGTTCGGTTTGTCCGTCATTCTGATGGTGGTATGCCGATGACATTCTTCGCTTAATTTCCAGCGCCTTACAAAGAGATTCCCTAAATTCACTTACCAACTTTGAGTTCATGTTTGAGACGATTTTGGTTGGCAGGCTGTGCAGCCTACATACGTCTTTCAGGAATGCGTTTGCGACATCCTTGGCCATAGCCGAGGTCCGAAGTCCGATGAAACGTGCCATCTTCGTGAATCGATCACCTACTACCATTATCTGTGTGCATCCTTGCGACTCTGGTAGTTGTTTAATGAAGTCCACTCAGATGGATGCCCATGCTGCATAGGGTATTTGCAGTGGTTGCAATAATTCATACTTAGGGTGTCTAGGCGATTTGTTATGTTGGCATTCATTGCAGGATCGTACGTAGTAGTTGACCCATGCCACAAGTCCTTTCCTGTAAAAGTCTCGCATGATTATTTCGCAAGTCTTTTCTTGTCCGCAATGTCCTGCAACCTTTGCATCCTGACATCCTTCTGCAATCTTAGTATATAGCGCCTGACTATCTGGTACAAATAGTCTTTGCTTATAATATAGTAGATCCTCGGTTAAGGTCCAGTCTTTGGGAAAATCCTTTCCTTCGTCTCGTAACTTAATGAGTTCTTCCCTCCGTTGCCTCCAAACGGCATCTGTCCCGATAGCTGCCTGTATCTCGTTCAAGGCTTCAGGATTGTACTGCTTCATACCTTTCTGCAGGATAATAGCATTAGACATTAGAACCTTTGCGGGTACTTCTGAAATATCATACCAATGTTTGTTGTCTTTAGCCGATGCCTGTAGGTAGCGGATGCTAGGTTTCTATTCCTTGACGATCAAGGATCTTGTCGCTATGTCGGTGCTTCCAAATCCGGTGGTTCCTCGCTCCGTTTCTTCCAAGTTGTCGCCTTGCATCATGTCCGAGGTGCTCACCTTTTCTACCTTTAATTGAGCTATGCGATCGCGCATTCTTATTTGGCAGTCCACATCTTTATGGTTGAAAAGCACAACTTTGAGTTCGCCGCTGTAATCAGCAACGATTACTCTTGCGCCGATAGAGATTCCGCTTCGGACCGCTAATCCACCCCTTGGGGCAACTCTTCTATAAGTTCCTGCAGGTAGCCCCACCGCTATACCCGCCCTTATTAATGCCTGTCGATATTTCGGGATAATGTCATCTTCTATGGGGTACAGGTCATCTCCTGCCGCTATTCTTGAGCTCTTTGTCGGCCAGTACTCCTTTTTGCTCAATCTCTTGATGGTAATAACGGGTTTCTTTCCACCACTTCGAGGTTCTAAATCCAAATCTTTGTCTCCATCCCCGTCTTCTCATCCATCGCCTACTCTCGCTACTAGCAACAATAAGATATTTTCTTCTTTCAAAGATTTCTGTTCGCGATATGTAGCTGCCTCCTCAGGACGGTACAACGGCTGTTTGCTTAGTGCATCAGGCTTTCCGCCCTTGGGCCTCGTCGGTATACATTGCGAAAATTGTATTCTACCAACTTCTGGGCCCATGAAATTTGACGGCCGCTCCAGACTCTTAAGCTGAAGAAGTATTGTAGGTTCTGATGGTCGGCAAAGACTGTAATCGGTTTCTCTGTTCCGATCAAGTAGTGTCACCATTCTTTGAAGGCTTCTAGGATCGCGAGAAGTTCTTTATCACGAATCTCATAATTGAGCTCCGCCGAGTTTAACTTTCTGGAGTGGAAAGCTACTGGATGTAATCTTTTTTCAAAGTATTGAGAAAGGAGGCAGCCCAGTGCAAAATCGCGGGCGTCCGCTTCTACCACCGTTTCTCTTTCTGGAAAAAGGTGGTGGAGTATGGGGGCTGTGGTGAATCGGTGCTACAGCTCTTCGAAAGCAGAATCTTGTTGAATCCCCCTTTTAAAATTCTAGAATATCCTTGTGGTGTCATGGTTATTGGCTTGCAAATAGTGGAGAAGTTTTTTATAAATCGTCGGTAGATATTAGCAAACCCCATAAAGACTTGTACTTCTCTAACCGACTTATGCGCTTTCCAGACCATTATGGATTCCACCTTTCAGGTGCTCATAGACACCCCATCGACCACCACCAGATAGCCGTGGAATTCTACCTCTTTTGCATGGATAGTCAATTTCTTTAGCGATACCGCTGACAGCAAGTCTGATAGACTTTGTAGAACTTTCTTAACAACTTCGATGTGTTCCTTTTCATCCGTAGAGTAGATGAGAATATCATCCAGGTAACACACGACTCCGACGTCTAAGTATTTCTGTTGGACTTGGTTCATCATGTCTTGGAAGGTTGCCGGAGCTTTGACCAATCCAAAAGGCAAAACCTTATATTCATAGTGTCCATATCTCGGACGGAACGATGTCTTACATTCATCTCCATCTTGTATCCAAATCAGGTGGTAGCCGTCCTTAAGGTCTAACTTGGTGAAGATCTTTCCACCAGCAACTATATCTCGGAGTTTGGACATTAATGGAAGGGGATGTTTGTTGAGGATAATAATCTTATTTAGATTCCAATAATCCACCACTAAACGTAGTCTACCATCTGGTTTAGGTACGAATAATACAGGTGCACTTGCTGGCGATTGGCTCAGTGTGATTTTTCCTTGCTTGATTATCCTTTCCAAGTATTGTCGTAAAGCCTTGCGCTGTTTTTCGGACAGGGGATATATCAGCCCCCAGCGGGGAGTTGAACCTGGAACCAGTTTGATTTTGTGATGGAATGTTCGCCTTGGAGGTAATTTTTCTGCCGCCGGGGCTTCAAACAAATATTTGTAATTCCTGTATTCTTTTGGTAATGATACGAGTTCCACCATGTTTTCGATGGCTCTGATTCTTCCGACACGGCAGGCATTAGAATCCCAAGCAACTGATTAGTCAGATTCGAACATATCCGCTATTCCTGCATCTTCTTCCACACAGTTTTCGCAACACTTTGCGGAGAAAGTCCAATTGTCTGCATCTTCTACGTGAGACACTGGGTGTTCACGATGCCACTAACGAAAAGGAATTAGCCTTCGATAGTGACCTGCTTTAGCCACTTCACACAACACTTCAGAGATGTGTCGGTTTTTTCCTATTTCCAAGTTTATTGGGAGAGTGTAACACTTCCCTCCAGAGGCGGATGACGATCCCTCAAAGGCTAAGATATCAACTGCATTGTCGCGTTCTAGTGAGGGAACGTGAAGGTCTGCAACTAGGTCCTTATTGATAAGGAACACATTGGATCCGCAGTCTAATAAGACTTTAACTTTCTATCGCTTATCGTGTATATGGAGGTAAGCGATCCCCTCCGGACATTTGTATCATTTGGGTTACGGAGCGATTAGTTCCATGCGCTTAGCGTGGATAAGACTTTCTTGGTTCTTTCGCTTAGGAATCATGGGTGAGGGGTGTAGGTAACAAGATCCTTGTTACTACCCCCGCCAAGTTTTGACTATTGAGGTTTCCTCAGACAAACTAGTAACTCTTGAGCTCTAACAATCTGGGTCTACATACGAAAGAGGCATTTCACCAATACGCTATTGCACAGGACCAGTTTTCAGGCTGGATGCCTTCTCCCAACACACTAGACCTAGGCTTATAGTAGATATTCGGGCGGTTATTAACCATTTTACTCCCATGGCATGGGGTTTCCGCTTTTACCGCGTGCATTCCCTTAGGATTTGGGTTATCCGTCCAGCTCCCTCAGAGGGGCCTTGTGTACCAAAGCGGTATATCCCTATCCCACACTCTGGCCAGAAGGCAAGATAGTACATGCGAATAATACAACGCAGACTCGTGTGGTAGGTGGAACGGCCCGCGTCGCTTGTCCTCTTGTCGTGTGTTGTTATCAGCTAGATCTTGCATTGCTATGTCCCAACTTCTTCGGTATAGTAACTTGCTTGCACATGGGTAGCAGGCAACCACCAGTTGACTCGAGGGACTTCGTACTGTTGGCTCCCAGGCCATGTGGGCATGTTAACCCTTCTCTCTTTCAATCAAGACTCTCTATATATTGATTCTGGTGTTCGAGCTCGCAAGTCCCTCGTGCGGTCCTTTTACTTAAAGCCTACTTGCACTGATCCAGAAACGAGATACTTGCTTAGCGCCTCTTTGACCAACTTGAGTTTCGACTCTGTAACCACCTCGCGGGAGCTGCGGTAATCGTAGGGTTAACGTACTTTATTTTGTACCAAGGTGGTAACTAGGGAATCAAAGTCCAGAGGCTTTAGCCAAGCTTGTTGCATAGACTTGTTACTGTATCACAACTACTGAAGTCTCCGAGATGTTTGGTAGGTCTCAAACTAAAGATTCTGGAAGCCAACTGAAGCGAGTAACTGTTCAACCAGGTATATTGAAATCTCTGTCTGCCGAAGTCTGCTCCTTCTAACGAGAAGAATAGCTGTTCTTAAATACACTTCCTAGGCTACCGGGAGCCATGTTCTCATAACATAAACGACTCCAAAATGGTAGCCTTGAAACCAAACATAAAACATATAAAGTATCAAACCGGTACGCGAAACCAAACATAAAATATATAGAGTATCAAACCGATACTCGGAACCAAACATAAAACATATAGAGTATCAAACCGGTACTCGAAACCAAACATAAAACATATAGAGTATCAAACCGATACTGGGAACCAAACATAAAACATATAGAGTATCAAACCGGGACTCGGAACCAAATGTAAAACATATAGAGTATCAAACCGATACTCGGAACGAAACATAAAACATATAGAGTATCAAACCCTATACTATCAGGCTAGAGGCCCAACTCTTTTCCTGAAACAAATTCAAAACTCAAACAGTATCAACTGATAGCTGAAAATCCTAAACTAGTAACCAGTACCGGTTACAGACTCCCGTAGTTGCACGCACACCACCCAATCCCCGCCGTGGTCGGTACCCAATACACCCCAGCCAAAGGAGGTTCCCATTTCGATTCCAGCTCCATCAGGACACTGAATACCTAAACGCCGTCACCGTTGGTGCCAATGAACTGACCTAGGTCAGTTCCTCGTCGTCTCCCAGTTCCCAGATCTTATTCACACGGGCTGGGTGCTCAACTGTTGCGACTTTGTGAGCTAATTTAGGCTTTACAGTAGCCGATCTTGCTCGCCGAATTCCCATTTCTATCGGTCTTGAGCTGACTGTTGCTGCCGATATATGGGCATCTCCCCAACACGTTTGATAGGTGTGTTGTTTCTTTCCACAGCGCGTGCAATCTCCTTCTTTCCTGCAAGTATCTATTACACTCTGTGGAATGCCGGTATGGGCCTGGGGGAAGTTTGTATGGGTGGTCTTTGTCACACCTGCCAACCTGTTCCTGGGCTTCTCCGGTTCATCGTCCCTTTTCCGTTTTCGTGGTGGGGCTCCACCTCCTTTGACATAAGGTTTAGTTCCCCTTTATCGCTTTGGTTTAGAGTCCCATCGGCCTTCTCTTTGGACCTCTTGGACTAGTCTGGTTTTTGGCGGTTTGTTGCGCCCAATTATCTCTCTTGCCAGAAGTCCTTCTTCTGACCGACCGCACAGCCTTAGCGCCTCTTCCCATTCTTGATCCATTGTATATTGTAGAGCTGACAATCTGCGGACAATTTGTTTGGGAAGTTTATTTTCGACTTTCTCCCTCCAGGACTGTGTGGTGATGTGTGCCTGGATGTTATGGTTGTACATGATCGTTAGGTAACATTCAATGCTACCGTCATACTCGACTAGTTTCAGAGCACGAAGAGCTAGTCCTTCGGCTTCCACTGGGGCGAACCTTTCATCATATTGTGTTCAAAATGAGTCCATGTTGCTAGTTCCGGGTGCTGGGTTTCCCCTTGAAGTCCGTCTGTAGCCTTCCTATACCAAACGGTGTAAGGAAGCACTATTTCTCCTCTTGTACGACTGAGCACATATATAACTCGTTCCCGTGTATTGTCCCAAATTCGCGGGTTTTGATCAAAATAGTCAGTGCATTGTAGGATCCAGACATATATGTCTGGGGAGGGTTTATCCTCAAAGAATGGCGGAGGCTCTGATGGTTGCTTAATGTTGAGCGCCATCCCATTGGCAAGTGTTTCTGCCGTACCAGGCTGTCCTGGTGTCTGTCCTCGCCCGCGTCGGCTAGGAATTCCCCTACGTCTTCCTCTCTCATCATTATCATCGTCATCGTCACTAGGATCCCCTGGGTTACCTCCTTGGTCAGCTGAGGGGGATGCATCAGCGGCTTCTCTGCCTTTTCCCTTTTCCCTGCGTGTAGGTGGAGCGTAGTACTCCTCATTGTCCATTTCTTGGACTGCGGGTAAGGGTGCAGGTCCTGCAGCTGCGGGACGTAGTGTGGCAGCTAATATCCTGTTTATCGACTGTGTCAATACCTTCTGGGTATTGTTAGTCTCGTTATTCTGCTGCTGCTACTGGTCCTGAGGTTGGCGGATTTCAGCCTAGCGGGTAGTCTGGTCTAACCGCATCTGTCCTAGGGTACGGTTGACCTCCCTTTCACCCGTGGTACATTGGGCGCGGAATTCTGCCAATTTCGCGCCTAGACTGAGGACCATTTGTTGGAACGACTGATTTCGGGCTAATGCCGCTTGGCTTTCTTCCACAAGGGTTCCGTGTAACCTTGTGGTTACCTCTTCATGTTCCTGTTGACGTCTTTCCTGGGCGTCAATCTTTTTGGCCACTTCTCGCAGGATTTCCGCTTGTATTCCCTTGATCTCCGCTTCCACGCCCGCCAGCTGCATTAACAGGAGTCCAATCTCATTATCATGGACATCTTGTCCTTCAGCGATTTGCGGTTGCACCTTAATTAATTTTAGGGTGTTGTCTTGGATGGCTCCCTTCAAATGTTGAAAGGCGATATTGGCTTGGTCCAACGAAGTATCTATGTCCTGCCTTATTTGACCCAAGGTTATCCCAAGATGGGCAGCCAATTTAGCCAAGTTCGTGGCATGGTCTCATCCGGGTTTGGGCATGGGGACCTGTGATATCCTATTAGTGCTTGCGGCACTTGAGGAGCGTGAGAAGGTATATTTCCTCTCGGGAATGTAGGTTCATGAGGCGTTGATGGGAAGGGACTCCAGATAGCCGAATCAACGGTTTTTTCCATCACATCTGGGCGGGTGTCCATTGGTTCTCTCGCCTTTATTCTCTTTCTCGGGTCCTGAGATAAATCAGCGATTGTGATGCTTTCCAGGTATGCTAATTGTTCTAATAGCCCTGGATGAGTGATTGCTGATACTTCATAATAGAGTTCTTGATATCCTCTAAAAGGTTTAAGGAATCGTATGTAAGGTATCCAACGCTTGAGATACTCTAGAGGTGTAGGTATAAACGGATTCGGTTGGTCTGATTCTGGACTCAGAACCTGAATCTTCTTTTTTCGAGGTTTCGGATATACTTATAGTACATAAAAGGATTTTATCAGGCCCAAGCCGAGGAGATGACTGGCCCCTGGATATCTGTGCCTGCCTTCTTGTTATCAGAGTACTGGGTACTCAAGTCGACAAGGTTTATCGACGCGGCAGAACTACTCGCGAAGTCCAGTTTGTACCAAGTACAGTATATGCAATTGAATTGATCCCTAGTTGGGATCCCGAAGGGTACTGTGAACCACGCGGGTACTTGCGTGTGTTCTTCTTCGATCTCAAAGAGGTCGCTAGCGAAGACTTCTTCGAACATCTGAATATAGATGGGGCAGTGAGGTGCTTCGACAATGTAATCGAAGTCTGTGGTGAGGGTGGAGTTTGAAGTGAACTCGCAGTTCATATTGTGAGCCTTGGTAACGAGAGAACTATCAACATACTGTTGGGCGAACGCCAAACCCAAGTATATAAGTAAGGGACGTGGGCCCGAAATCTTTGCACGCTCCGCTCCCGCTATTTTCCCCCCCCTACATTTCCTCCTCATTTTCAACACCATCAACGTCCGGTGTGCCTACACGATCGTGATACTCCCATTAGCCTTTTGGCTGTAGGCCTCACTGCCTAGTCAGTTATGTCCTCGGTCCCCCTCCCCCCGTCGGAACACTCCTAGGTGTCAGGAATCCGTCCTCATGTCCCCCTTCTGCTCGCATTGCGCGAAAATGCAACGACAGAAGCGGGTGTATCCCCCCAGCTTTTCCCACCGATCAGCTCCGGAGAACTAGACGATTTGTCGCCAGGCGAAGCAGTTATTCTCCCCCTTCTGTGCACCTCGCTCCTGGCATCCAGGGGCCTCTCCACTCAGATAGATGAGCTGGCAATGGAAGTCGCAAGACTGTCCGGTCAGATCGACGACCTACACGCACGCAAGAACAGGCCCCCTGTCCCCCCCCCACCCACCTCTTCTGAAAACGCTACGGCGGCCTCACTATCAGCCCTTCAGCTCTCGGTCAGGGATCTAGCGTCTCGTCTGACCACCCCCCTTCCCCAACCAGCACACCACCAACTAGCCCCACCCCCACAAAGCGCACCTACGCAGCCCACAACAAAGACGGCTCGGGTGGCCCCATCCAAGAAGGGCAAGGAGAAGGCACATGCCGACTCCGAGCAACCCCTTGCCGACGAGCTAACCCCCCTCTATGAGGGTGGGGGCAACGCAGATTTCCCCTCCTACAGTACCAAAGACCATAAGTGGTATGGAAACCCTGCTGCCTACGCGGCCAAGTTCCTAGGCTCCTGGGAGGCTCAAGCCTTCCGGGATGGTAGATACTCCGCTGTCTCAGAGTTCCTCCCAGCCCCGAAGTCATCGGCCCAACCCGGTCCCTCCACCTACGCTCAGGCCGCTTCTTCTGGTCAAAAATGGAAGTGCAAGCCGAGCAAAGGCAAGAACACCCCAACTGCCGCCCAGGTTGCGTCTGGACAGGCCGAGTCGGCCCCGTTCAGAGGGCCCAAGAGCCTCCCGGCAGCTGAGAGGCGATTCTTTGCCCCTCGCTCGTCCCCCTTCTTCCATGACCAGGCCGAGTTTATTGCTGCCTCCTTCCCAGACGCCGCCGCCTCAGTATTAAGAGAAGCCGGATGCAACCTTCCTCTATCCTTCTCTGCCCGGGTAAACGACAGAGGAGCTGTAACCCTCCTCGCTCTCCCACCATTCGTTCCCTCCACCTCCTACGCCCCCTACTACGAAGCGCTCTCTGCTAAACTTAACCAATCTTTCCCTGTCGGTGAATCGCCCTGGCTTCCCTTCCGCCCTGCACCAAACGAAATCCAGGTGGCAGTTCACTCCCTCCCCGTGGCATATCTCCCCGAAGAAGACGGCGACCTTTTCCAGTCTCTGTCGCACACTATCCTCAACTTTAAAAACGTCCAAATCCTCTCTGCCCGCTACTTCAACCCCGACCGCAGCACCCGAGTCCTGAAGAAGGCAACCTCGGTAGTAGTTACAGTGGCCCCGGAGAATGAAGCCGCAATGCTGGGCAACGCGTACTTTTACTCCTCTCGATGCAAGATCGAGAGGGCATACTCGGCTAACGGCCTCACTCAGTGCCGTAACTGTTGTGAATACGGACACCACTCAGCAAGATGCAAGGTTGACCACCCCGTATGTCCAATCTGCGCTCTCTCCCACAGGAAACAGGCACACAGGTGCCAAAACCCCACCTGCCCAAAAGGCGGAAACCTTAGAGCAGTCGCCAACTGCTGCCCGACCTCCCTACCATTATGCGCAGTATGCAAAGGCCACCACCCGGCCTCAGCTAGAGAATGCCCATCGAGACCCGCCCCCCCTACTCTCCGTAGGCAGCCCCCTCTATCGCAGTATGAGGAAGGAATGAACACGACAAATGACTCCGGCGAGGGTCCTTCAACTGGTGCACGACCCCTCCTACCCCCCATCGATTTTGAAACACCCCGTCCTAGGAGGGGTGATGCCCCCACGACACGTCCCTCCACAAACGTTCCGAAACCCCAAGGAGGTGCCCTGCCAAACCCCGCATGGTAGGCAACTCCCACTCCTATCCCACTGCCTGAGACGCCGGAAGGCGTGTAATGGCTGGTCTCACCTCCCCTGTGAGTTCCGTGCTGGCGACGGGCTCCAATAATTTCATATCCGTTTTACAACACAACTGCTTGGGAAGCTGGGATGTGTTTCTTTCCTTATTTAATTCCTTCCCTTTGTTGGACTGTCCCCCCACCCTTGTTGCTCTTCAAGACCCCCCAATGTACAGAGGCAAACCCCCCGCGTTCGCGAACTTTAAGCCTTTTGTGCCCCCCTGCCCTAACGGTGGCAAACCCAGAGTGGCGTGCTACCTCAACATTCCCTCCACACAACAGTTCTCGGTCCTCCCAGTTTTCTCCGAAGCGAGAGACTGGATGGCGATGGACTTCTTTTCTTCAGTTGGTTTTTTTGATTCCTTTACAACCAAGTTTAGGGTGGTAAACCTCTACAGTACCTGGGACGGCTCCCCCTTCAAAAGGACCATTTCACCCGATGTTGCGTTTCCCCACACGTCCTCCCCCACGCTGGTCATTGGAGACTTCAATATCCACCATCCCTCCGCCGACCCTGGTCGTCTCTTTTCAGTTCAGGACGTAGGAACGTCCTCTCCGTTTTTTGAGAAGGCTGCAAATGAAGGCTTTTGCCTCCTGAACACGCCTAGCACCCTCACCTACTTCCCCTTTGACTCGAACCTCCGTCCCTCAGTGATAGACCTGGCGTTTGCCAATACCGCTCTCTCAACCAACTTCCGGTCGTGGACCACACCACTCCCGCCTACGGGTTCGGATCATGTCCCTATCCTCATAACACTATCAGAACCACTAGCGCGACCCAGACCCCCCTCACCATCATGGACAAAGACAGACTGGCCAGCCCTAGAAGATGGGCTAAAGAAGTTGACGTTCCGCCCCCCGCCTCCTCTTCCTACGCCACGTACACTGTCGATCTGGTTTGATACAGCTATGGACAGGATAAGGTCCCAACTCAGGTGTCACACCCCGGATAAAAGGCCCTCCCACAGGTCGAAACCCTGGTGGACCCTCAACCTCACCGCACAAAGATCGGCCTTCCACTCAACCGTACGTACAGCCCGCAGGGACCCCCTCCCCTCATCCAAGGATCGGTGCAGAGAAGCACGCCTACTATATTTCATAGCCATCAAGAAGGCCAAGAATGAGTACTGGAAAAACTTCCTGCAAACGGCTAACCCCCAATCACTCTGGACGGCCAAAAGGTTCGCGTTCGGCAAGCCACCTGACAGGTTCCCTCAGATCCCGGGGCTGAAAGCCCCACCGAAATCAACAAAGCCCTTCTCGAACACTTCTTCCCCAAGAAAGTGTCTTCTCCCCCTCCCCGTATCCTACGAGAGTTCAAAGACGTTCCAGAGCTGTCGGCGGAACAAATATCCGGGGCTCTTCAGAAGTCCTCTTCATCCTCTGCCCCCGGGCCGGACCAGATACCTTACTCGGTCTGGAAGAAGGTCCACATCATAAACCCGCGCATTCTCACCTCCCTCTTAGGCCCACTGGTAAGATACGGGCACCATCCTCAGTCCCTGAAGAAAGCAAAAGGCATAGTGCTGGACAAACCTGGCAAACCATCCTACGACTCCCCCGCATCTTTCCGCATTATCGTCCTCCTGGAAACTGTTTCTAAGATCCTGGAAAGGGTGATGGCAAACCGGCTCTCGGCACTGGCTCGCTGCCTAGGCCTCCTCTCCCCAAATCAGACTGGCTCCCTACCTGGACTGAGTACCTTCGATGCGGCAGCAACCCTCTCCCATGAGGTACAGCTGTTCATGCGCCCCAAACTCAAGGTCTCGACCCTCTTCCTCGACATCAAAGGTGGATTCGACAACGTGTTGGCCCCAATACTCTGCAACAGACTCGCCGCCAAAGCGATTAACCCCTACATAGTCTCGTGGATTAGGTCTTTCCTCCACGGACGCACCTGCTGCCTGGTCTTCCAGGCCGCGCCTCAAGTGTTTTCACCTGTCTCAGTTGGTACCCCTCAGGGCTCCCCAATTTCCCCCCTTCTTTTTGTTATCTACGTCTCCACACTGCACTTCTCGCTCCCAAGGGGCCTAATCCGATCGTACGTGGACGACTTCGCGGTCACGGTTGCCTCAAGCTCTTACCGGAGGAACATCCAAAGACTGCAAGGCATCACCAGAATCCTGCAAAGAAAAGCAGAGAGGCTGGGGGTGTCCTTCTCGATCCCGAAAACGGAGCTGATGCACTGGGAAACCGCCTCACAGAAGGTCCCACCACCCCAAATTCCGGTCTTGCTGGACGACCTTGTCTTCCGCCCCTCCAAACTAATAAGATGGCTCAGATACTGGTTCGAACCCTCCTCCACGTCAGGCACAAGGGGCACAACGTCACACTTCGTCAGAAGACTGGGACTTGCCCAAGGTGCCTTCTCCACAATCAAAAGACTGTCTAGGCCCGGGAAGGGCCTCCCTCCCTATCTCTGCCAACATCTGGCTACGTCCCTAGTCTCCCCGATCCTCCTTTATGGAGCGGACCTCTTCTCGCCCAGTCTTACCCTCCTCGACCGGATGTCAGTATTCTGGAGAACTGTCCACAGGTGGGTTACGAACTGTTTCTCCTCTACGCCCATAGGCACTCTAGCTGGCGAGTCTGCCCTACCACCCATGCCACTACTGATACGCCATCGCCAGAGACTGGCAGCAATAAGGCTAGTCTGCCTCCCGCCGCAGGACAACCCAGCGACTGCCAGGCTCCACCCCACATTCCCAACCTCGTCCCCCTTCAGGGCCCTTGACGACCACCGCCACCACACACGAGGCCTGACATCGGTCTACGCTCCTCTCTCCTGGAGAACCGCTGTCCCCTCTCCCCCTATCAGGAAACACCTGCCACTTGATGCCATCGCCCACAGAACCCTCCCCTTCATACCAGCCTCTGGCCCGGTGCCGGTGGCCTCCCCTGACCTCCTCCCGTCAACCTGCCTTCCAGTTCCTGAGGGCGCCCCCTCCTACAGATCAATCAAGCTCAATATCCGATCGCCCCTAGTCAAAGACTGGAACGACCAATTCCCACCCCCCCCAGGCTACCCCTATCCCGTGCCGCTAGCGCCCCACCCCTTCCTGGGGTTGGGGAGGTTCATGGCGGGAAGGATCCACCAGATGCGTTCAGGAAAAATCTACCTAGCCGCCCACCCGTCGTGGTTGACTGAAGACCCCTCTCCCCTCTGTCCTTCTTGCGAGGAAGAGGAAGAGGACTTCAGCCGCGCAATCCTATACTGCGTGTCCCGCAAGGAACCCCTTGAGCGCCACCTCCGAGGCCTCACTTCGTTAGACTGGGACAGCCCCCTTTGGTCAAACCCCTCCACCCTCAACTCCCGCGCCAGATACATAAACGTCACGGCGACGGGTTTCCCGCCAGGCATGCCCCCGGCGGCAAGGGATCACCAGCGCAACCCGGACGAGGACTGGTCTGCTCTACCGATCCACGGCTTCACTCCCTGAGGGGAGTCTGCCCTCTGTCCGTTATGTTTTCTTGCCTTGCTTGAAGAACTTTTTCGTTATGATTGTTTATTTTATTGTTTTATTTCCGTAGGGATTTCGTGTCGGCTATCGGACACACCTAGGAGGATTTTATAGTTTAGTGCGAAAGTTCCATTGTTACTTGCGGGTTTTGAGATTAAGGTTTTGTTTATGCCATCGCTAGTGCTGCATGCAAGTTCTTGTACCATAAATCAATGAATANAAAAAAAAAAAAAAAAAAAAAAAAAAAAGGCCCGAAATCTTTGATTGCAGAATCTGGCGAGGAAGGCTCGTCTCGATAAAGTAAGATACAGTAAAGATTTAAAGTGTGAAACAATATTATATTGATAAGATCTCTTCTCCGTTGCTTCATGATATCAGTAAAGCTCGCGAGGCACTTCGATATTTATATCCCGCGTCTGAGTGTTCGCGGACTACTTCTAACTACTATGCCTCCGCAGTACCCCCCTGGGTTTAATACGCAAACGTCCAGAATCTTATGAGTACGAACACCGTTTGACCCTGAAACTTTTCACACCCTTTCGCAGACTCGGAATTGTATTCCTCCACTGAGATGACTGCGCTATTTGTTATACCAAACAGCCACCTCCAACTTAGATGTCCATATAGACTTTTATATGACTTTAGTCTTGTTGACTATTGTCCCAGTCGCCTCTTCGGTCATGAAGTGATCAGGTTCATCCTGGGCCACCTATTGCCAATCGCAAGTCGGAGCCCGATATGTCAGCGTCTTAAGGGTCTCCAACTTATCTAGGTCTTCCATTCTGAGCATGCTTCCCCTTGGTCCACTGGCCTCCATAGAGGGGTCCTATTAATAGAACCAACCAACCTACAGCTGATCTCACAAGGGTATGGGTGGATTCGGTATACCCTTAATAGCTTTTCCTACTGGAATATCCTCCTCCAGTATTTCTATGAAAACCTCCCGTCACCTTTGGCTGATAGTTTAGGAAGCCTAACCTTGAAGCCTACTATCTCAATGCGCCTCCCACGGAATTCCTCTGTTGCACTTCCCAGATATTGCCGAAGGTCCCCTCCAATATAACCGGCGAACAGCATGCAGTCGGACAGATGGCGGCGATGTATATGGTGTTATGAAGTGGGCTCCATTGATGTGACATTTTAGTTATGGGACCCAACTCCCGCAATCTCGCTATTGATATGTGGGCCCCATAAGGGGGCCCGAGGGGTGTGTTGGCTCCAGTAAATTGAGGGTCTGTGCGCAGTTACCCTACCGTGGGTCTGTGCACATGTCTCAGATTTCCATATGCCTAACCGCTACCATTCTTTATCAGCGCGGGCTGATTCTTCAGTAAACTTTGCGGGTACTGGTAGCAATGTAACAAGCGAGATCTGCATCTTACTGGAGCTGTTTGCTGTCCACGAATAGATATTGCCAATCATGATATATACTGGCCAGGCTTTTTTATCACCCAAGGAATTGGTAAGGTAGGTCTGGTCTGACCATCCGATAATCGGTACTACTGTTGATCCAGATGGCAATATTTGCTGCAAGTAAAAGGGATAAACTGTTAGCACCAGATACTAACTTCTAGCACCTTGGCTGACTGATATCATACCTGTGTTTCCCACTACCAGTCCACTGTGTGTATCACATAATACTATCGATCTTTACTTGAATAGTATTTCAGAATCAGTGCGTATATCATATTAGGTCTATATGCAACTTGGCAGATTAGATAGCAGATGCAGTCGATGACATTCCATTAATAGGAAGTTGTTGCATACCTTCTGTCCTTCATGGTTGCTTCTGTCCAAGCAAGATACTCACCAAATGGGTCCACTGCTGTGAGACATTTTTGCCAGGAAATGCAAATTGAAATGATCCGGTATCCTTCCCATGTAAGTCACTTGTAAAGTAATCATTTATCTGTGACTTGGCCATTTTACTCGGAACAAATCAGCTAGCCAAATTGAAGGCACCTTCGGATAAAAACGGGCTCCATAAGTTATCCGTTATGGCCTGATTGAGCTGTTCATATTCCACAACATCGTCGATTGCGCTACCAGTGCGTAGAATAGTTAGCAGAAGGGATGGGGTTCCATGGGCCAACAGCTGAAAGATATCCTCGGTGTCAGAGTCTCGCACTATATCGGTACCTGCAAATTCGCTCACCGAATCGTAATCTATGATCTTTAGCCAAGGATCATACACACAGTCAGAATCGCTTTGATCGCCGATTAGTCCAAAGGTGATACTACCTGTGAAAGCTGTCTATCAGGGTAAAGTCTCAACTGTAATCATGCAGAGGAATAACATGATATTTGGATGTATTATTTGGATGTGCTTTTCGTATGCAGCAGTCTGTTGAACATGCCACCTGCCATAGGGACACTTTGTAGTGTTTGAGGACATCATACTTATTTGTAGTATTTTGGTTCCCAGGTAGCTGTCTGGGTACGCATAAGGAGATCACGTGCAAAAAAGGTATGCGCAAATACCCCCCCTCCAGTCGAAAGGCGGGTTTCCTCGAGACTTGAATTAGAATGCAGCTTTCACCCCGGTTTAATAGAGTGGCTAACAAATCTTCAGGTTTGTGTTGTCCATGCTGCAATCTTGGCCTTTTAAGATAATTGTTAGGTTTCAAGTATACTAGTATTTCTAGGTCTCCAGGTGCATAGCTTGGCATGGTTTCTGGTGGGTGGTATGTAGCTTATTTACAGCTTAAAAAATGACGATACCTGTAATCACCTCACATTTGTAAACATGACTCCTATTGCATGCCACCAAAACCTCGAGACTCTGGCAGATTTTTTACACATCTATTATAGCTGTGGTATTTACAAATATCAGGCAATTGCGAGTGCAAGTATTTTCATAGGGTTTGCATAGCGTGAGACTTGGCAAATGGTATACGGTTCATTTACATCTTCAAGTTAATTTTTTGCTCACCTAATCCACTTGTGTGAAGTTTCTTTTTTTCATGATGTTAATGTTTGTACCATGTACAAGTCATTTTGAAGGCCGAAAACCCCCGCAAGAAGCCTTTGTAAGCTAAAAATTGGCCCTCTGATGAGATCCGTGTGGTTTGCAACAGTAGTTCTTTTAAAAAAAACATGGTGATACTTCGAGTCTCAGGCTCATTATGGTATTTGGCTTGGCACAGGTCTTGGCTGATGGGAAGTGGTGGATTCATGGCTTAAAAGTTTATTTAGTACTTACTTAATCATCTCGTATGAGGATCGATTTTCAAGGTGTAAATGTTTGTATGGAGTACAAGTCATTTTCTAGACGAAAAATACCCATCAAAAACCCATATAAGCCCTGGCGTCCTACCTTTCTCTGACCTCTCTCCTGACTGTTCCGACTATACAAATGTACCTTTTCAACACCCTCACCATACCTTTCATCGTGTTTCGACTCAAGAGACATCTGGAGTCCTGCATGGTTTCTCACTCGCCCTCAGTATATTGGCTTAATAATTATGTTCCGTTCTCTTGATAATTGTTTTTATTTGTATTGAATTTTGTTCGCTCCATGGCTAATGGAATCTTCTTGCAGACAGAATTCACCTTATAAAAGTTCACCCACAGCACTCACCCTTACGTCCGTTATGACCCTCCTTCGCTCAAATGACTCTACCGACCACACCCACTCCACTCCTGTCCCTGACATATTCCCCTGAAAATTCTGTTCTTTTCCCTTCAGGATTGTTTTCTTTTATCAAATTTTGCCTGCTTCAAAGCTAATCCAGTTTTCTAGTGGACAAATTTCATCTTAAAAAAGGTTTACCCCCCTCCCCAACTCTCACTATCCTTGTAACCTTCCCTCGCTCAACTCACTCCACCAACTACACCTGCTCCACTCCCATCCTCTGCACTTTCTCCAATCAATTCTCTTTTCTTCTGTTCCACATTGTTTCCTTGTATCAAACTTTGTCCGCTCCAAGCTAATGCAATTTTCTAGCGCAGAAACTTCATTTTAATAAAAGGTCCACCAGCCCCTTCAACCCTCCCGACACCCCAACTTCCCACATCAACAATCACAATGCCTCGATCAAAAGTGGGCCTGATTTGTCCAAGAACCTCGGGCCATGAAAATGATGGCAACATCTAGTTATGCAAACATGTCTATTGCTTTCTAAACCTGGGCACCTTTAGTCCGAAGTATCGTCTCTGGCAGCATGCTGTCAAATGCGGGATTGAGCGTGATGAGATCCTGTGCTTCCTAGACTTGAGCGCGGCATGATGGGGAATGCTCCAGGCATAAGCGCTCACCGTTGAGCTAATCACCAGCAACGGTCGTGTGCAATACTGGAAGAAGGACACACGGAGGGCAGATGTTTTACGGAATGTCAGAATTACTTGATTAAGGATATCGCGAAATAACATTCGCAAACAGTGAGGGCAATGATACAGGCCATTCCTCTTCCCATTTATATGCCTGCTGCTATTACGGCCAATAATGACTGCAAGTTTCCTAAAATTATCTGCAACAAGCTTATATATCATATATGCTAATGTTAATCACACAGGTTTGACCCACTCGAACTCTGTCTGCCACTGGCTCAATATCCCTGCAGAGGTCCAGCCGGGTAAACCACAGGCTCACGAGCTGGACAACATCCAGTAGAAGACTCGCAGAGCCGTCTATTGGCTCAAGCTGACCGTAACTACTCTAGAGCACCTGCTTGAGGAGATCAACCAGATGATAATGCCCAGAGTCAGATTTCGCCATCTTGTGAGCGCAACCAGGTATGGCATGCTTTTGCTCCTAGAAGATCCCGAGGAGCCTTTGCCAATCTCCAAGCTGATCTTAATCTGGTCAAGGCACCACATCAGTATCAGGAGGGGTTTGAGTCCAGCGAACAAACCAATGAACCTTCTTTTCTATTGTCAATGCGACATTGATGATATTGCTGGAACCTCTGTGCCCACTGGTTCAGAGATATCACCCTCAAAGTAATCGGGACGAGCATGGGGTAGAGGAGGACGAGGCCGAGGAGGTGGAGGCGTAAAAGGACTAGGAGTTGAAGTGGGAGTAAGAGGTGGTCGGTGGTGGGCATAAGTGATCTGGGGCTGGGCAGTTGGGGGGAGGTGGAGGTCGGGGTGGGGGCAGATTTAGGATTTTCTTTTTTTTTGCTAGATATTACTTTTTATTGCTTTTGGAGTTTTGTGGATTGTTTTTTCAAGGCTATTCACATTTGAGATCACCCTTAGTATCTTTTTCTGTCCTAGAATTTCTTCCTGTATGCTATTTGTTTTCCCTTAACCTTAGCCTTATGCTATTATTAGGCAGACGCCAAACTCAAGTATGTAACTGAGGGGCGTAGGGCCTAAAAATCTTTAATTGGAGAATCTGTCGAGGAAGTCTCATCTCGATAAAATAGGTAAGGTAAAGATTTAAATTGTGAAAACAATATTATATTGATAAGATCTCTTCTCCATTACTTGATGATGTCTGAAAAGAGTTGGGATGCACTGCGATATTTATACCCGGCGTATGAGTGTTCACAGACTACTTCTAACTACTATGTCCTCGAAGTACCAACCTAGTTTCTAGTATGCAAGCGTCCAGAATCTTATAAGTGCAAGCACCGTTGGACCCTGAAACTTATCACACCCTTTTACGGTCCCGGAATAGTATTCCTCCGTTAAGATGACTGCGCTATTTGTTATACCAAAGAGTGGCCTCTAACTTGGATGTCCGCATAGACTATTATATGACTTTAGTCTTGTTAACTATCGTTCCAGTAGTCTCTTCAGTTATGAAGTGATCAAGTTCATTCCTGGCGACCTAGTGCTAATCGAAAGTCCGAGCCCAATGTGTTAGTGTCTTAAGGGACTCTGAATTATCTAGTTCTTCCATTCTGTGCGTGCTTCCCCTTCGTCCACCAGCCTCTGTAGAGGGGTTCTATCACTAGGACCAACCAACCTACAGCTGATCTCAGAAGGGTATGGGTAGATTCGGTATACCCCTAATAGCCTCTGCTACTAGGGCATCCTCCTTGAGTATTTCGCCGAAAACATCCTCTCACCTTCGGCCTATTGTTAGGAAGCCTGACTTTGTAGCCTACTATCTCAATGCGCCTCCAAAAGAGTTCTTCTATTCCACTTCCCTGATGTCTCCAATGGTCCCCTCTCACATATCCTGGGAACAGCATGTGGTGGGACAGACGGCGGCGACGTAAATGGTGCTGTGAAGTGGGCTTCATTGATGTGAGTGTTAGTTATGAGACGCAACTCGCGTAATCTCGCTAATGAAGTGCGGGCCCCATGAGGAGGCCGGAGGGGGATGTTAGCACTTCGGTAAATTGAGGGTCTGTGCGCAGTTACCCTACTGAAAGGTCTGTGCACTTTGTCTCATATTTCCGTAAGGCCAACAGTTATATCCTTTGAGATTAGTATTTCAAAATCTTACCGCAACCTTTAACTGTGTTTGTTATAGTCTGCTCACCAGTTTACATGAAATAGATTAGCCCGCTCACTTTAACTTCAATCTCCCGAAGTGCTAGATGATCTGAGTACCATCCCTCTTTATACTTTTTATCCAAGCTCATGATAACATGCTACTGTGTTTTGTGTTCAAAATATACAAGGGCAATTGAGCCAAAATCGAGTGACCACTTGTGCACATGTCTACCCTTAAAAATACATCCCGACCCATTCTGTCTGCTAAATACAACCTCCATAATACTTCCTTTGTTATTGACATATATACATTCCCTGACACTCAGGCTATCGATATTTCCCCCACCACTCAATCAAATTGTTCATCTATTTACCTTGTCACAATGCCACAACAGCCACAATCTAATACTGATGGACTGCATCCATCATACCAACTTGGGCAAAAACCAAATGAGGTCCGCAGCGGGCATGTCCAAAAATCCAGATCCATGGAGATATTGGCTGCAATATCCTCTATCTTGCCTTTTCTTACTTCCATTTGGTCTGCAAGTCACAGAAGCTCAGCATCATGACTTCAGGTACAGCAACCTGATCACTAGCATAATGGAAATGAGAGTCTGCACTGGGCAGATGATAGTATGAACTCGCAGGATGAGAATATGAGGATAAAGTTAGTCTGAGAGGAGAGAGCGAGGAGGCAGACTTGATAGAACTGGAGGATAGTGATGACTTGGTAGCGGACTGTGGGGTGCAGCGACTGATAACCTGTCTGGAGTTAAAATCAAAATGATCAATGATGACAATAACAGTTACCCAGACTCCGCGACCACAGGAGATTAGTTTGCCTGGACAGAAAACACCAGGACCACTACATGTTAGCCAAAATTATTTAACATCAGTACGACCCTCTCAATTAGACTCCAGACCAAATATACCCGTGATACCTGCCATCGCACCCCAAGTCACACATGACCAGGAACTGCAGAGTTTGACAGCTCAGCCTCAGTGGTGACCAGCAGCCGACGAAATACTGCTGTGGGGATTGAGTTCACCATTCAGATCAAAGCCCGTGAATTAATATAGGATTAGACACTTTTCAAGATTCTGTTTCCAGACCCCATAACCCTGACCGAAATGGTACGCCAGTTTTGGAATAATACCCACCACAAGTTAGAGTTTTCCTACTTCGCAGATACTACAGCGGGCTCTAATGATTGGGTTACTTTTCTTTAATCAATAATCTACCCCCTATTCGCATGAGTAAATAAAATGGCTGCTGGCCACTAATTGTCCAGATCTGCGGAAGGTACAGTGCGAGCAGATCCCAGTATCTCCATTGTGCAAAGAAGGCTATAACTGAACTCTATAAGCTTAATATAGAGGATCCTATAGCCTGTGCACAAAATGTGGAGTACTTACGCGAGGGTGACCAGTCTAATTGCGCTCCTCATGGGTATAAGGTATGCGCGTACCTCTTCATTGCGATTATTCCAGACCGCAGTAAGACTTGATCTTGGTAAAAATACTGGCAGACACACTCTCTTAGATTCCTAGCCCTACTGATTCCTAATATCATATGTGCACAATTTTGTTTGGGTAAGAAAAGGAGAGGCACAATTGATGATGGATTCTTAGGAAAAATTAATGGCACATTTCTGTGTCTGACTGTGGCCATATTGTGTCATGCTCTCCAGTGTTAGCAGACTAGAAACCTCATTGGTAAAGTATTTTTCACTTGTTCCAGTTCTCAAGGTAGAAATAAAAAATATCCGCTAGAGTTTAATGATGTTCAGGCTAATGGAAAAACTGCACTACTAGAATGTCAGTTAGGAATGTGGGGAAATACGCCAGTGATATGTGAGCCTAAAGTCATTAGGTGGATAATGAGGAGATTAAAGGATAGAATTGTGATGGATCACAGAACAGATGTAAAGAGAACCGATGGATATTCAAATAACCTTGATGCCTTGTATCCGGAGCTTGGAATTCATCCGTAGCAGGTTCGATTACAAGTAGGCAGTGTCAGCTGCACGCGTACTACCCTGCAAGGATATAGTCAGGGAGAAACGGAACTTGTAGAAATGCAAGGCCAGCCAGCAGGCTTAACAGACTGTAATCTGTCCGGCATAGGTAAAGATCCTCATCAGTATTTAGACGAAACCTGGTCAAACAATGAGGAGGAAAATGAATTTATTGGTTTATAATTTGGTATCTGTAATGAAAGCAACAATAATGTAGATTAAAACTATCCCAGAGAAAGTAAGATTCTATAAGAAGTAGGGGACAAAATATCATTCAGGTTATGTCACGTTTGGGGCAGATAGTTGAAGGAGATATTTGTGGCAGATAGTGGAAGGAGATGTTTTTGGCAGGTAGTGGAAGGAGATGTTTCACTATGATGAAGATATTCGTCACGAGGTTTTAGTTTGATTTACTTTCATGTACATGACCTATTAAGAGGTCATGGGTGCAGCACACAAGGCCAAGGGGGCTGCGTAGTTTGATTTACTTTCACGCACATGACCTATTAAAAGGTCAGGTGGTTTACGCACATGACCAATGATGCGGTCATATGATGTTTTTCATGAGTCACGATTATGACTCATAGTTATTTTGATTTATAAGCGGGTTGAGTGAAGGACTATAAAAGGAGGCCGGTAGAGCCTGGTAGTTAGTACTTCACGCAACCACCTATTAAACTTTCTCACCTATACTATTAAGAATAGATTCTATTCAACCACTGTGAGAGTTCTACCACGATATGACTTGACATTTAGCGTTCAAGAAAGGAACGTAGACAGCGGTCTAATAACAATAATCAAGGTCTTGGTAAGGAGAAGAGGCGAAGTACAGGAGCACGAAGGAAGAGAAGGATTGCACTATTACCAGGAGACTAACAGAGAGCTGTTGCTTGTCGCAGGATACATATTGACATCAGGAGATAGGTAGGATACCTAATATTTGGTTGCGCCTCAAAAACCGACATCCAACGGCAACATGGAGGTAGAACAGACAAGAGAAGGAGCGGGGACGACCCCGGCCCTACCGGCACCATTGAATGTGCTGAGCATGACAGCAGAACCACTGGAATTCATGGTAGCACGACTCAGACCTGCATGAACGACGGAACGACTCAAATTAAGGAACCCCGACGCCTTTGACGGAGAACCAACCGGACCCAGAGGATTCCTGGTACAGCTTAAACTGTACTTTGAAGCCAAAGAATGGACAAGCGAACATGAAGACAAGAAGACCAGATTAGCAAAAACTCTGCTCCTGGGTACTGCAGAGAAGAGGATCACTCCAATCGTCGAAGGGACTATACCCAAGGAGTGGCATGAATGGGAAGAGTTTGAGAGAGACCTCAGAGCTCAGTTCGAGGACAAAGACAAGCGACAAGGAGCAAGCAACCAGATCGAGAAAATTGTCCAAGGAAAGAATGCGGTCATCGAATACTGGCACAACATACAACTGTTAGCCTTAGATGCCGAATTGATACGCATAGCCAGCGACGACAACTCTCAAGGGTGGTCCACAAACAGCTGCACAAAGCATGCAGCAATTCTGACCGAGTATTCGACAGGACCGAAGAACTAGCCCAACGCTTCGTGGAGCTCGAGAATAGGAATAACCAAGGATGACGCAACTGGGAGAAACCGGCCCGACAACACAATGGACTACCGAGAGCCCTAACGACCAATCAGGGAGGGGAGGCAATGGACCCTGACGCAATAAGAGGAACAACCCAGCGATTCCCGAGACTAGGACAAATGTTCAGACAGGCCTGGAGAACAATACGGCCAAACCTCCCAAGGATAACACCGTAAGTGCGACAGAAACGCGGGGACAGCAACCTGTGCTTCTGCTGCGGAATGGCATGGCATCGAGCAAGGGAATGCGTGGCTAAGAATGCTAAGATTGGAGAGATGGGAAGACGGAAGGAGGAAGAAATGGAAGAGGCTTTAAATGATGACAGTACGCAGTAACAAGTGGTCTGAGGGACGACCAGCACAAAAAACCTATGAGGACTATACGAATATCGATAGCGACGGACTACAAGGTACAAATCAACACAACGGATAACAATGACGACGAATCGGATCAGGTAATGATAAAAATCAAACTGCTTGCAAAAAACGGGATTAGCTAAACCAACGTGATAGTCGATTCAGGAGCAACAGAGGACTTTATCGACAGAAAACTCTGCAATTGTAAGGTTCTGCCTTTCGATCCACTGAATGGGGAATGACAGGTCATCGTCCATATGTCGTAGTGTCTTGGATACCGAGCGTTCCGGTATTCGCTATGTCTGTTGTTTGTCGTTCGTCTTTCATCGTCTGTTGTTTGATAGTGGATCCTCTCTGGTCGTGTCGTCTTGTCGTTGGTAGGATAGTCTTGGGCCCGAAGGCCCGTCCCTTAAGCGTAGCAGAGTTACTTAACTGATTGCGTGAAGAGCTAACTACAATGTCCTCTCGTCCTCCTTATATAGTCCTCTTCATCGCCCATCGTGACTCATACCTTTTGTCACGCGAAGTAGTTATATGACCTAGTGGTCATATGAGCGAAACCCATGACCTTCAAGCAAGGTCATGTGCGAAAACCACATGACCTCTAAATAGGTCATGTGCGTGAGATACATATCTTCCTGCACAGCCCCCTTGG
>JACCEG010000077.1:118231-147610 GCA_014065205.1 Tuber brumale | reverse complement strand
AATCAATCGCAATATAACAATCGTATAACAAATGAAACCCTATGACTCATAACCGTGAGTCATAGTGCGAAACCAATCTGCCTTGCCATCTGCCTTGCTAAGTCAGTCTAGAATCGTGACAGCAATACACACCGGATGCCCATCTCGAAAATCGATGAACCAAGGAACATCTATGTGGTTAATGGAGAAAAAAGCAAGGTGGGCCCCATTACCCACGTGGCCGAAGTAGCCATGGAAACGGGATCTCATCAAGAAACAATAATATTACAGGTAGCAAAAATGGTCAAACATACTACTATCCTGGGGATATCATGGCTAAGGAAACACAACCCGAATATTGATTGTGAAAAAAGACAGATCAACTGCAGAAGCGAGAGGTGTACCCAAGTATGCCTAAACAAATCAACAAAGATCAACGCAGTCATGACTGGACTGGCCAGATGGAAAAACGAATACAGTCGGATCACCTAGACAAGAAGTGAAAAAGAGGATATCTAGATCCAATGGTTGGATCCCAAAGCAAAAATACTGACCAAAGGGTCAAAGGAAGCGGCTGGACACGACCTGTACAGCATCTAAGAGGAAATCATCGCGGCTAAAGGGCGACGGATAATAAAGAGAGGAATAGCGATCGGACTACCGGATAGCACCTATGGACGAATTGCCTTACAAAGTGCATTAGCGACCTGGCATGGCCTAACCACAGGTGCGGAGGTAATAGAGGCAGACTATCGCGGAGAAATCATTGTTCTCATGATGAACCTGAAGGAACAAGACTACGAAGTCAAGAAAGGAGATCGAATCGCACAGTTGATTGTCGAAAAGATTGACAATAAAGGACTAGGAGGAGTAGACGGCCTCGACGGAACAGGAAGACAAGACCGTGGATTTGGAAGCACTGGAAAAAAGACCCTCAAAGAACCCGAAGAAAGACGCGTCGATAACAACTTCATATCAGCCAAGACCTTCAGCAAGCTATATCAGAAAGGAGAAAAAACCCGTCTTTTCAAATGGGGACAAGAAGAAAAAGGGAACGATGATTGCGGAGACCTCGGCGATCAGTACCAGGTTAGCGGTACGACAAGAAGCAACAAAGAAGAAAACGACTCTCGGACCGCTGGTAACAAGCGGATACCGTCACTTCTTAGACATTGAGGAGGAAGGAGAAAGGACAGACTTGCCAGAACACAGAGCAAAGGACCAAAGGATCAATCTAGTAGGCAGAGCACCGTTCATGAAACTTTACTCCTTGAGAGAAGAAGAGTTAAAGGCTCTACACGATTAGCTCCAGCAGCACCTGAAGAGAGGATGGATATGGCCATCCGCGTCAGCAGCAGGAGCACCAATATTATTCGCCAAAAAAATGGACGGAAAGCTCAGACTAGGCGTGGATTTTTGAGGACTGAACCCAGTCACCAAAGAGGACCGATATCCACTACTGCTGATCGACGAAGCCTGGGATAGATTGGGGAAAGCCCAATACTACACGAAACTAGACATCAAGGATGCCTACCACAATATTAGGATATTCGAAGGGGAAAAAGGGAAAACGGCATTCCGAACACGATATGGGTTATACGAATAGCTGCTAATGCCGTTTGGACTGTCCACCGCACCTGCAATGTTCCAAAGGTGGATCAATACCAAATTTAGTAGATTCTAGGATATATGCTGTATTATCTACTTAGACGATATCCTCATCTATTTCAAAACACAAGGGAAAAATACTGGGAGGGCTTCCGAAACGTTATGCAGGCACTAGGGGAAGCAAAGATCAAACTAAAGCTGAGGAAATGCGAATTCCGTCAACAGGAAATCAAATATTTGGGGTTTGTCATCAACCTGGATAGAATACGAACCGACGCGGTCAAGACAGCAGCAATCGACAAATGGAAACCGCCAAAGATTGTAAAAGGAGTACAAAGCTTCTGGGGCTTTTCCTACTTTTATCGCCGATTCATCGAAGGATTCCGCAGAGTGGCAACAACTATCCGAGACAACGAAAAAGTTTACCAAATGGAACTGGACGGACAAGCAGCAAACAGCATTCGATAAATTAAGGAACAAACTCACCACGTCACCGTTACTGGGACACTTCGATCAGAAATTACCCATCATGATCAAAACGGATGTGTCCAATTACATCGGCGCGTGAATTTTATCACAATTAGGCAACAACAAACTATGGTGCCCGGTGGCATTCCGATGAAAGATGATGACCAAAGCCGGATGCAACTACGACATCCATGATAAAGAATGAGTGGCTATAGTTCAGGCACTTAAAGCACGGAGAAAATACGCACTAAGAAACGAACACGATATCAGAGTGGTAACTGACCATAAAATCCTCCTCGCTTGGACCACCACTAAAGAACTCAATCAGCGACAAATGAGCAGGAGCGAAACCCTATCTCAATCTCACATCAAGATTGAGTACAGACTTGGAACACAAGGAGGACAACCCGACGCCCTTACCCGGAGACAGGAAGAACTACCGTCCAAAGAGGATGCAAGGATCCAACAGAGAAAAAGGATTCTCTTACCAAAGGAAAGATACTTCCAAAACAAGAAAGAAAATGGAAGAAACGAATACATTAAAGAGATGGAAACAAAAATATTATCGAACGACGACTACACAGAATGAATACCAAGGACAATGGAGAAGGATACCGAAATACAAGCAATCAGGAAAGCTTTAAATGAAAAGCAAAAACAAATGAAGGGTATAGCACTCGGGCTGTGCAAAGAAAATGAGAGATACCTCTGGTACGATAATAAGATAAAGATTCCGGGCGACGAACCTCTCAGAACGGAAATGTTAAGGACAAACCACGCCATACCACAAGTGGGACATGTCGCACCAGCCAAAACTACGGAACTGATCAGGAGATCATACTACTGGCTGAGGATAAGTGAGGACGTCAAGAGATATGTCAAGAACTGCGAAATAGGCCAGGGGACGAAGGCAGTACGTCACATGCCATATGGATTGCTAAAACCAATCGAACCACCTAGAAGACCGTGGCAATCTATTGCGATGGATTTCATATCGAAACTTACCGAATGGAAAGCTTATGATGTAATATGGGTCGTTATTGATCGCCTGACCAAGATGGCCTACTTGATACCCCGGAGAATGAACATGGACACACAACAATTGTTTCACCTCTTGCAGGATCAGGTGTACGGAATCCAGGGACTACCGAAGGATATTATATCAAATGGAGGATTACTATTCACGGCAAATACCTGGAAAGAAATCACAAGACAATGTCACATCAAAAGGAAACTCAGCCCGGTATTCCGCACGCAAACAGGGTGACAAACAGAAAGGACGAATGCCGTATAAGAACAATATCTGCGGGCATACACCAATTATCAGCACGACAACTGGGCCGATATGCTAGCAAATGCCCCGTTTGCATACAACAACGGAAAGTAAGAAACGACGAAAATGACACCCGGCTGTGCGAACTACCGATATGATCCAATATGCAAACCGGCAAAGTACTACATACCCACGCAATCAAGCGAATCGAAAAACATGCAATGATTGCATGACATATTACTAGAAGAAATATGCCACGCACAAGAAAAACAAAAGCAATACGCCGCTTGCCACCAAAAACCCGATCTCAACCTCCAAGTCAATGACAAGGTGTGGTTGATACCAAGGAATATACGGACCACCCGACTGTCAAGGAAACTGGACTACAAGAAATTAGGACCATTCCGAATCATTGAACGCATCTGACTAAGAGCATATAAACTCGACCTGCCATGCTCGATGAACAACACTCATCCTACATTCCATATCAGTCTCCTTGAACCATACCAAGATAGCGCCTTGGTGTCACAAAAGAAACTTGCTCTGCCGGCCATCGAGATTGTGGGCGAAAACGAATACGAACTTGAGAAAATCATCGTCTCAAGACTACACTACAACGAACTCCAATACAAAGCCAAGTGGACGGGCTACTCGGAAGAATATGATCAAGAGTGGTACCCAGCCACTAACTTCACCACTGCTCAAGATGCCGTCCAACAATTCCACCAAGGCTACCCGGACAAGCCCACACCTTTGGCCGATAGAAGACGTGGTTTGGATCAAGGCAGAAGGAATTGACGAGGATTGGGTCCCACTCGTGGACCTGCCGATCAGGAAAAGGAAAGAGAGGCAGGAGGAGAAAGCACAGACGTGTCAGTCATGGATACAGTGCTATGACGACGGGTGCCCCACCCACTACACAGAAAAGATGGGAACCAACTATTTTCCCAGAAAAAGAGACAGGACACCACCAGTGTTGCCTACGCTGGGTGACAAGAACAATGTTTTGGGGATGAAACCTACAGGGAGGGGGGCTCAAAAATCCAAGAAGGTCACCTGGCAACAGGACCCAGCACCGTCGCTGATCTTGACGGCAACAAAAGAGATACCGTGGAAAGCCTGCAATGGGAGCTGATCGCTATCAGCGAACAAAAAATGACGGCAGAAGTAGAGATGGGACTTGTTAGGAAAATGGAAATCCGAGACATGTGCACAGACCCACGGTAGGGTAACTGCGCACAGACCCTCAATTTACCGGAGTGCCAACACCCCCCTCCGGCCCCCTTATGGGGCCCGCACGTCATTAGCGAGATTTCGAGAGTTGCGTCCCATAACTAAAATGTCACATCAATGAAGCCCACTTCATAACACCATATACGTCGCCGCCGTCCGTCCGACCGCATGCTGTTCGCAGGATATATGAGAGGGGACCTTTGGCGACATCTGGGAAGTGGAACGGAGGAAATCCGTCGCAGGCGCATTGAGATAGTAGGCTTCGAAGTTAGGCTTCCTAACTACGGGCCGAAAGTGACGGGACGTTTTCGGCGAAATACTCCAAGAGGTTATCCCAGTAGCGGAAGCTATTAGGGGTATACCGAATCCACCCATACCCTTCTGAGATCAGCTGTAGGTTGGTTGGTCCTAGTAATAGGACCCCTCTACGGAGGCCGGCGGACCAAGGGGAAGCACGCTCAGAAAGGAAGACCTAGATAAGTCGGAGACCCTTAAGACGCTGACACGTCGGGCTCGAACTTGCGATTGGCACTAGGTGATCCGGCATGAACCTGATCACTTCATGACCGAGGAGACGACTGGACGATAGTCAACAAGACTAAAGTCATATAAAAGTCTATGCGGACATCTAAGTTGGAGGCGGCTGTTTGGCATAACAAATAGCGCAGTCATCTCAACGGAGGAATACTATTCCGAGTCCGCGAAAGGGTGTGATAAGTTTCAGGGTCAAACGGTGTTCGCACTTATAAGATTCTGGACGTTTGCGTATTAAAACCAGAGTGGTACTTCGGAGGCATAGTAGTTAGAAGTAGTCCGCGAACACTCAGACGCGGGATATAAATATCGAAGTGCCTCCCGAGCTTTACAGACATCATCAAGCAACGGAGAAGAGATCTTATCAATATAATATTGTTTACGCTTTAAATCTTTACCTTACTTCACCTTATCGAGACGAGCCTTCCTCGATAGATTCTCCAATCAAAGATTTCGGGCCTACGTCCCTCAGTTATATACTTGGGTTTGGCGTCTGCCTAACAGGACTCTACAAAGGCCAAGCTTCGATGTGGGAGCAGAAGGCAAGGGAATGGCAGAAAAAGAATGCGCAGCTGACAAGAGCAGTGATGGCTCAACAGGTCAGGGCAAGTTTGGCGGAATACAAGATTGGGAAGGCAAAATCCCAACTGAAGAGGAGGGAGGCGAGGATCCCAAGGTTGGAAAACCTTCAGAAAGAAAGAAAGAATTGGATACATCAGATAAGATGCAATATCCAGCAGGCAGCAGAAACTGAAGAGGAGGATGAATTCCCGATGGCCTGATGGGACTTAGGCCGTGCGGAGAGGGGAGGTCTTGTCATGTGTGTAGCAGATAGTGGAAGGAGATGTTTGTGGCAGATAGTGGAAGGAGATGTTTGTGGCAGGTAGTGGAAGGCGATGTTTTACCATGACCAAGATATTCGTCATGAGGTTTGAGTGTGATTTACTTTCACACACATGACCTATTAAGAGGTTATGGGGGCAGTGCACGTGGCCCAGGAGGCTGCGCAGTTCGATTTCCTTTCATGCACATGACCTATTAAGAGGTCAGGTGGTTTACGCACTTGACCAATGATGCGGTCATATGATGTTTTTCATGAGTCATGATTATGACTCATAGTTGGTTTGATTTATAAGCAGGTTGAGTGAAGGACTATAAAAGGAGGCCGGTAGAGCCTGGTAGTTAGTTCTTCATGCAACCACCTATTATACTTTCTTACCTATACTATTAAGAATAGATTCTATACTACCACTTCGAGAGTTCTACAACGATACGACTTTACTATCAGCGTTCAAGAAAGGAACCTAGATAGCGGTCTAATAATAATAATCAAGGTCTTGGTAAGGAGAAGAGGCGAAGTAAAGGAGCACTAAGGAAGAGAAGTATTGCACTATTACAAGGAGACTAACAGAGAGCTGTTGCCTATCGCAGGCTACATATTGACATCAGCAGATCGGTAGGATACCTAACAGGTTACAGTATTGAAGATATCAGGATAAGAAAACATAAAGCAAATGAATTGTGAATGGAGTTTCACAAAATCTGAAATCATGAAAGAATTTTAGAATACTTGCAGTAGATTTGGTGAAATACAACTTGCAGTTGGAATATACAGCATAATTAGTGAATGTGCAGAAGTCATCTGAGGCTTGCAGATGGGAAAGGAATGTAAGTGGTGAATACTGATGAAATGCAGACGATGACAGGCTACTTAGTAAATACATTGGGTGTACAAAGAAATACAAAGTAGAATCAGAAGACGGAAATAACATGAGGGAGAACAGAAGAGAAATCAGTGGTGATGGGAGAGGACTACCAAACAAAGAAGGAAAATACTAGGCGGAATGCGGACATTGCCCAGATGAAACTAGCTATCAAACAGAAGGAAAGGGCCGGCGAGAGCAGATATCGCAGAGACTCCAGAAAAGCTAGATCAGTGGGAGGAACACATTTGCCCCAGAAATCAAGGGTTAGCAGATGCTGTGAGTGATTAGGCCAGAGTCAATAAACTAGGGAAGTGGTTGCTAGGTATTGTCCCTGGGATACTGTCTGATATGTCTGGATGAGAAAGGATCATGTCTGGCCATGCCCATTCAGATTGGGCGTTTACATTTAGCTCTTCTTGAGTGTCAGATGCAGAGGAGGTACAGGACGTAAGATAAAGTTTTTGCTAATGGGTATTTAAACATCGAACTGCCTCGGGAGCTTTACAGACATTATCAAGCAATGGAGAAGAGATCTTATCAATATAATATTGTTCTACACTCAAAATATTCATCGTATCTATTTCATCAAGATAAGCCTTCCTCAACAGATTCTCTGAACAAGGATTTTGGCCTATGTCACTAAGTTATACTAAAGTTTGGTGTCTGCTTAACAATAAGGTACCAGTTCATTTCAAGCCAACAAGTGCAATGTTGTGCACAGCAGTGGTCACTGCTCACAGTATTATGGATAAATACCTTAAGGGCTTTCCAGAGATTATTCCAGAAAGGCTACTACCCTTAAGATTAATAAAATATAGTATTAAATTAATTAATCCTGACAATCAGAAGACTCTACCAACATATTTGGTACAAGAGAAATACAAAATCTGACTAAAGGACTTGATTGATCAGAAACTAAGAGAAAAGGTTATCAAAAGAGCAGAGGTATCTGAAGCAGCACATATTTTTGTATCAATCCAAGGAAAACCTAATGAAGGAATCCGACCAGTAGTGAACTGTTAGGCGGACGCCAAACTCAAGTACATAACCGCGGGACGTAGGCCAAATCTTTGTTTGGAGAATCTGTTGCGGAAGGCTCGTCTCGATAAAAGTAAAGTAAAGATTTATGATGTAAACAATTTTATACGGATAAGATCTCCTCTCCGTTGCTTGATGATGTCCGTAAAGCTTGGGGGCCACTTCGATATTTATATCCCGCGTCTGAGTGTTCGCGGACTACTTCTAACTACTATGCCTCAGAAGTACCACTCTGGCTTTAATACGCAAACGTCCAGAATCTTATAAGTGCGAACACCGTTTGACCCTGAAACTTTTCACACCCTTTTGCGGACACGGAATAGTATTCCTCCGTTTAGATGACTGTGCTATTTGTTATACCAAACAGGGGCCTCTACCATAGATGTCCGCTTAGACTATTATATTACTTTAGTCTTTTTGACAATCGTTCCAGTAGTCTCTTCGGTCATGAAGTGATCAGGTTCATGCCGGGCCACCTAGTGCCAATCGCAAGTCCGAGCCCGATGTGTCAGCATCTTGAGGGTCTCCGACTTATCTAGGTCTTCCTTTCTAAGCATGATTCCCCTTGGTCCGCCGGCCTCCGTAGAGGGGTCCTATTTCTAGGACCAAGCAACCTACAGCTGATCTCAGAAGGGTATGGGTGGATTCGGTATGCCCCTAATAGCTTTCACTACTGGGATATCCTCCTAGAGTAATTTTCTGAAAATGTGCCGTCGCTTTCGGCTCATAGTTTATGAAGCCCCACTTTGAAGCCTACTATCTCAATGGGCCTCCCACGGATTTCCTCCGTTCTACTTCCCAGATGTCGCCAAAGGTCCCCTCTCATATATCCTACGAACAGCATGTGGTCGGACGGGCGGCGGCGACGTTTATGGTGTTATCAAGTGCTCTTGATTGATGTGACATTTTAGTTATGGGATGCAACTCTCGAAATCTCGCTAATGATGTGCGCGCCCCATAAGGGGGCCGGTGGGGGGTGTTGGCACTCCGGTACATTGAGGGTCTGTGCGCAGTTACCCTACTGTGGGTCTGTGCACATGTCTGGGATTTCCAGATGCCTAATATGAGCTCCCTCTTTCCAGGCTTCGCCTCGCATGCCTTTATAACTATTTTTATAATTTATTTCTAAATACATTTTAAGACTCAGTGTGGTCATGGTAAAAAACCTTCCGCGTTTACTTGGCCACGGTAGGAAAACCATTTCCTCACTATCTTACTTCTGCCCTTCCTGGCATATCCGGATTTTCATTATGAAAATTCTCCACAACCTCCTCCAAACTTTCCATGGCGGTGGCAGGCTTCCGTGTGTTCTCGTCTTCCGAACACCCTTGCCATTTAACAAAGTACCACAGTTCCCGCCTCTCTTGATAGCGGCCGCGTACTCGTTTCCTGTAAGAACGTATCTCGGTTCTTAGATTTTTTCAACCTCCCATTGCAGATCGCCGTCAATGTCCTCCAGTTTTCTAGGGGGTTGTTGGCCATTGTCATGAACTGACTAGCGGTAGAGTTCCAATAGTGCGACAAGGAATACGGGATGAATGTTCCATCGATCGGATATGTGGAGCTTAAATGCTGCGGATCCTCGTTTTTCCATAATTTGGAAGGGGCCGTATAGCTTTGGACTTAGCTTTCTGGATTTCCATCAGGTGCAGATGTTTTTTGCGTTCAACATCACTTTGTCCCTGATCTTCAAGTCCGGCTGTTGTCAAGCTTTTTCGGTCATAATATTTTGACATCCCTTCCCGCGTCTTTTCTAGCGACCCTCTCGCTTGTTCATGTATCATCTTAATCCAGTTTGCATTAAGCGTCGCTCTTGGATTTTGAGCTTTTCGCTCCTTCATCCACTCTGTCTGTGGATGGAATCCGTAGTTCGCATAGAAAGGTGACATCCCGTGAGCGTTGGTTGCGCAGTAGTTATAGGCATGTTCAGCTAGAGGTAGCAGCTGATACCAATCGTCCTGATCGTAATTGACAAAACTTCGAAGGTAACCTTCCAGCACTTGGTTGGTACGTTCAATTTGTCTGTCAGTCTGAGGGTGATATGCCGTCGACATTCTTCGCTTAATTTCCCGGGCCTTGCAAAGGGATTCCCAAAGGTCTACTGCAAACTTTGAGTCCATGTCTGTGACGATTTCGGTAGGTAGGCCGTGCAGCGTCCATACTTCTTTTAGGAATGAGTTTGTGACATCCTTGGCCGTAGCCGAGGTCCAAAGTCCGATGAAATGTGCCATCTTTGTGAATCGATCAACTACTACTATTATTTGAGTGCATTCTTGTGACTCTGGTAGTTGTGTAATGAAGTCCACTGAGATGGACGCCCATGCTGCGTAGGGTATTTGCAATGGTTGCATTATTCCGTATTTAGCTTGTCTTGGTGATTTTTTATGTTGACATTCATCGCAGGATCGTACATAGTCGTTGACCCATGCCGCAAGCCCTTTCCAGTAGAATTCTCTCATGATTACTTCCAAAGCTTTTTCTTGTCCGAAATGTCCTGCAACCTTTGCATCGTGACATCCTTCTGCAATCTTAGTATATAGCGCCTGACTGATTGGTACAAATAGTCTTTGCTTATAATATAGTAGATCATCAGTTAAGGTCCAGTCTTTGGGAAAATTCTTTTCTTCGTCTCATAACCTAATGAGTTCTTCTCTCCATTGCCTCCCAGCTGCGTCTGTCCTGATAGCTGCCTGTATCTCGCTTAGGAATTCAGGATTCAATTGCTTCATACCCTTTTGCAGGATAATAGCATTTGACATTAGAACTTTTTCGGGTACTTCTGAAATATCGTACAAATGTTCATTGTCTTTAGCCGATACCTGTAGGTAGCTGATACTTGGTTCCTGTTCCTTGATGATCAAGGATCTCGTAGCTATATCGGTGCTTCCGAATCCCGCGGTACCACGTTTTGTGTTCTCCAAGTTGTCGACTTCCATCATATCTGAGATGTGGACTTTTTCTACCACCAGTTGAGCTATGCGATCGCCCATTCTTATCTGGCAGTCCACATCCTTGTGGTTAAATAGTACAACTTTCAGTTCATCGGTGTAATCCGCATCGATTACTCCTGCGCCGGTGGAGATTGCGCTTCGAGCCGCTAATCCGCTTCTTGGGGCGACTCTTCCGTCAGTTCCTTCGGGTAGCCCCACAGCTGTACCCGACCTTATTAATGCTTGCCCATACTTTGCGACAATGTCATCTTCTATGGCATACAGGTCATGTCCTGCCGCCATTCGTGAGCCTTTTGTTGGCAAGTATGCGTTTTTGCTTAATCTTTTGACCCTGATAACGGGTTCCTTTCCACCTCTTCGAGGTTCCAAATCCAAATCCTTATCTCCATCCCAATCTTCTCCTTCATCGCCTACCCTCGCTACTAGCGAAACCAAGAAACGTTCTTCTTTTAAAGTTTTCGGTTCGCGATGCGTAGCTCCCTCCTCAGGACGGTACTGCAGCCGTCTGCTTAATGCATCCGGCTTTCCGCCTTTTGTGCCTGGTCGGTATACAATGCGAAAATTGTATTCTACCAACTTCGGAGCCCATCGAATTTGACGGCCACTCCAGACTTTTGAGGTGACGAAGTATTGTAGGTTCTGATGGTCGGTAAAGACCGTGATCGGTTTTTCCGTCCCGATCAAGTAGTGTCTCCATTCTTTAAAGGCTTCTAGGATCGCGAGGAGTTCTTCATCATGAATCTGGTAATTGCGTTTCGCCGAGTTTAATTTTCTGGATTGGAAGGCTACCGGATGTAATCTTTTCTCCAGGTATTGAGATAGGACGCAGACGCGTGCGAAATCGCTAGTGTCTGTCTCTACCACCCTTTCTCTTTTAGGGAAAAAGTGGTGAAGTATGGGGGCTGTCTTAAACCGGTGCTTTAGTTCTTCAAAAGCCGTGTCCTGATCAATTCCTCATTTAAAGTTCTTAGGATTTCCTTGTAATGTCTCGGTTATTGGTTTGCAAATAGCCGAGAAGTCTTTGAGAAATCGTCGGTAGAAGTTAGCAAACCCCATAAAGACTTGTACTTCTCTAACTGACTTAGGTGCCTTCCAGACCCTTGTGGATTCCACCTTTCGGGTGCTCATAGACACCCCGTCGACCGCCACCATATAGCCCAGGAATTCCACCTCCGTGGCATGGAAGGTCAATTTCTTTAGCGATACCGCTAACTGACAGTCTGATAGACTTTGTAAAACTTTCTTAACAGCTTCGATGTGCTCCTTTCCATCCTTTGAGTAGATGAGAATATCATCAAGGTAACACACAACTCTGACGTCCAAGTATTCGTGT
The DNA here is from genome assembly GCA_014065205.1 of Tuber brumale. Lineage (NCBI taxonomy): Eukaryota > Fungi > Ascomycota > Pezizomycetes > Pezizales > Tuberaceae > Tuber > Tuber brumale. The sequence continues at coordinate 135,487 of JACCEG010000077.1, read as the reverse complement.
AGAACTTGGTTCATCATATCTTGGAAGGTTGCCGGAGCGTTAACCAATCCAAAAGGCATAACCTTATATTCGTAGTGCCCGTATCTCGTACGGAACTCTGTTTTCCATTCATCCTTTTCTTTTATCCTAATCATGTGGTAGCCTTCCTTAAGGTCTAACTTGGTGAAGATCTTTGCGCCGGCTACTCTATCTCTGAGTTCGGACATTAGGGGTAGGGGATGTTTGTTGAGGATAGTAATCTTATTCAGATTTCGATAATCCACAACTAGACGTAATCTACCATCTGGTTTAGGTACGAATAATATGGGTGCGCCTGCGGGCGATTGGCTCCGTATGATTTTTCCTTGTTTGATCATCGTTTCCAAGTATTCTCGTCGAGCTTTAAGCTGTTTTTCGGACAGTGGATATAGCGGTCCCCAGGGGGGAGTTGATCCTGGAATCAACTTAATTTTATCATCGAATGTTCGTCTAGGGGCTAGTTTTTCAGCCGTCTGTGCTTCAAACAAATGTTTGTAATTCAAGTATTCTTTCGGTAATGATTCGAGTTCCACAGTATTCTCGATGGCTCTGATTCTTCCGATGCGGCAGGCATTAGGATCCTAAGTGACGGATTCATCATATTGGAACATATCCGCTATTCCTTCATCTTCTTCCACACAGTTTTCGCAACATTTCATGGAGAAGGTCCAATTTTCTGAATCCTCTATGTGAGACACTGGGTGTTCACGATGCCACCAACGAAAAGGAATTATCATTCCATAGTGACCTGCCTTAGCCACTTCACGCGACACTTCAGACATGTGGTGGTTTTTTCCTATTTCCAATTTTATTGGGATGGTGTAACATTTCCCTCCAGAGGCGGCTGACGATCCGTCAAAGCCTAAGATATCAACTGCATTGTCGCGTTCTATAGAGGGAACGCGAAGGTCTTCAACTAGGTCCTTGTTGATAAGGAACACGTTGGATCCCCAATCTAACAAGACTTTAACTTTGTAGCGCTTATCGTGTATATGGAGGTAAGCGATCCCCTCCTGACAGTTGTATCGTTTAGGGTTTGGAGCTTCTAACTCCATGCGCTTAGCGCAGATAAGGCTTTCTTGGTTCTTTCGTTTAGGCATCGTTGGTGTTGGATGTAGGTAACAAGATGTTTGTTACTACGCCCGCGTAGTTTCGACCATTGAGGTCTCGTCAGACAAACTAGTAACTCTTTAGCTCTAACAATCTGGGTTTACATAGTTAAGTGGCGTGTCGCCGATACGCAATTGCGCACGATCAGTTTTCAGGCTGAATGCCTTCTTTCAACACGCCAGACCTAGGCTCATAGCAGATTTTCGGGCGGTCATTAGCCATTTTACTCCCCTGTTGTGGGGTTCCCGCTTTCACTGAGTCCTTTCCCTTAGGATTTCGGTTATCCGTCCAACTTCCTCAGAGTGGCCTTGCGCACCAAAGCGGTACATCCCTATCCCACACTCTGGCCAGAAGGCAAGATAGTACATACGTATAATACGACTCAGACTCATGTTGTAGGTGGAACGGCCCGCGTCGGTTGTCCTCCTGTCATGTATTGTTATCAGGTAGATCTTGCATTGCTATGTCCCAACTTCTTCTTTATAGTAACTTGCTTGCACACTTGTAGCTTTCAACCTCCTGTTGACTCGAGGAACTTCGTACTGTTGGCTCCCGGGCCATGTGGGCATGTTAACTATCCTCTCTTTCGATCAAGACTCTCCATATATTGATTCTTGTGTTCGAGCTTGTAAGTCCCTCGTGGGATCCCTTCACTTAGAGCCTACTAGCGTTGATCCTGAAAGGAGAGACTTGCTTCGCGCCGCTTTGATCATTTTGAGTTTCAACTCCCGTAGTAGCACACAGACTATCCGATCCCTGTTGCGGTCGGTACCCAATACACCCCAGCCACAGGGGGTTCCCATTTCGATTCCAGCTCCATCAGGACACTGAATACCCAATCGCTGTCGCCGATGGTGCCAATGAAGTAACCTAGGTCAGTTCCTCATCGTCCGCCAGTTCCCAGATCTTATTTACCCGGGCTGAGTTCGGGACAGTTGCGACTCTGCGAGCTAATTTTGGCTTTACGATAGCCGATCTTGCTCGACGAGTTCCCATTTTTATCGGTCTTGAGCTGGCTGTTGCCGCCGATATATGGGCATCTCCCCAGCACGTCTGATAGGTGTGGTTTTTCTTTCCACAACGTGTGCAATCTCCTTCTTTCTTCCGCGTGTCTATCACACTCTGCGGGATACCAGTATGGGCCTGGGCGAAGTTTGTGTAGGTAGTCTTCGGTGCACCCCGCAATCTCTTTCGTGGCCTTTCTGGTTCGTCGTCCCGTTTTCGTTTTCGTGCTGGGGCTCCACCACCTTTGACATAAGGTTTAGTATCTCTTTGTCGCTTCGGTTTAGAGTCCCGTCAGTCTTCTCTTTTGACCTCTTGGACCATTTTGGGCCGATACGATTGGTCTCTCCCAATTTTCTTTCTGGCTAGCAGTCCTTCTTCTCACCGTCCACATAGCCTTAGTGCCTCCTCCCATTCTTGGTCCGTCGTATATTGCAGGGCCGATAACCTGCGGACAATGTGTTTAGGAAGTTTGTCCTCGACTACCTCTCTCCAGGATTCCCCGGTCATGCGTGCACGAATGTTATGGTTGTGCATGATCATCAGATAATGTTCAATACTGCCGTCGTACGTGACTAGTTTCATTGCACGAAGGGCTAGTCTTTCCGCCTCTACCGGGGCGAATCCCTTGATCATATCATGTTCAAAGCGAGTCCATGTCGCCAGCTCTGGTTGCTGGATTTCCCCGTGAAGTCCATCCATGGCCTTCCGAAACCATACGGTATAGGGAAGGACTATTTCTCCCCTTGTACGACTGAGCGCGTATATGATCCGTTCTCTTGCATCGTCCCAGATTCGCGGGTTTCTCTCAATGTAATCCGTGCATTGCAAGATCCACACATATATATCTTGTACGGGTTTGTCTTCAAAGAATGGGGGTGGCTCTGATGGTCGCTTAATGTTCAGCGCCATCGCGTTGGCAAGTGTTTCTGCCATGCCAAACTGTTCTGGTGTTTGTCCTTGCCTGCCTCGGCTAGGACCTCCTCTCCTCCTTCCTCTCTCATCATCATCATCCTCGTCATCGTCACTAGAGTCACCTGAGGGGAATGCATCAGAGGCATCTCTGCCCTTTCCCTTTTCCCTACATGTAGGTGGAACGTAGTACTCCTCGTCATCCGTTTCTTAGACTGCGGGTAAAGGTGCGGGTCCTGCAGCTTCGGTACTTGGTACTTCCGCTAATATTTTATTTATTGCGGCTGTTAACCCCTTCAGGGTTTGGTTTGTCTCGATATTCTGCAGCTGTTGCTGGTCGAGGGACCTGCGAACCTCCGCTTGGCGCGCGTTCTGATCTGTGCACATTTGCCCTAGAGTGCGATTGACTTCTCTTTCGCGTGTGACACTTTGCGCCTGGAATTCGACGAATTCCAATCTTAGATTGAGAACCATTTGTTCTAAAGTCTGGTCTCGGGCCAATGCCGCTTGGCTTTCTTCCCCGAGGTTTCCATGTAACCTCGTGGTTACCTCTTCATGCTCCTGTTGACGCCTTTCCTCAGCGTCAATCTTCTTTGCGACTTCTCGCAACATCTCTTCTTGAATCTCCTTGACTTCGCTTTCCACGCCTGCCAGCTGCATCAACAAGATTGTAATATCATTATCGTGGACATCTTGTCCGTCAGCGATTTGCTGTTGCACCTTAATTAATTTTGAGATATTGTCTTGGGTGGCTCCCTTCAAATGTTTGAAGGCGATATTGGCTTGGTCGAGCGAGGTATCTATGTCCTGACTTATCTGACCCAGCGTTATCCCAAGATGCGCAGCCAATCTGGCCAAGTTTGCAGCGTGCTCTCCTGGTCTCGGTGTGGAGGCCCTTGATATCCTCTGAGCGCTTGCGACACTGGAGGATCGGTGAGAGGGTATATGTCCTCTCCGGAATGTAGGGTCTTGAGGTGTTGACGGGAAAAGACTATAAATAGCGGAATCATCCGTTTTATCAGTGGTGTCAGGTCAGGTATCCATGGGTTCACCCGCCGTTATTCTTTTCCTCGGGTCCTGAGGTATCTCAGCCATCGTGATGCTTTCCAGAGAGGCTAATTGCTCTAGTAGCCCTGGATGGGTGATTACTGGTACTTCGTACCAGAGCTCTTGATATCTGTTAAAAGGTTTAAGGAATCGTATGTACGGTATCCAACGTCTGAGATACTCTAAAGGTGTAGGTATAAAAGGGTTCGCTTGGTCCGAATCTGGACTCAAAACCTGAATCTCCTTTTTCTCGAGGTTTAGGATGTACTTATAGTACATATAAAAGTGTGTTAGGCCCAGGCCGCGGGAATGTCTTGCCCTCGGATAATTGTGCCTTCCTTTCCCCTTTTCTTTTCGTATGTAATCAGGGAGCACAGGGTGCTCCAGTCGACAAAGTATTCTGACTCGGTCGAATTCCACTCGAAGTCCGAACCGTGCCAGGTGCGATATATGCGATAAAATTGATCCCTCGTTGGGATCCCAGAAGGTACTGTGAACCGCGAGGGTTCTTGCGTATATTCTTCCTCGATCTCGAATAGCTCACTATCTAAGACTTCTTCCAAGGTCTGGATATAGATAGGATAGTGAGGTGCTTCTAAAATGTAATCGAAGTCTGAGATGAGGGTGGAGTTTGAAGTGTACGCGTAGTTCATATAGTGAGCCTTGGTAACAGGAGAACTATCAATATACTGTTAGGCGGACGCCAAACTCAAGTACATAACCGAGGGACGTAGGCCAAATCTTTGTTTGGAGAATCTGTCGAGGAAGGCTCCTCTCAATAAAAGTAAAGTAAAGATTTATGATGTAAACAATTTTATATTGATAAGATCTCTTCTCCGTTGCTTGATGATGTCCGTAAACCTCGGGAGGCACTTCGATATTTATATCCTGCGTCTGAGTGTTCGCGGACTACTTCTAACTACTATGCCTCCGTAGTACCACTCTGGCCCTAATACCCAAACGTCCAGAATCTTATAAGTGCGAACACCATTTGACCCTGAAACTTATCACACCCTTTCGCGGACATGGAATAGTATTCCTCCATTTAGATGACTGCGCTATTTGTTATACCAAACAGGGGCCTCTAACTTAGATGTCCGCATAGACTATTATATTACTTGAGTCTTTTTGACAATCGTTCCAGTAGTCTCTTCAGTCATGAAGTGATCAGGTTCATGCTGGACAACCTAGTGCAAATCACAAGTCTGAGCCTGATGTGTCAGCGTCTTAAGGAGCTCCAACTTGTCTAGGTCTTCATTTCTGAGCCTGCTTCCCCTTGGTCCGTTGGCCTCCGTAGAGGGGTCCTATCACTAGGACCAACCAACCTACAATTGATCTCAGAAGGGTATGGGTGGATTCGGTATACCCTTAATAGCTTCCACTACTATGATATCCTACTTAGAGTATTTCGCCAAAAACGTGCCGTCACCTGCGGCCCATAGTTAGGAAGCCTAACTTTGAAGCCTACTATCTCGATGCGCCTCCCACAGACTTCCTCCATTCCACATCCCAGACGTCGCCAAAGGTCGCCACCCATATATCCTGCGAACAGCATCAGGTCGGACAGACGGCGGTGACGTATATGGTATTATGAAGTGGGCTTCATTGATGTGACTTTTGAATTATGGGACACAACTTGCGAAATCTCGCTAATGACGTGCGGGCCCCATAGTGGGGCCGGAGGGGGGTGTTGGCTCCGGTAAATCAAGGGTCTTTGCACAGTCACCCTACGGTGGGTCTGTGCACATGTCTCGGATTTCCCTAAGCTTAACATGAGCTTCCTCCTACCTGGCTTCGCCTCAAATGCCACTATAACTTTTTATAATTTTCTTCTAAATACATTTTAAGACTTAGTGTAGTCAGGGTGAAAAACCTGCCACGTTTGCTTGGCCAGGGTAGGAAAACCTTTTCCTCACTATCTTACTTCTGCCCTTCCTAACTTGTCGGGATTTTCATTATGAAAATTCTCCACAACTTCTTCCGCATTTTCCATACCGGTAGCAGGCTCCCATGTGTTCTCATCTTCTGAACACCCTTGGCACTTAACAAAGTACGACCGTTCCCGCTTCTCCTGATAGCGGCTGCGCACTCGTTTCCTGTAAGAACGAATCTCACTCCTTACTATTTTGTCCACCTCCCATTACAGATCACTGTCAATGTCCTCCGGCTCTCTAAGGGGTTGCTGATGATTATTATAAACTGACTCGTGATAGGATTCCAATAGTACCACATGGAATACGGGGTAAATGTTCCACCGCTTAGATAGGTTGAGCTTGAAAGCTCGTGCTCCGCATTTCTCCATAATTTGGGTAGGACCATATAGCTTTGGACTTAGCATCTTTGATTTCCATCGGGTCCGAATGTTCTTTACGTTTAACCTTAGTTTTTCCACGATCTTGAAGTCCTGCTGTTGTCGAGCATTGCAGTCATAGTATTTTGACATTCCTTCCCGTGTCTTTTCTGGTGACGCTCTTGCCTGTTCATGTATTGTCTTGATTCAGTTCACATAGAGTATTGTTCCTCGATTTTAAGCTTCGCGCTCCTTCATCCACTCTGTCTGTAGATGGAAACAGTAGTTCGTGTATAATGGTGACATCTCGTCAGTGTTGGTTGCGGAGTTGTTATAGACATGTTCAGCTGGCGGTAATAGCTGATACTAGTCGTCCTGATTGTAGTTGACAAAACTTCGCAGGTATCCTTCCAGCACTTGGTTGGTACATTGATTGTGTCCATCAGTCTTCGGGTGATATGCTGTCGACATTCTTCGCTTAATTTCCCGCGCTTTGCAGCGGGATTCCCAAAATTCTCTTGCAAACTTGGAGTCCATGTCTGAGACGATTTCGGTGGGGAGGCTGTGCAGCCTCCATACTTCTTTCAGAAATGCACTTGTGACATCCTTGGCCGTAGCCGACGTCTGTGGTCCGATGAAATGGGCCATTTTTGTAAATCGATGGACTTGTACGATTATCTGAGTACATCCTTGCGACTCTGGTAGTTGAGTAATGAAGTCCACTGAGATGGATGCCTGCACTGTGTAGGGTATTTCAAGTAGTTGCAATAATTCGTACTTAGCATGTGTAGGTGATTTGTTATGTTAGCATTCATCGCAGGATCGTACATAGTCGTTGACCTATGCCACAAGTCCTCTCCAGTAGATGTCTCTCATGATTATTTCCAGAGTGTTTTCTTGGCCAAAATGTCCTGCAACCTTTGCATCGTGACATCCTTCTAGGATCTTGGTTTATAGCGCTTGACTATCTGGTAAAAATAATCTTTGCTTATAGTATAGTAGATCGTCGGTTAAGGTCCAATCCTTGAGAAAATCCTTTCCTTCATCTCGTAACCTCATGAGTTCTTCCCTTTGTTGCCTCCAAACTGTGTCTGATCCGATAGATGCCTGTATCTCGCTTAGGAATTGAGGATTGAACTGCTTCATACCGTTTTGTAGGATAATAGCTTTTGACATTAAAACCTTTTCAGGTACTTCTGAAATATTATACCATTGTTCGTTGTTTTCAGCCAATGCCTGTAGGTAACTGATGCTAGGTTCCTGTTCTTTGACAATCAAGGATGTTGTCGCTATATTGGTGCTTCCAAATCCCGCATCACCTCCTTCCGTATCTTCCAAGTCGTCTACTGCCATCATGTCCGAGGTGTTGACCTTTTCTACCACTAGTTGAGCTATGCGATCGCCTATTGTTATTTGGCAGTCCACATCCTTATGGTAGTAAAGCACCACTTTGAGTTCACCGGTGTAATCAGCGTCGATTACTCCTGTGCCGGTGGAGATACCGCTTTGGACCACTAATCCGCTTCTTGCAGCAACCCTTCCGCAAGTTCCTTTGCGTAGCCCCACCGCTATACCCGTCCTTATTAATGCTTGCCCATATTTCTGGACAATGTCATCCTCTATGGCGTATAGGTCATGTCCTGCCGCCATTCTTGAGCCCTTTGTTGGCAAGTATGCCTTTTTGCTCAATCTTTTGACACTAATAATGGGCTCCATTCCACCTCTACGAGGTTCTAGATCCAAATCCTTATCACCATCCCAGTCTTCTCCTTCATCGCCTATCCTCGCTACTAGCGATAGCAAGAAATCTCTTTTTTTGTAAAGTTTTCTGTTCGCGATGTGAAGCTCCCACATCAGGACAGTACTCCGGCCATCTACTTAACGCATCAGGCTTTCCGCCCTTTGTGCCTGGTCAGTATACAATGCGGAAATTGTATTCTACTAACTTTTGAGCCCATCAAATCTGACGGCCACTTCAGACTTTTGAGGTGAGGAAGTATTGTAGGTTCTGATGGTCGGTAAAGACTGTAATCGGTTTTTCCGTTCTGACCAAATAGTATCTCCATTTCTTGCATGCTTCAAGGATCGCAAGAAGTTCTTCATCATGAATCTCGTAATTACACTCTACCGAATTTAATTTTCTGGAATGGAAAGCAACTGGGTGTAACGTTTTCTCAAAGTATTGAGAAAGGATGCAACTGAGTGCGAAATTACTATCATCGGTTTCCACTACAGTCTCTCTTTCTGGGCAAAAGTGGTGTAGTATGTGGGCCGCGGTGAATTGGTCCTTCAGCTCTTGGAAGGCGATATTCTGTTTCAGCCCCTATTTGAAATTCTTTGGATTTCCTTGTAATGTCTCAGTTATGGGTTTGCCAATAGCCGAGAAGTTCATTATAAAACATCGGTAGAAGTTAGCAAACCCCATGAATACTTGTACTTCTCTAACCAACCCTGGTGCTTTCCTGACCATTATGGACTCCACCTTTCCAGTGCTCATAGACACCACATCGACCGCCATCATCTAGCCAAGGAATTCTACCTCTGTGGCGGGGAAAGTCCATTTTTTTAATGATACTGCTCATTGAAAGTCCAATAGACTTCCTAAAACTCTTTTAACAGCTGCAATATGTTCTTTCTCCTTTTTTGAATAAATGAGAATATCATCCAGGTAACATATGACACTAACGTCAAGGTATTCCAGGCGAACTTGGTTCATCATATCTTGGAAGATAGCCGCAGCATTGACCAATCCAAAAGGCATAATCTTATATTCGTAGTGTCCGTATCTTGTACAGAACTCTGTTTTCCATTCATCTCCTTCCTTTATCCTAATCAAGTGGTAGCCGTCCTTAAGGTCTAACTTGGTGAAGGTCTTTGCGCCAGCTACTCTATCTCTGAGTTTGGACATTAGAGGAAGGAGATGTTTGTTGAGGATAGTAATCTTGTTTAAATTTCGATAATCCACAACCAGTCATAGTCTGTCATCAGGCTTAGGTAAAAATAATATAGGTGCCTCTGCGGGTGATTGGCTCCGAGTGATTTTTTCTTGTTTGATCATCGTTTCCAGGTATTCCCGTAACCACTGCAGCTGTTTTTCAGAGAGTGGATATATCGGTCCCCATGGGAGAGTTGATCCTGGTATCAACTCGATTTTGTGATCAAATGTTCGTCTGGGGGCTAATATTTCTGCAGTTTGGGCTTCAAACCAATGGTTATAGTGCCAGTATTCCTTTGGTAAGGACTCGAGTTCCAACGTATTTTCAATGGCACTGATTCGTCCAATGCGGCATACATTACGATCTCAAACAACAGAGTCATCATATTCGAACATATCCGCTATTCCTTCATCTTCCTGCACACAGTTTTCACTACATTTTGCGGCGAAGGGCCCTTTTTCTGCATCTTTCTATGTGAGACACTGGGTGTTCACAATGCCACCAACCAAAAGGAATTATCATTCCATAGTGACCTGCCTTAGCCACTTCACGCGACACTTCAGAGATGTGTCAGTTTTTTCCTATTTCTAATTTAATAGAGAGAGTATAACACCTTCCTCCTGAGGCGGCTGACGATCTGTCAAAGCCTAAGATATCAACTGCATTGTTGCGTGCTATTGTGGGAATACGCAGGTCCTCAAGTAGGTCCTTATTGATAAGGAACATGTTGGCTTCCGAGTCTAACAAGACTTTAACTTTGTATCGCTTATCGTGTATATAGAGGTATGTGATCCCCTCCAGACAGTTGTATCATTTTAGTTTCGGAACATCTAACTCCATGCGCTTGGCGCGAATAAGACTTTCTTGGTTCTTCCACTTAGGCATCATTGGCAGTGGGTGTAGGTAACCTGATATTTGTTACTACGCTTACATAGTTTCGACCATTGAGGTCTCTTCAGACAAACTAGCAACTCTTTAGCTCTAACAATCTGGGTCTACATACTAAGCAGCGTTTCACTGATACACTATTGTGCACAACCAGTTTTCAGGCTGGATGCCTTCTCCCGACACGCTAAACCTACGCTCATAGCAGATTTTCCGTCAGTTATTAGCCATTTTACTCCCATGTTGTGGGGTTCCCTCTTTTACCGAATCCTTTCCCTTAGGTGTTCAGTTATCTGTCCAGCTCCCTCAGAGGGGCCTTGCGCACCAAAGTGGTATATCACTATCCTACACTCCGGCCAGAAGGCAAGATAGTATATACGTATAATATGACTCAGACTTGTGTGGTAGGTGGAATGGCCCACGTCGGTTGTCCTCCAGTCGTGGATTGTTATCAGGTAGATCTTGCATTGCTATATCCTAACTTCTTCGATATAGTAACTTGCTTACACACGGGTAGCGGGCAACCACGAGGTGACTTGAGGAACTTTGTACTATTCGCTCCTGGGCCATCAGGGCATGTTAACTATCTTCTCTTTCGTTCGTGACTCTCCATATATTGATTCTTGGATTCGAGCTCGTAAGTCCCTCGTGGGGTCTCTTCACTTAGACCCTACTTGCATTGATCCTGAAAGCAGAGACTCGCATAGCGCCACCTTGATCATTTTCAGTTTCGACTGCCGCAGTTGCACACGGAATAACCAATCACCGTCGTGGTCAGTACCCAATACAGCCCAGCTAAAAGTGAGTTCCCATTTCGATTCCTGTTCCATCTGCACACTGAATACCCAAACGCCATTCCCGTTGGTGCCAATGAACTGATCTAGGTCAGTTCCTCATCATCCGCCAGTTGCCAGATTTTATTAACTTGTGCTGGGTTCTGGACGGCCATGACTTCCCGCGCTAATTTAGGCTATACAATAGCCGATCTTGCTTGTCGAATTCCCATTTTTATCACCCTTGAGCTGACCGTTACCACCGATATATGGGCGTCTCCCCAGCACGTCTGATAGGTGTGCTTTTTCTTTCCACACTGTGTACAATCTCCTTCTTTCGTCCTGGTGTCTATTAGACTCCGCGGAATGCCGCTATCTGCCCAATCGAAGTTTGTAAGAGTGGTCTTTGGCGCACCTCCCAACTTCTTTCATGGCCTTTCTAGTTCGTCATCCCTTTTTCATTTCTGTGGTGGGGCTCCACCTCCCTTTACATGAGGTTTCGTCACCCTTTGTCACTTTGGTTTAGAGTCCCGTCGGTCTTCTCTTTTGACCTCTTGAACTATTTTAAGCTTGGACCGTTTGTCCCGCCCAATTTTTCTCGGGCCAGAAGTCCCTCTTCTGACCGACCGCACAGTTTTAGTGCCTCTTCCCATTCTTGATCCGTTGTATACTCCAGTGCTGACAACCTGCGGACAATTTGTTTTGGCAGTGTATCTTCAACTTCCTGCCTCCAGGTCTCTCCAGTCATGCATGCACGAATGTTATGGTTATGTATGATGGTCAGATAACATTCAATGCTACCATCATACTGGACTAAATTCATAGAATGAAGTGCTAGTCGTTCGGCTTCTACCACGGCAAATCGTTTTATTATATCATGTTCAAAACGAGTCCAGGTAGCCAGCTGCGGCTGCTGGATTTTCCCTTGAAGTCCGTCCATAGTCTTCTGATACCAGATGGTATAAGTGAGTAGTATTTCTCCTCTAGTACCACTGATTGTGTATAAAACCCGTTCTCGGGCATCGTCCCAGATTCGCGGGTTCCACTCAAAATAGTCCGTGCATTGCAGGATCCACCCATATATATCTTTTGTGGCTTTATCCTCATAGAATGGGAGTGGCTCGGATGGTTGCTTGATGTTTAGTGCCATCACGTTGGCTAGTGTTTCTGCTATACCAGACTGTTCTCGTGTTTATCCTTGGCCGCATTGGCTAGGACTTCCTCTCCTTCTTCCTCTCTTGTCATCATTGTTGTCATCGTCACTAGGATATCCAAGGTTACCTCCCTGGGCACCTGAGGAGGATGCATCAGTGGCTTCCTTGCCTTTCCCCTTTTCTCTGCATATCAGCGGAACATAGTACTCCTCGTCATCTGTCTCTTGGACTGGGGGTAAGGGTGCGGGCCCCAGCAGCTTCTGAGCTTAGCGTGGCGGCTATTATTTTATTTACTGCTGCCGTCAAAGCCTTGAGAGTATTGTTTGTCTCCTCATTTTCCTGCTGTTGTTAGCCTAGGGACCTGCGAATTTCTGCCTGATGGGTAGTAGCATCTAGCCGTCCTTGCGCTAAGGTGCGATTGACCTCCCTTTCACGAGTGGTGCATTTGGCGCGCAATTGCACATATTCTGCCCTTAGACTGAGGACTATTTGTTCCAAAGTTGATCTTGGGCAAATGAGACTTGGCTTTCAGGCCCGATCGTTCTATGTAACCTCGTGGTTACCTCTTCATGTTCCTCTTGGTGCCTTTCTTGTGCATCTATCTTCTTTGCCACTTCCCGTATCATTTCCTCTCGGATCCCCTTGACTCCGCTTTCCACACCTTCCAGTTGCATCAACAAGATTGCAATATCGTTATCACGGACATCTTGTCCCTGGGCGATTTGCTGTCGAACCTTAATTAATTTTAGGTATTATCTTGGGAGGCTCCCGTCAAATGTTTGAGGGCGATATTGGCTTAGTCGAGCGAGGTATCTATATCCTGCCTTATTCGACCCAGCATCAACCCTAAGCGATGGGGTAACTTGGCCAAATTTGCGGCATGGTCTCCTCCTGGTTTAGGCATAGAGGCCAGTGATATCCTATGTGTGCTTGCAATACTTGAGGATCGGTGCGAGGGTAAATTTCCTCTTCGGAAGGAGGGTTCATGAGGTGTCAAAGGGGAAGGACTCTATATGGCCAAATCATCAGTCTTATCCATGGTATCAGGTCGGGTATCGATAGGTTCTCCCACCGTTATTCTTTTTCTCGGGTCTTGTGGTATCTCAGCCATTGTGATACTTTCCAAATAGGCTAATTGCTCTAATAGCCCTGGATGTTTGATTACTGGTACTTCGTACCAGAGTTCTTGATATCCTTTAAAAGGTTTATGGAATCATATATAAGGTATCCAACATCTGAGTTACTCTAAAGGGATAGGTATGAAAGGGTTCGGTTGGTCTGACCCTGGACTCAGAACCTGAATCTCCGCTTTCTCGTGGTTTGAAATGTACCAGTAGTACATATAAGGATCAGTCAAGCCCAGGCCGAGGGGATATCTGGCCTGCGGATAAATGTGGCTGGCTTTTCCTTTTTCTTTTCGTCGGTGACTACAGAACACTGCGTACACCAGTTGACAAAGTTTTCTGACTCGGGCGAATTCCACTCAAAGTCCGAACCATGCCAGGTGCGATATATGCAGTTGAATTGATCCCACGTCGGGATCCCGAAAGGTATTGTGAACCACTAGGGTTCTGTGACAAACACTTCTTCAATTTTGAATAACTCGCTATCGAACATTTCTTCAAATGTTTGAATATAGATGGGACAGTGAGGTGCTTCGAAAATATAATCAAAGTGGGAGGTGAGGGTGGAGTTTGAGCTGAACTTGCAGTTCATATAGTGAGCCTTGGTAACAGGAGAACTATCAATATACTGTTAGACAGACACCAAACTCAAGTATATAACTGAGGGACATAGGCCCGAAATCTTGGGATTCCTTTACAACCAAGTTTCGAGTGATAAACCTCTACAGCACATGGGACGGTTCCCCCTTCAGAAGAACCATCTCGCCTGATGCTGCATTCCCTCACACGCCCTCCCCCACGCTGGTCGTCGGAGACTTCAACATCCACCATCCTTCAGCTGACCCAGGTCGTATCTTCTCGATCCAAGACCTTGGTACGTCCTCCCCGTTTTTTGAGAAGGCTGCCGGTGAGGGCTTTTGCCTATTGAACATACCCGGTACCCTCACATACTTTCCCTTCGACTCGAACCTCCGCCCCTCGGTGATTGACTTAGCGTTCGCCAACGGCCCCCTCTCGCCTAACTTTCGATCCTGGGGCACGCCCCTCCCTCCTACAGGATCAGATCATGTCCCGATCCTTATCACGCTCTCAGGGCCCCTGGCTCGCCCCCCTCCCCCGGCTCCGTCGTGGACGAAGACCGACTGGCCCGCCCTCGAGGAAGGGCTAAAAAGAATGACGTTTCACCCCCCTCCCAGGCTCCCTACGCCAAGGACGCTGTCAATTTGGTTCGACACGGCCCTGGACAGGTTGAGATCCCATATCAAAGGTCACACCCCTGACAAGAAGGCCTCCCACAGGTCGAAACCCTGGTGGACCCCCGACCTAACGGCACAAAGATCAGCTTTCCACTCCTCAGTCCGGACAGCCCGGAGAGACCCCCTTCCCTCATCTAAGGAGCTATGCAGGAAAGCGAGGCTCCTGTACTTTAAGGCTATTAAAAAAGCCAAGAACGAGTACTGGAAGAACTTCCTGCAAACGGCCAACCCCCAAACACTCTGGACAGCGAAGAGATTCGCGTTCGGAAAACCACCTGACAGATTCCCCCAGATCCCGGGAGCTGAGACCCCCAACGAGATTAACAAAGCCCTCCTAGATCACTTCTTCCCTGAGAGGGGGTCCTCCCCCTCCCCTAGCATCCTACGAGAATTCAGAGATGTACCAGAGCTGTCGGAGGAGGAAATATCGTCAGCTCTGAGGAAGTCCTCTTCATCCTCTGCACCTGGACCGGACCAGATACCGTACTCGGTCTGGAAAAAAGTCCACCTGATCAACCCGACCATCCTTACATCCCTCCTGGGCCCGCTGGTTAAATATGGGTACCATCCCCCCTCTATGAAAAAGGCAAACGGCATAGTGCTCGACAAGCCTGGCAAACCCTCATACGACACACCCTCTTCGTTCCGCATAATAGTCCTCCTGGAGACGGTCTCTAAGATCCTCGAAAGGGTGATGGCGAACCGGCTCTCGGCCCTAGCCCGCTTTCTGGGCCTTCTCTCCCCCAACCAAACTGGATCCCTACCTGGCCTGAGCACCTTCGACGCGGCGGCTACCCTCTCCCACGAGGTTCAACTGTTCATGCGCCCTAAGCTAAAGGTCTCGACGCTCTTCCTCGACATAAAAGGGGGCTTCGACAATGTCTCGGCCCCAATACTTTGCGACAGACTCGCCTCCAAGGCGGTCAACCCCTACATGGTCTCGTGGATAAGGTCTTTCCTCCACGGCCGCTCTTGTCGCCTGATCTTCCAGGGCGCCCCCCAGGTTTTCTCCCCAGTCTCAGTCGGTACCCCTCAGGGCTCCCCGATCTCCCCCCTTCTTTTCGTGATTTACGTCTCGACACTCCATTTCCCGGTCCCTAGGGGCCTCATACTGTCCTATGTGGACGACTTTGCGGTCACGGTTGCGTCAAACTCCTACCGGAGGAACATCCAGAGGCTACAGGGCATCACATCCATACTACAGAGGAAGGCGGGCAGGATAGGAGTGTCCTTCTCGATCCCAAAAACCGAACTCATGCACTGGGAGACCCCCTCCCAAAAGGTACCCCCACCTCAAATCCCGGTCCGGATTGACGACCTTGTATTCCGCCCCTCTAAACTAGTTCGGTGGCTCGGGTACTGGTTTGAGCCCTCATCCACCTCAGGCACAAGGGGTACCACGTCCCACTTCGTGAGAAGACTCGGACTGGCCCAAGGTGCCTTCTCCACCATAAAGAGACTCTCTAGGCCGGGCAAAGGCCTCCCTCCCTACCTCTGCCATCGACTGGCATCATCCTTGATATCACCAATCCTCCTCTACGGTGCTGACCTCTTCTCACCAAGCCTTACCCTCCTTGATCGTATGTCGGTCTTCTGGAGGTCGGTCCAAAGATGGGTCACGAACTGTTTCTCCTCGACCCCTGTTGGCATACTTGCTTGCGAGTCAGCGCTGCCTCCCATGCCCCTTCTGCTACGCCACCGCCAGAGACTCGCGGCAATAAGAATGGTCTGCCTCGCGCCTGAGGCCAACCCTGCGACCGCCAGACTCCACCCCACGTTCCCCACCTCGTCCCCCTTCAGGGCCCTCGAAGACCACCGCCACCACACGCGGGGTCTGACATGAGTCTATGCCCCCCTCTCGTGGAAGACGGCTGTCCCCTCCCCACCCATAAGAAAGCACCTCCCGATCGATGCTATTGCCCATAGGACCCTCCCCTTTCTCCCAGAGTCTGGCCCCCTGCCGGTGGCCTCCCCAGACCTCCTACCACCTGCTTGCCTCCCAGTGGCAGTAGATGCACCCTCATACAGGTCGATCAAGCTAAGGATAAGATCGGCGCTAGCGAAAGACTGGAACGACCAGTTCCCACCACCCCCTACCTACCCCTACCCCGCGTCCCTTTCGCCTCACCCGTTCATGGGGCTTGGGAGGTTTATGGCAGGAAGGATCCACCAGATGCGCTCAGGCAAGAGTTACCTAGCTGCCCACCCGTCATGGTTCACCGAGGACCCCTCTTCACTCTGCCCGCTCTGCGAGGAGGACGAGGAGGACTTCGCCCATGCCATCCTTTCCTGCGAGTCCCGCAAGGAACCTAGGGAGCGCCACCTCCAAGGCCTCACTTCGGTTGACTGGGATAGCACCCTCTGGACAGACCAATCCGCTCTAAAAGCCCTCGCCAGGTACATAAACGTCACGGCGACGGGTTTCCCGCCAGGCATGCCCCCGGCAGTAAGGGACCACCAACAAGACACAGGCGAAGAAGAGACCGAGCTTCCGATTCACGGCTTCGACCCCAGGGGGTGAGAGGGCCTTTTTTCCCGTTGCATTTTTCTACGTTGTTTGGAAAAATAGTTTTTTGTTATGATCATGCGTTTTATTGTTTTATTTCCTTAGGGATTTGGTGTCGGCTATCGGACACACTTAGGAGGTTTTTATACTTTGGTGCGATTATTTCTTTTGTGACTGCGGGTTTTTGAGATTAAGGTTTTTTTTTTTATGCCATAGCTAGCGCTGCATGCAAGTTCTTGTACC
>JACCEG010000077.1:5739-107429 GCA_014065205.1 Tuber brumale | reverse complement strand
CCTTATATAGTCCTCTTCACCGCCCATCGTGACTCATACCTCTTGTCACGCGAAGTAGTCATATGACCTAGTGGTCATATGAGCGAAACCCATGACCTTCAAGTAAGGTCATGTGCGAAAACCACATGACCTCTAAATAGGTCATGTGCGTGAGATACATATCTTCCTGCACAGCCCCTTTGGTCGTGTGCGCTGCCCCCATGACCTCTCAATAGGTCATGTGCGTGAAAGTAAATCAATCGCAATATAACAATCATATAACAAATGAAACCCTATGACTCATAACCGTGAGTCATAGTGCGAAACCAATCTGCCTTGCCATTTGGCTTGCTAAGTCAGTCTAGAATCGTGACATATGTGCGAATATGACAAATCCGTCGCATGGGATCCTAATGCCTGCCGTATCGGAAGAATCGGAGCCATCGAAAATACGGGGGAACTCGAATCCTTACCGAAAGAATACTGGAATTACAAACATTTATTTGAAGCCCAGACGGTGGAAAGATTAGCTTCAAGACAAACATTCGATCACGAAATCAAACTGATTCTGGGTTCAACTCCCCCCTGGGGGCCGATATATCCACTGACCGAAAAACAGCTTAAGGCTTGACGAGAATACTTGGACACGATGATCAACCAAGGGAAAATCAGATGGAGCCAATCGCCAGCAGGCACACCTATATTATTCGTACCCAAATCAGATGGTAGACTATGCCTAGTTGTGGATTATCAGAATCTAAATAAGATTACTATCCTAAACAAATATCCCTTCCACTAATGTCCGAACTCAGAGATAGAGTAGCCGGCGCAAAGATCTTCACCAAAGTTAGACCTTAAGGACGACGACCACCTAATTAGGATAAAGGAAGGAGATGAATGAAAGACCGCATTCCGTACGAGATACGGATACTACGAATATAAGGTTATGCCTTCTGGATTGGTCAATGCTCCAACAACCTTCCAAGATATGATGAACCAAGTTGTACAGGAATACTTAGATGTCGGAGTCGTGTGTTACCTTGATGATATTCTCATCTACTCCAAGGATGAAAAGGAACACATCGAAGCTGTGAAGAAAGTTTTATAAAGTCTATCCGACGTTCAGTTGGCGGTATCGCTAAAGAAATCGACCTTCCATGCCACAGAGGTAGAATTCCTCGGCTATATGGTGGCGGTCGATGGGGTGTCTATGAGCACCCAAAAGGTGGAACCCATAATGGTCTAGAAAGCACCTAAGTCGGTTAGAGAAGTACAAGTCTTTATAGGATTTGCTAACTTCTACCGACGATTTATAAAAAGCTTCTCAGCTATTTGCAAGCCAATAACAGTGACATTACCAGGAAATCCGAAAAGTTTCAAATGGGGAGCTGCGCAGGATACAGCTTTTGACGAGCTAAAACACCGATTCACAACAGCCCCCATACTTCCCCACTTTTTCCCAGAAAGAGAAACAGTCATAGAAACCGACGCTAGCGATTTTGCACTCGGCTGCATCGTTTCCCAATACTTTGAGTAAAGGTTACACCCAGTAGCTTTGCATTCCAGAAAGTTAAACTAGGCGGAACGCAATTATGAGATTCATGATAAAGAACTGCACGCGATCCTAGAAGCTTTTAAAGAATGGAGACACTACTTGATCAGAACGGAGAAACCGATCCCAGACTTTACCGACTATCAAAACCTACAATACTTCCTCACCTGCAAAGTCTGGAGTGGCCGTCAGATTCGATGGGATCAGAAGCTGGAAGAATACAATTTCTGTATTGTATAACGACCAGGCACGAAGGGCGCAAAGCCTGAATCATTAAGCAGGCAGGTGAATTGGCATCCTGAGGAGGGAGCTACACATCGTGAAAAGAAAATTTTGAATGCAGAAAATTTCTTAGTGTCACTAGTAGCGAGGGTAGGCGATGAAGGAGAAGACTGCGATGGAGATAAAGATTTGGATGTGGAACCTCAAAGAGGAGCAAAAGAACACGTAATTAGGGTCCAGAGATTGAGCAAAAAGGCAGACTTGCCGATACAGGGCTCAAGAAGGGCGGTGGGACATGACCTGTATGCCATAAAGGAGGACATTGTCCCGAAATATGGACAGGCATTAATAAGGGAGTGTATAGCGGTGGGGCTACCCGAAGGAACTTATGGAAGAATTGCCCCAAGAAGTGGATTAGCGGTCCGTAGCGGAATCTCTAGCGGCGCAGGAGTAATCGATGCTGCTTACACCGGTGAACTGAAAGTCGTACTTTTCAACCATAAAGTTGTGGACTGCCAAATAAGAATGGGCGATCTCATAGCTCAATTAGGGATAGAAAAGGACAACACCTCGGACATGATGGAAGTTGATGACTTGGAAGATAGGGAGCGAGGAACCACAGGATTGGGAAGCACCGATATAGCGACCAGATCCTTGATTGTTAAGGAACAGGAACCTAGCATCAGCTACCTACAGGCATCGGCTAAAGACAACGAACATTGATACGATATTTCAGAAGTACTCGAAAAGGTTCTAATGTCCAAGGCTATTATCCTGCAGAAAGGTATGAAGCAGTTCAATCTGGAATTCTTGAACGAGATACAGGCAGTTATCGGGACAGACGCAATTTGGAGGCAATGAAGGGAAGAACTCATTAAACTACAAGACGAAGGAAAGAATTTTCCCAAAGATTGGACCTTAACCGACGATCTACTATATTATAAGCAAAGACTATTCGTACCAAATAGTCAGGCACTATATACCAAGATTGCAGAAGGATGTCATGATGCAAAGTTGTAGGACATTTCGGACAAGAAAAAACTTTGGAAATAATCTTCCGAGACTTCTACTGGAAAGGACTTGCGGTATGGGTCAATGACTACGTACGATCCTGCGATGAATGCCAACATAACAAAGCACACAGACACGCTAAGTACGGATTATTGGAACCAGTGCAAATACCCAACGCAGCATGGGCATCTATCTCAATGAACTTCATTACACAACTACCACAGTCGCAAGGATGCACTCAGATAATAGTAGCAGGCGATCAATTCAGGAAGATGACATATTTTGTCGGACTTCAGACTGTGGCTACGGCCGAGGATGTCGCAAACGCATTACGAAAGAAGTATGGAGGCTGCACGGCCTGCCAACCGAAATCATCGCGGACATGGACTCAAAGTTTGCAGGAGAATTTTGGGAATCCTTTTGCAAGGCGCGGGAAATTAAGCGAAGAATGTCGACGGCATACCACCCACAGACTGACAGACAAACTGAACGTACCAACCAAGTGCTGGAAGGATACCTTCGAAGTTTTGTAAACTACGATCAGGATGACTAGTATCAGCTACTACCACTAGCTGAACATGCCTATAACAACTCCGCAACCAACGCTCAGGGGATGTCGCCATTCTATGCGAACTATGGATTCCATCCACAGACAGAGTGGATGAAGGAGCACGAACCTCAAAATCCAAGCTCAATGCTTTATACAAACTCGATCAAGATGATACATGAACAAGCAAGAGGGTCGCTAGAAAAGAGATGCGAAGAAATGTCAAAATATTATGACCGGAGAGCACGACAACAGCCATACTTCCAGGTCGGAGACAAAGTAATGTTGAATGCAAAAAACATTTGAACTCGCCGAAAATCAAAAAGGTTAAGTCCGAAGCTATACAGTCCCTTCCAAATTATGGAACGACGCGGATCCAGAGCCTTGAAGGTCAAAATATCCGACCCATGGAACATTTATCCCGAATTCCATATTGTACTGCGGGAACTCTACCGCAAGTCAGTTCATGGCAATGCCCAAAAACCCGCGAGAGAAGCGGGGGATATTGACCGAGATCTGCAAAGGGAGGTTGAAAAAAGCGTAAGAGACGAAATTGGTTCTTAGGGGAAACGAGTACGCGGCGGCTATCAAGAGAAGCGAAAACTATGGTACTTCGTTAAGTGGCAAGGGCGTTCTGAAGATGAGAACACAAGGGAGCCTGCCACCAGTATGGAAAATGTGGACGAGGTTGTAGAGAATTTTCAAAATGAAAATCCGGACACGCCAGGAAGGGCAGAAGAAAGATAGTGAGGGAAATCTTTTCCAACCGTGGCCAAGTAAACTCGGGAGGTTTTTTACCCTGACTACACTGAGTCTTACAATGTATTTACAAGAAATTATAAAATGGTTATAAAGGAAGTCAAGGCGAAGCCTGAAAGGAGGGAGCTCATGTTAGGCATATGGAAATCCGAGACATGTGCACAGACCCACGGTAGGGTAACTACGCACAGACCCTCAATTTATCTGAGCCAACGCCCCCCTCTGGCCCCCTTATGGGGCCTGCACGTTATTAGCGAGATTTTGAGAGTAGCGTCACATATCTAAATAGTCACATCAATGAAGACCACTTCATAACACCATATACGTCGCCGCCGTCCATCTGACCACATGTTGATCGCATGATATGTGAGAGGGGACCTTTCGCGACATCTGGGAAGTGGAACGGAGGAAATCTGTCAGAGGCGCATTGAGATAGTAGGCTTCAAAGTTAGGCTTCCTAAACTGTGGACCGGAAGTGAGGGGACGTTTTTCGGAGAAATACTCTAGGAGGATATCCCACTCGTGAAAGCTATTAGGGGTATACCAAATCCACCCATACCCTTCTAAGATCAGCTGTAGGTTGGTTGATCCTAGTAAATGGTGCCCTCTACAGAGGCCGGCAGACTAAGGGGAAGCATGCTCAGAATAGAAGACCTGGATAAGTAGGCGACCCTTAAGACGCTGACATGTCGGGCTCGGACTTACGATTGGCACTAGCTGGCCCGGCATGAACAGGATCACTTCCTGACCGAAGTGGCAACTGGAACGATAGTCACCAAGACTAAAGTCATATAAATAGTTTATACGGACATCTAAGTTGGAGGCGGCTGTTTGGTATAACAAATAGCGCAGTCATCTGAATGGAGGAATACAATTCCGAGTTTGCGAAAGGTTGTGATAAGTTTGAGGGTCAAATAGTGTTCGCACTTAAAAGATTCTGGACGTTTGCGTAGTAAAACCAGAGTGGTACTTCTGAGACATAGTAGTTAGAAGTAGTTCGCAAACACACAGAAGCGGGATATAAATATCAAAGTGCCTCCCGCGCTTTACAGACATCATCAAGCAAGGGAGAAGAGATCTTATCAATATAATATTGTTCTACACCTTAAATCTTTACCTTACCTTACTTTATCGAGATGAGCCTTCCTCGACATATTCTCCAACCTAAGATTTCGGTCCGCCGTCCCTCAGTTATATACTTGAGTTGGGCGTCAGCCTAACATACACGTAGGAAAAAGGGAAAAGGCAGAGAAGCCACTGATGCATCCCCCTCAGGTGCCCAAGGAGGTAACCCAGGGGATCCTAGTGATGATGACGATGATGATGATGAGAGAGAAAGACGGAGAGGCAGTCCTAGCCAACGTGGGCGAGGACAGACACCCGGGCAGCCTGGTATGGCAGAAGCACTTGCCAATGCGATGGCGCTCAACATTAAGCGACCATCAGAGCCCCCTCCTTTCTTTAAGTATAAACCCGCACAAGACATATATGTCTTGATCCTACAATGCACCAACTATTTTAAGCGAAGTCCGCGAATTTGCGCCGATGCCCGGGAACGAGTTATATATGCGCCCAGTCATACAGGTGGAGAAATAGTATTTCGTTATACCCTTTGGTATAGAAAGGCTATGGACAGACTTCAAGGGGAAACCCAGCAACCAGAACTAGTAACCTGGACTCGTTTTGAACACGACATGATCAAACGGTTCGCTCAGGTAGAAGCCCAATGACTAGCACTTCGTGCTATGAAACTAGTCGAGCATGATGGTATCGTTGAACATTACCTACCGATCCTGCATAACCATAACATTCGACCACGGATGACCGGAGAGTCCGGGAGTGAGGAAGTCGAACATAAACTTCCAAAACAAATTGTCCGCAAATTGTCAGCTCTACAATATACAACGGATCAAGAATGGGAGGAGGCGCTAAGGCTGTGCGGTCAGTCAGAAGAAGGACTGCTGGCAAGAGAGCAAATAGGAAGAGACAAACCGTCAAAGCCCAAAGTAGTCCAAGAGGTCAAAAGAGAAGACCGACGGGACTCAAAACCGAAGCGACAAAGGCAAACTAAACCTTATGTCAAGGGAGGTGGAGCCCCACCACGAAATCGAAACAGGGACGAGGAACTGGAGAAGCCCAGGAAAAGGTTGGGAGATGCGACACAGACCACCCTCACAAACTTCGCCTAGGTCCACACCTGTATCCCGCAGAGTGTGATAGACACTCAGAGGAAAGAAGGAGATTGGACACGTTGAGGAAAGAAAAACCACACCTATCAGACATGTTAGGGAGACGCCCATATATCAGCCGCAACGCACAACTCAAAACCAATAAAAATCGGGATTCGACGAGCAAGATCCGCTATTGTAAAGCCTAAATTGGCTCGCAAAATCGCGACTGTGCAGCACCCGGCCCGGTAAAATAAAATCCGCGAACAGGCAGGTGAGGAAGAACTGATCTAGGGCAGTTCATTGGCACCAACGGCGACAGCGATTGGGTATTCAGTATTCTAAGGGAACTGGAAACGAAATGGGAACCACCTTTGGCTCGCGTGTATTGGGTACCGACCACGAGGTGATCGGGTAGTCCATGTAGAACTACGGGTGTCGAAGCTCAACATGATCAAGGCGGCCCGAATCAAGTCTCTGCTTTCAGGATCCACGCAAGTAGGCTCTAAGTGAAGGGACCGTGCGAGGGACTTACGAGCCCGGAGACAAGAATCAATATAGAGAGAGTCTTGATCGAAAGAGAGAATAGTTAACATGCCCACATGGCCTGGGAGCCAACAGTACGAAGTTCCTCGAGTTACCTGATGGTTTCCTACTACCCGTGTGCAAGCAAGTTACTATCCCGAAGAAGTTGGGACATGGCAATGCAAGATCTACTTGATAACAATACACGACAGGAGGCCAACCGACCCAGGCCGTTCCACCTAGCACACGAGTCTGAGTCGAATTATATGTATGTACTATCTTGCCTTCTGGCCAGAGTGTGGGATAAGGATGTACCGCTTTGGTGCGCAAGGCCCCTCAGAGGGAGCTGGACGGATAACCAAAATCCTAAGGGAAAGGACTCAGTGAAAGCAGGAACCCCACATCAGGGGAGTAAAATAGTTAATAGCCGCCCAAAAATCTGCTATGAGCCTGGGTCTGGTGTGTCGGGAGCAGGCATCCAGCCTGAAAACTGGTCGTGTGCAATAGGGTATTGGTAAAACGCCGCTAGAGTATGTAGACCCAGATGGTTAGAGCTAAAGAGTTAATAGTTTGTCTGAGGAGACCGCAATGGTCAAAACTACGCGGGCGTAGTAACAAACATCTTATTACCTACACCCAACACCAACGATGCCTAAACGAAACAACCCACAAAAGCTTAGGCACGCTAAGCGCATGGGGTTAGAAGCTCCAAAACCAAAACGATACAACTGTCTGGAGGGGATCGCTTACCTCCATATACACGATAAGCGATCCAAAGTTAAAGTCTTATTAGACTAGGGATCCAACGTGTTCCTCATCAATAAGGACCTAGTTGAAGACCTTCGCATTCCCTCAGTAGAACGCGACAATGTAGTTGATATCTTAGGCTTTGACGGATCATCAGCCGCCTCTGGAGGGAAGTGTTACACTGACCCTATAAAATTGGAAATAGGAAAAAACCGACACATATAACCGGTACTGGATACTGGTTTAGGATTTTCAGATATCAGTTGATATTGTTGGAGTTTTGATATTGTTTCAGGAAACGAGGTGTGCCTCTAGCCTGATAGTATAGAGTTTGATACTTTATATGTTTTATGTTTGGTTTCGAGTATCGGTTTGATACTCTATATGTTTTATGTTTAGTTTCGAGTATCGGTTTGATACTCTATATGTTTTATGTTTGGTTTCGACTATCGGTTTGATACTCTATATGTTTTATATTTGGTTTCAAGGCTACCCTTTTGGAGTTAATTATGTTACGAGAACAAGGCTCCCGGTAGCCTAGAAAGTGTACTTAAGAACTGCTTTTCTTCTCATTAGAAGAATCAGACTTCTGCAGACAGAGTTTTCAATATACTTCGTTGAACAGTTACTCTCTTCAGTTCGCTTTAAGAATCTTTAGTTTGAGACCTACCAAACATCTCGGAGACTTCAGTAGTTGTGATACAGTTAGATGTCTATTCAACAACCTTGGCTAAAGCCTCCGGACTTTGATTCACTAGCTATCATCTTGGTACAGAACTAAGCCCGTTAACCCTACGATTACTGCAGCTCCTGAGAGGCGCTTACAACATATCTCGGCAGTGTCTTGTGAAGTGGCTAAAGCAGGTCCCTATGGAATGATAATTCCTTCTGGTTGGTGGCATTGTGAACACCCAGTGTCTCACATAGAAGATGCAGAAAATTGGAACTTCTCCGCAAAATCTTGCAAAGACTGTGTGGAAGAAGATGAAGGAATAGTGGATGTGTTCGAATATGACCAATCAGTCGCTTGGGATCCAAATGCCTGCCGCATTGGAAGAATCGGAGCCATCGAAAATAGAGTGGAACTCGAATCATTACCAAAAGAATACGTGAATTAAAAACATTTGTTTGAAGCCCAGACAACTGAAAAATTAACTCCCAGACAAACATTCAATCACGAAATCAACCTGATTCGAGGTTCAACTCCACCCTGGGGGCCGATATATCCACTGTCCGAAAAACCGCTTAAGGCTTTATGAGAATACTGGGAAACAATGATCAAACAAGGAAAAATCACACCGAGCCAATCGCCAGCAGGCGCACCTATATTATTCATACCTAAACCAGATGGTAGACTACGCCTAGTTGTGGATTATCGAAATCTAAATAAGATTACTATCTTCCTCAAACATCCTTTTCCATTAATATCCGAACTCAGTGATAGAGTAGCCGGTGCAAAGATCTTCACCAAGTTGGACCTTAAGGACGGCTACCACCTAATTAGGATAAAAGAAGGAGATGAATGGAAGACCGCGTTCCGTACGAGATACGGACAATACGAATATAAGGTTATGCCTTTTGGATTGGTCAACGCTCCGGCAACCTTCCAAGATATGATGAACCAACTTTTACAGGAATACTTGGACGTCGGAGTCGTGTGTTACCTTGATGATATTCTCATCTACTCAAAGGATGAAAAGGAGCACATCAAAGCTGTTAAGGAAGTTTTACAAAGTCTATCAGACTTTCACTTAGCGGTATCGGTAAAGAAAGTGACATTCCATGCCACAGAGGGGGAATTCCGCGGCTATATGGGGCCGGTCAATGGGGTGTCTATGAGCACCCGAAAGGTGGTATCCATAATGGTCTAGAAAGTGCCTAAGTCAGTTAGAGAAGTACAAGTCTTTATTTGGTTTGCTAACTTCTACCGACGATTTATAAAAAACTTCTTGGTTATTTGCAACCAAATAACTGAAACACTACAAGGAAATCCGAGGAATTTTAAATGGGGGATTGAACACGACACTGCTTTTGAAGAGCTGAAGCACTGCTTCACCATAGCCTCCATACTCCCCCACCTTTTTCCAGAAAGAGAAACGGTGGTAGAAACGGATGCTCGCAATTTTGCACTCGGCTGCGTCCTTTCTCAATACTTTGAGCAAAGATTACCGGCAGCAGCTTTCCATTCCAGAAAGCTAAACTCGCCGGAGCGCAATTATGAGGTTCATGATAAAGAACGTCTCGCGATTCTAGAAGCCATTAAAGAATGGTGACACTACTTGATCGGAACGGAGAAACCGATCACTGTCTTTACCGACCATCAAAACCTACAATCCTTCCTCACCTCAAAAGTCTGGAGTAGCCATCAAATTCGATGGGCCCAGAAGTTGGTAGAATACAGTTTTCGCATTGTATACTGACCAGGCACAAAGGGCAAAAAGCCTGATGCATTAAACAGACGGCCAGAGTACCATCCTCAGGAGGGAGCTACGCATCGCGAAAAGAAATCTTGGAAAGAAGAAGATTTCTTAGTGTCGCTAGTAGCGAGGGTAGGCAAGGAAGGTGAAGACTGGGATGGAGATAAAGATTTGGATTTGGAACCGCGAAGAGGTGGAAAGGAACCCGTTATTAGGGTCATGAGATTGAGCAAAAAGCCATACTTGCCGACAAAGGGCTCAAGAATGGTGGCAGGACATGACCAGTACACCATAGAAGATGACATTGTCCCGAAATATGAACAGGCATTAATAAGGATTGGAATAGCAGTGGGGCTACCCAAAGGAATTTATAGAAGAGTTGCCCCAAGAAGTGGATTAGCGGTCCGAAGCGGAATCTCTCTCGGCGCAGGAGTAATCGATGCTGATTACAGCGGCGAACTCAAAGTCGTACTTTTCAACCATAAAGATGTGCACTGCCAAATAAGAATGGGCGATCGCATTGCTCAATCCGTGGTAGAAAAGGTCCACACCTCGGACATGACGGAAGTCGACCACTTGGAAGAAACAGAGGGAGGAACCACGGGATTCGGAAGCACCGACATCGCGACAAGATCCTTGATCGTCAAGGAACAGGAACCTAGCATCAGCTACCTACAGGCATTGGCTAAAGAGAACGAACATTGCTATGATATTTCAGAAGTACCGGAAAAAGTTTTAATGTCAAATGCTATTATCCTGCAAAAAGGTATGAAGCAGTTCAATCCTGAATTGTTGAAGGAGATACAGGCAGCTATCGGGACAGATGCCATTTGGAGGCAACGGAGGGAAGAACTCATTAAGTTACGAGACCTCGGAAAGGATTTTCCCAAAGACTGGACCTTAACCGAGGATCTACTATATTATAAGTAAAGACTATTTGTACCAGATAGTCAGGCGCTATATACTAAGATTGCAAAAGGATGTCACGATGCAAAGGTTGCACGACATTTCGGACAAGAAAAGACTTTGGAAATAATCATGAGAGACTTGTACTGGAAAGGACTTGTGGTATGGGTCAACAACTACGCACGATCCTGCGATGAATGCCAATATAACAAATCGCCTAGACACGCTAAGTATGGATTATTGCAACCACTGCAAATACCCTACGCAGCATGGGCGTCCATCTCAGTGGACTTCACTAGACGACTACCAGAGTCGCAAAAATGCACTCAGATAATGGTAGTAGTCCATCGATTCGCGAAGATGGCACATTTCATCGTACTTCAGACCTCGGCTATGGCCAAGGATGTCGTAAACGCATTCCTGGAAGAAGTATGGAGGCTGCACAGCCTGCCAACCGAAATCGTCGCGGACATGGACTCAAAGTTTGCGCAAGAACTTTGGGAATCGGTTTGTAAGGCCCGGGAAATTAAGCGAAGAATGTCAATTGGATACGATCCTCAGACTGATGGACAAACCAAACATACCAACCAAGTGCTGGAAGCTTACCTAGGAAGTTTTATCAATTACGATCAGGATGACGGGTATCAGCTACTGCCGCTAGCTGAACATGCCTATAACAACTTTGCAACCAACGCTCAAGGGATGTCACCATTCTATGCGAACTACGAATTCCATCCACAGACAGAGTGGATGAAGCAGCACGAAGCTCAAAATCCAGGAGCGCCACTTTATGCAAACTGGATTAAGACGATACATGAACAAGCAAGAAGATTACTAGAAAAGACATGTAAAGGGATGTCGAAATATTATGACTGCGAAGCTCGACAACAGCCGGACTTCAAGATCGCGGACAACGTAAGGTTAAACGCCAAAAATGTCCAGACCCGACGGAAATCCAAGAAGCTAAATGCGAAGCTATACGGCCCCTTCTAAATTATGGCAAGACGCGGATCCAGAGCATTCAAGCTCAACATATCCGATCAATTGAACATTGGTCCCGTATTCCATGTCCACTGTTGGAACCCTACCACGAGTCAGTTCATGACGATCGCCAACAACCGCCTAGAGAACCGGAGGATATTGACGGCGATCTGCGATGTGAGGTTGAAAAAATGGTAAGAAGTGAAATTCGTTCTTACAAGAAATGAGTACGCGGCCGCTATCAAGAGAAGTGGGAACTGTCGTACTTCGTTAAATGGCAAGGGTGTTCAGAAGATGTGAACACAAGGGAGCCTGCCACATGTATGGAAAATGCGGAGGAAGTTGTGGAGATTTTCATAATGAAAATCCGGATATGCCAGTAAGGGCCGAAGTAAGGTCGTGAGGAAAATGTTTTCCTACCGTGGCCCTGTAAAGGTGTGAGGTTTTTTACCCGTACTACACTGAGTTTTAAAATGTATTTAGAAGAAATTATAAAATGGTTATAAAGGTATTCGAGGCGAAGCCGGGAAGGAGCGAGCTCATGTTAGACATATGGAAATCCGAGACATGTGCACAGACCCATAGTAGGGTAACTGCGCACAGACCCTCAATTAACTGTAGTCAACACCCCCTTCCAGCCCCCTTATGGGTCCCGCAAGTCATTAGCGAGATTTCGAGAGTTGGGTCCCATAACTAAAATGTCACATCAATGAAGAGCACTTCATAACAACATATACGTCGCCGCCGTCCTTGCGACCGCATGCTGTTCGTGGGGTATACGGGAGGGGACCTTTGGCGACATCTGGGAAGTGGAATGGAGGACATCAGTTGGAGGCGCATAGAGAAAGTAGGCTTGAAGGTTAGGCTTCCTAAACTATGGGCCCAAAGTGACGGGACGTTTTCAGAGAAATACTCTAGGAGGATACCCCAGTCGTGAAAGCTATTAGGGGTATACCAAATCCACCCATACCCTTCTGAGATCAGCTGTAGGTCTGTTGGTCCTAGTAATAGGACCCCTCTATGGAGGCCGGCAGACCAAGGGGAAGCATGCTCAGAATGGAAGACCTAGATAAGTCGGAGACCCTGAAGACGCTAACACATCGTGCTCGGACTTGCGATTGGCACTAGGTGGCCCGGCATGAACCTGATCACTTCATGACAGAAGAGACGACTAGGACGATAGCCAACAAGACTAAAGTCATATAAAAGTCTATGCGGACATCTAAGTTGGAGGCGGCTGTTTGGTATAACAAATAGCGCAGTCATCTCAACGGAGGAATACTATTCCGACTCCCCAAAAGGGTCTGATAAGTTTCAGGGTCAAATGGTGTTCGCACTTATAAGATTCTGGACGTTTGCGTATTAAAACCGGGGTGGTACTTCGGAGGCATAGTAGTTAGAAGTAGTCCGCGAATACCCAGACGCGGGATATAAATATCGAAGTGCCTCCCGAGCTTTACAGACATCATCAAGCATCGGAGAAGAGACCTTATCAATATAATCTTGTTTCACACTTTAAATCTTTACCTACTTTATTTTATCGAGACGAGCCTTCCTCGACAGATTCTCCAATCAATGCTTTCGGGCCTACGTCCCTCAATTTCATACTTGAGTTTGATGTCAGCCTAACATGATCTCTTTCCCGATATTTGCCGTGAATAGTGATCCTCTGCCTGATATGATATCTTTCAGTACTCCGTGGATTCTGAACACTTGGTCTTTGAAGAGATAAACGAATTGTTGTTTGTCCCTGTCCGTTCTGCGGGGTATGAAGTGGGCCATTTTTGTCGGACGATCAATAACGACCCATATTGCATCATAACCTTTCAATTCCAGAAGTCCAGTTATAATGTCCACAGCAATAGATTCCCTTACTCTTCTGCGAGGTTTGATAGGTTTTAGCACTCCGTATGGCACGTGACGTACTGCCTTCATCCTCTGGCCTATCTCGTAGTTATTGACATATCTCTGGACTTCCTCTCTTATTGTCAGCCAGTAGTATAATCTGCCGATCAGTTCCCGGGTTTTGGCTGTTCCTGTGTATCCCGCTTGTGATATGTCGCCGTTTTTTCTTATCGTTTCCATTCGGAGGGGTTTCGTCGTCAGGGATCCTTATCTTGTTGTTGTACTAAAGGTATCCCTGTTTTTCTTCGCATAGCCTGAGTGCTATCCCCTTCATTTCTATTTGTTTTTCTTTTAAGGCCTTCCTGATTGCTCGTATTTCCGTATCCTCTTCCATCATGCTCTGTATCCATTTTGTGTGGTCGTCGTTGGCTAATATTGTTGTTTCCATCTCGCTGCTGGATTCGTTTCTTCCGATTTCTTTCTCGTTTTTGAATTACTTTCCTTTAGTAAGAGAATCCTTTTTCTCTGTGGGATTCTTTCATCCTCCTTGGTTGGTTGGTCTTCTTGTCTCCTGGTAAGGGCGTCGGGTTGTCCTCCTTGTTTTCCAGGTCAGTACTCAATCTTGATGTGATATTGAGATAGGGTTTCACTCCATCTCGTTTGTTGATGATTGAGTTCTTTGGTGGTGGGAAAGGCTAGGAGGTTTTTGTGGTCAGTTACCACCCAAATATCACGCTTGTTTCCCAGTGCGTATTTTCTCCACGCCTTAAGTGCCTGAACTATTGCTAACAGTTCTTTATCGTGGATGTCGTAGTTACATTCAGCTTTGGTCATCGTATTCAATCAGAATACCACTAGGCACCATAGTTTGTCGCTGCCTAACTGTAATAAAATCCCCCATCAGCGGTAATTCGACGCATCCGTTTCGATCATGATCAGTAATTTCGGATCGAAGTGTCGTGGTATCGGTGCCGTGGTGAGCTTGTTCCTTAATTTATCTAATGCTGTTTCCTGCTTGTCTGTCCATTACCATTTAGTATCCTTTTTCGTTGTTTCATATAGGCGCTTCGCCACTCTGCCAAATCCTTCGATGAAATGGCAGTAAAAGTTGCAAAAGCCCATCAAGCTTTGTACTCCTTTTACGCTCTTTGGGAGTTTCTACTCGTTGATCGCTACGGTCTTGACCGGGTCAGTTCATCTTCCATCAGGGTTGATGACAAACTCCAAATATTTGGTTTCCTGTTGATGGAATTCGCATTTCGTTAGTTTTAGTGGGATCTTTGCTTCTCATAAGGCCTGCTTAATGCTTTGCATGTCCTTCGGGTGTTGTTCCATTGTCTTTGAATCAATGACGATACAGCATATATCCCAGAACCTACTGAGTTTGGTATTGATCCATCTTTGGAATGTTGCCAGTACGTTGGACAGTCCAAACAGCATTACTAGGTATTCGTATAACCCGTATCATTCTTTGAAATGCCGCTTTCCATTCATCCCCTTCGAATATTCTGATATTGTGTTAGGCATCCTTGATGTCTAGTTTTGTGTAGTATTGGGCTTTCTCCAATGTATCCAATGCTTCGTCAATCAGCGGTAGTGGATATCGGTCTACCTTGGTAACTGCGTTCAGTCCTCGAAAATCCTCGCATACTCTAAGCTTTCTATCCTTCTTCTTGACGAATGATATCGGTGCTCCTGCTGCTGATGAGGATGGCTGTATCCATCCTCTTTCCAGGTTCTGCTGGAGGTAATCTCATAGAGCCTTCAAGTCTTCTTCTCTCCAGGAGTAGGGTTTCATGAACAGTGCTCTGTCTGCCAGGTGGATCCTTTGGTCCTCTTCTCTGAGTTCTGGCAAGTCCGTCCTTTCTCCTTCTTCTAACATGTCTAAGAAGTCGTGGTATTCGCTTGGTACCAGTTGTCTTAGAGTTGGTTTCTTTTTTGTTGCTTCTTGTTGTACCGCTAACCTGGTACTGATCATTGAGGTCTCAGCAATTGTCGTTTTCTTTTCTTCCTGATCCCATTTGAGAACACAGGTTCGTTCTCCTTTCCGATATAGCTTTCCGAAGGTCTTGGCTGATATAAAGTCAATATCGATGCGTAGTTCTTCGGTTTCTTTACTGGTTATTTTTCCGGTGCTTCCAAATCCACGATCTTGTCTTCCTATTTCGTCGAGGCTGTTTACTCTTCGGAGTCCTCAATTGTCTATCTTTTTTGACAATCAATTGTGCGATCCGATCCCCTTTCTTGACTTCCTAGTCTTCTTCTTTCTGGTTTATCAAGAAAACATTGATTTCTCCGCGCTAGTCTGCGTCTATTACCCGCGCTCCTGTGGTTCGGCCATGTCTGGTCGCTAATCCACTTCGTGGGGCAATTCGTCCATAGGTGCTATCCCGTAGTCCGATCAATATTCCTGTCTTTATCATCGCTTACCCTTTACCCGGGATGCTTTCCTCTTGGATGCTGTACAGGTTGTATCTAGCCGCTCCCTTCGACCCTTTGGTCGGTATCTTTGCTTCAGGATCCAACCGTTGGATCCGCATATCCTCTTTTTCGCTTTTTGTCTCAGTGATTCGCCTGCATTCGTTTTCCCATTGGGCCAGTCCGGTAGGGACTGCGTTGATCCTTGGTAATTTATTTAAGCGTACTCGGGTACACCTCTCTCTTCTGAAGTCGATCTGTCTTCGTTCCCAATCAATATTCAGGTTGTGTTTCCTTAGCCATGGTATTCCCCGGATAGCAGTATGTTTGACCATATTTGCTACCTGTAATATTATCGTTTCCTGACGAGATCCTGTTTCCATGGCTATTTCGGCCACGTGCATAATGGGGCCTGCCTTGCTCTTCTCCACATTAACCACATAGATGTTTCTTGGTTTGTCGATTTTCGTCAGGGGTATCCAGTGGGTTTTACAGAATTTTCTGTCCATAAAGTCGTCCATGGCTCCTGAATCGACCCCTGAATTGTTTTCGGTGATCCGGTTTTTTGTGAGTATTTTGATTTTTATCATCAGTTGATCTGATTCATCATCATTGTTATCCGTTGTGTTGATTTGTGCCCTGTAGTCTGTTGCCGTCGATATTTGTATAGTCTTAGTGGGTTTTTCGTGCTGGTTGTCTCTCAGACCGCTGGTTACTAGGGACTGTTGTCCTTTAAAGCCTCCTCCATTTCTTCCGATTCCTGGCCCCCCATTTCTCAAATCTTGGCATTCTTGTCTGGGCATTCGTTTGCTCGATGCTCCGCCTTTCCGCAACAGAGGCATAAGTTGCTGTCCCTGCGTTTCCGAAACTCTTCCACTCTTATCCTCGCGAGGTTCAGCCATATTTGTCTCCCGGCTTGTCTAAACCTCTGTTCTTGTCTCTGGAATCGTTGGGTTGTTCCTCTTATTGCGTCAAGGTCCATTGCCTCTCCTCCTTGATTGGTCGTTGGGGCCTTCGGTGGTCCATTCTGTTGTCGAGCTGATCTCTCCCAGTTGCTTCTTCCTTGATTCTTCCTATTCTCGAGCTCCGCGAACTACAGCGCTAATTCTGCAGTCGTGTTGAATACTCGATCCGAGTTAGTCCATGCTTCGAGTAGTTCTTCATGGACCCTCCTTAAAAGCTGTTGCCATAGGGTATGCGTATCATATTCGGCATCTGGGGTTAACAGTTGTATGTTACGCCAGAATTCGATAACCGTATTCTTTGCTTGTACCATCTTCTCGATCTGGTTCCTTGCTCCCTGCCATTTGTCCTCATCCTCAAACTGAACTCTTAGCTCTCTTTCTAACTCTTCCCATTTGTGCCACTCCTTGGGGTTGGTCCCTTCCACGATTGGAGTGATCCCCTTCTCTGCTGTTCCCCTGAGTAGAGTTTTTGCGAATCTGATTTTGTTGTCGTCCTGTTCGCTCATCCACTCTTTGGCTTCATAGTACAGTTTAAGCCGTATCAGGAATCCTCTGAGCCTGGTCAGTTCTCCACCGAAGACGTCGGGATTCCTCAATTTGAGTCCTTCCGACGTCCGTGTAGGTCTGAGTCCTGCTACCATGTATTCCAGTTGTTCTCCCATCATGCTTAGCACATTCAATGGTGCTGGTGGGACCGCGGTCGTCCCCGTCCCTTCTCCTGCCTGTTCTGCCTGCATCTTGCTGTTGGGTGTCGCTTTTGAGATGCAACCAAATGTTAGGTATCCTACCTATTCTTCGATGTTAATATGTATCCTGCGACAGGCAACAGCTCTCTGTTAGTCTCTTTGTAAAAGTGCAATACTTCTCTTCCTTAGTGTGCCGTTACTTTGCTCCTTCTTTCTACCAAGACCTTGGTTATTATTCTTAGACTGTTGTTTACATTCCTTTGTCGAACGCTAATAATCAAGTCGTATCGTGGTAGAATTCTCCAAGTGGTAGAATAGATTCTATTCTTGATAGTATAGGTAAGAAAGTATAATAGGTGGTTGCATAAAGAACTAACTACCAGGCTCTACCGGCCTCCTTTTATAGTCCTTCACTCAACCCGCTTAAAAATCAAAACAACTATGAGTCATAATCGTGACTCATGAAAAACATCATATGACTGCATCATTGGTCATGTGCGTCAACCACCTGACCTCTTAATAGGTCATGTGCCTGAAAGTAAATCAAACTGCGCAGCCCCCTTGGCCTCGTGCGCTGCCCCCATGACCTCTTAATAGGTCATGTACGTGAAAGTAAATCAAATAGAACCTCAAGATGAATATCTTCGTCATAATGAAACATCTCCTTCCACTACCTGCCACAAACGTCTCCTTCCGCTACCTGCCACAAACGTCTCTTGCTACTATCTGCCACGCAATCGTGACACCAACTTAGATGTCTTGCATAGACTATTATATGACTTTAGTCTTGTTGACTATCGTTCTAGTAGTCTCTTCGGTCATGAAGTGATCAGGTTCCTGCCAGACAACCTATTGCCAATCACAAGTCCGAGCTCAACGTGTCCGTGTCTTAAGGGGCTCCAACTTATCTAGGTATTCCTTTCTGTGCGTGCTTCCCCTTGGTCCGCCGTCCTCCATAGAGGGGTCTTATCACTAGGACCAACCAACCTACAGCTGATCTCAGAAGAGTATGGGTGGATTCGGTATACCCTTAATAGCTTCCACTACTATGATATCCTCCTTAGAGTATTTTGCCGAAAATGTCCTGTCACATTTGGCCCATAGTTATGAAGCCTAACCTTGAAGCCTGCTATCTCAATGCGCCTCTGACTGATTTCCTCCCTTCCACTTCCCAGACGTCGCCAAAGGTCCCCTCTCATATATCCTGTGAACAGCATGCGGTCGGACGGACGGCGGCGACACATATGGTGTTATGAAGTAGGCTTCATTGATGTGACCTTTTAGTTATGGGACGCAACTCTCGAAATCTCGCTAATGACGTGCGGGCCCCATAAGGGGCCCCGAGGGGGGTATTGGCTCTGGTAAATCGAGGGTCTGTGGGCAGTTACCCTACCGTGGGTCTGCGCACATGTCTCGTATTTCCATATGCCTAACACTTCCTTCCACACTTTTCCCTCAGGATCATCTGATACCTTACTGCTAGGATATTAATTCTTCCACCATGGGTCAACACCTGTTGGCCCTCTCCTCCCCTGCACTTAGTGTGGGACACTATACTTTTCTCTGGCTTGTATCCTACAACCATTCTTACCATCTCTGGCTGGCATCTTCAACAACTGCTACACTTCATCATCTCCAGGCATACTGAGACCCTGTGCTCTCTCTACTGGCTGGTTGGCTCCATGATAGTATTGCTTTGTCTCTTTCATGCTGACAGCCTCCATGCAGATAGTCCTCTCTAGGACAGGTTTCACCAGAACACTCTCTTGCCAAACTTACAACTGCTTTGCCCTTAGGCACTACCTGAGGCGTTATCTCTTTGTTTGAATTTTGTTTTGTTTTTCATTTGTAGTTTAATTCATAGGTCTTCCTGAACATCCTGCTTGTTCTTAGTTTGATTTCTTTGAGGGCTGGGCTAAGGCTAGTTGTCAGAGGAGGATTTCATTGGGCAAGATGTGCAGTTGGTCTCATACTAGAGAAACTTGGGGTGATGGGTTTTTCCCATGGGTGTGGAGGGCACAGAGGTTTTTTTAATACACCATAGCACGAGCTGCATGTGTGGATTTGTACCTTATAAATCAAATACCATATGATAAAAAAATGAAAAATAAAAAAGAAGGCTGTGTGTGAAAAGCTGGAAAAAGAGGAGTTCTGTGCAAGTAGAAAGAAATTCTTAGGCCTGGTAAATTATATTAGCCAGTTCCTTGCACAGTATCGAAGCTCCGCTTACCAACGGAACCCTATATCTGGGCAATTGCGAATTGCGAATGGGGGCTTGAGGGCTGCTACAATGAGCCTCCGACGGGGCGAATCCTTCAATATCTCACTTCTGATACGTTACTCACCGTGAAAAAGGGCTTTCAGATATCTTCTGCTTTCGACCATACTCTTGTAGAGTTTAGGAGTGAGTGCTAGTGCGGGAATACGGTGAATCCTGCA
Source organism: Tuber brumale (assembly GCA_014065205.1). Classification (NCBI taxonomy): domain Eukaryota; kingdom Fungi; phylum Ascomycota; class Pezizomycetes; order Pezizales; family Tuberaceae; genus Tuber; species Tuber brumale. The sequence continues at coordinate 87,262 of JACCEG010000077.1, read as the reverse complement.
GCGACCCCATTCACCGGTGAAGGGACTGGGTGCAGACTTGCCTGTTCTGGTGATGCAGATAAGTTTTGTGGTGGACAGTCTAAGTATGTAACATCACCCAAATTTTCTAGCTCTAACACTTTTTTTCTCAGGGGTCTGTTATATAAGAGAAAGCCGGCGGGCAGTTGTTCTACCACTGGCGCAACTACCACTCCAACGAATGCGTCTACTTGTGTTCCTACCACGATCACTGTCACGGACCCAATTTCTGTCGACAATCCCGTCACAGTTCCAACGACTCTTACCGTTACTAATACTGTTACTTCCGACACTACTGTCTATAATGCCATCACCCTCACTAATAATGTACCTACCACTGTCATCGAGACTGCTGCACCTTCAACTGTCACGTAGACCGCTCAGGTTGATCAGCCAGTTACCGTCACCGAGACTGCTGCACCTTCAACTGTCACGTAGACCGCTCAGGTTGATAAGCCAGTTACCGTCACCGAGACTGCCGCTCCATCCACTGTCACCCAAACAACCCAGGTGGATATGCCGGTTACGGTCACGGAGACCGCCGCACCCTCAACTATCACCCAGACCACTCGAGTGGATAAACCTGCTACTATCACTGAAACCGCTGCACCCCGAGCTCAAAAGGGTTTTTGCTGGATCTTCTCCTAGCTTCGGGCCTTCGCCGCGGTCCCTAGTACATATTCCACTCATGATAACTAAGTGAGAAAGGCTCCAGAAACCTCCGAAAGTTCAAAGTCCGAGCATCCCGAACTCTTTAGTAAACAGATACATTTAGGATAATCTACTCATGTGGCCAGATTGAAGTCGCTCTCCTTCCTGGCAGTAGTGTGTTCACCTATTCTGCAAAGGTTTTGGACTGGTGCCTACGGGAAATGGGGATGGTAAAATTGGCGGAGAAGCAATAGCGATTTTTCATTCCCATAATCGAGCTCCTAGAGCCGAACCCGACAATTCAAAATGACGATCGTGTAGCTTTTAGGGGCTCGAACAAGTATTCTGACTACTTATCTGCTCCAGCGGCTGAGAATATCTACCGAATAGCGACATTAGTAAAGGGTAAGTGATACTGTGACGAATATTACGCAAGGCTGACCAGTCTCAGAACGGCTACCGATCTGTAGCTTATATACCGTGCCTCCAACCAAGCCACACCGAGCCTCTTTCACCGCGAAAGTCACTTCGACGCTCTTGAAGACCAGCAACCGATTTACTGCAAACCTACAAACCGCCAGCCCTGGCGCGCCGAATCATCTCCCAACCTAAGCCTCGCGGTAAAAAAATAGTTTCCAATGGCCCCAACAACTAAAAATCGCAAGGCTCTTGCAGATATAGGAAACGTTCCTAGCGCAGCAGAAACAAATATCACAGACAAAAACAACGGTATCAAAGCCTCAGCCAGAGAGCGCAGGAAATCGGTAGCTGAAACTAAACTCGGTGACAGAGTCTCTATGGATACATCCTTGGTCACGATCAAGGAAGAGGAGGGTGCTAAGGAATACAATATAACGCGAAGAAGTCTTAGACTCCAAACTACGACGCTTGAGCTTGGGGAAGGCACCTTAACATCAATCATATCTACCGCAGCGGTGACGCTCAGGGGGTCGAGGGGATTGCACGGGGTGGTCAGGGAGAAAAGGTTGGGGGGGACGGAAGGAAAGAAGAGCAAAAGGATTCCAGCAGGAGTATCTGGACAAACGTGGCCGCCGCTTAGTGCGGAAAGGTTCGGAATAGTGCAAGAGGAGTTAGCGCACAATCCAGTACGTTTTCTTCCTTAATGCTGTTATACAAATACAAAACTAACAAACAGCCCCAGTTCCATCTCATAGTCTCTACAATATTCCTAAACCGGACTCGCGGATGTATAATCTTTACCCTTGAAAACCTCTCTATCAAGTACTAATGCACCACAGCCGTCGCAAAACCATTCCTCTGGCGATGTCTAGAAACCTGGCCCACTCCCGAAAAGCTCTCCGAAGCATCCCTCCCAGAATTAACTGCTCTCCTCCAGCCCCTAGGCCTCCACAACATCCGCGCAGCGCGCCTAGTTTCCCTCGCAAAAACCTGGATCACCCACCCCCCAATTCCATTCCAGGGCACGGTAAAGTACAACTACCCAGCCCGGGATACAATACCATTCTCTCTCCCGGAGTACGACGGACCGAAATGGGGCGTTGAACAGAATTACCGGTGGGAAATCGGACATTTGCCGGGCGTAGGCGCATATGCGTTGGATAGTTGGAGGATTTTCTGCTGTGATGAGTTTAGAGGGAATGAGGATAAAGATGAGTGGAAGAGGGTTGTGCCAAAGGATAAGGAGTTGAGGGCTTATTGTCGGTGGAGGTGGGCGAAGGAGGGGATTCGGTGGAGAGAGGAGACCGACGAGTTGGTGAAGGTTGAGGGGAGGGATTGCCCCAGGGAGGGAATTAATGACAGGTGAAGATCCGGAGGCACTGTGTATGTATATTCTTTGTATCTTGTCAGATACCACACTTCTTACTAGATGTATTAACCTAGACTTAACATTGCCTTTTAAATGAGCTATGAGTGTTGGCAGGCTCTTCAATGTAACCTCGACCGAGAATTACGAGATTTCGCGCACAAACACCTTGGAGTGTAGGGCGATGCCGACGCATTACAGAGCCTTCACAAGACAGCCCACTTATCGCAGCGGGCCGGTGCACAGCCTTGCAAATAGGTTCACACCATTTCATCATACTTGTAGTTTTATTAAGCCGAAGATCTAACTTCCCAAGGGCATAATATCGAATTGACTCAACCAGGCTACCAAAAACATAGGCGTTAATCCCCTTTGGTAGGAATTATATCTGGGTAATTTCCGGCCTGGCTTATGTGGTTTAATTCTGGAAATTTTCCTTTTTAGCGGGAATTTCCTCTAAGCTACCGACAGCCAAAGTGACGAGTTGGTATACTTGTACTTGTAGTAAATTGGGTACATGCGCTCAGAAGTCTTTACCGTTTACAAGACCTTAATATTGATGATGGTTGAAAATGGTACGATGCACCCAACTCCATGCTGTACCACGTGCATAGAAGCGACCTCCCTAAAAGTGAATCATGTCCGGATAAGCGGAGTAGTGACCGGTGCACCCAGCTACCATATGGCAGATCTTGACTTCGCCACTACACACCAGCTTCCCGAAATATACCTGGGTTCCGGCATGGTTCACCACCGACACGGTATTCGCACCCTTATCGCTTTTTGAAGCCTTGTTCCCTTTGTTCAGAGAAGCAAGAATTTCCCACATTTGTGGTCTCAGCCTCTCGCCAAAGTGAATCCTTTTGCAACTCGTAAATAAAGCTGGTGTGATGGGTGTTGCGGTAGCTAGTTTCACGTTTATATTCATTGAATATCACTCGTTTTGTTCCCAAGCTGAGGATCCTCTGAGATCAGGAAGTAGAAAGGGTTCAAAAGTGAGTGGATTTATATATGCCGATCACAAATAAAAATTATATAGGGTAGGCAGGGTTTCTAGGTATCAGAGTGCCCAAGCACGCAACTTTAGGCAGAAGTATTTACTCCTGCCAAGTGACCAAAGCAGTTTCATCACTTAAGGGGTCTAGGGCGGTACTGTACAGTACAGTATGATACCAGCCAAGGCAACGGACGATCCACCACAAACACTCTATACAGAGTCTACAGACCCCCCCCCCCATCCCAACACTAGAGGGTTACTGCTGAGAAACGAACAATTAAATATTGCCTCCACGAACAGAGAGATCGTGGATCCAATCCATGATCTAGGATTGCGACCAGTCCGAAAATGTCAGAACCCTCCGTATCCATTGAAGCCGTGACTGAGGCACTCGAGATTCGTTCCCTATTCCCCTCTTCGCATATTGGTTGGGCCAGAAGCAAAAACGTACAAGTATATCCTCGGTACTGTATACTGCTATAAGGCCCGCATGACGCCCACTCTTTGATCTGCCCGTCCCCCCCCAAGGAAGTTTCTGATGGCCCTGGTGTGGGGGAGGAAGAGGGGAACACGGCCCTCACTTGACTTTTACGATATTGCTCTTATGATTGTCGCATAGGCCTTTGTAGCCTACAAAATTTTATTTGTTTGTGTTTTGGGGATGGGAAGTGGTTTCTTTTGTTATTGGGTTTTTTAGGTCATATTCAGGGCCAATACCATGGTTTTTCCCGTAGTTAGCTACAAATAAATACGGCGGATTTAACAAAAAGAAAAAAGAAAAACTGTATACTGCTATATCCTCTTTCATTGCCCCGGACTGGGGGCGTTTCCACTTTTAGTCTGGGACGATGGAAGAGAAACCGTAATAATAATAGGATTTTCCTGTGTTGCTGGGGGGTTTCCCAAAAAGCAGAAAATGCCAGCTTGGTTTAGTTTCATGAACTACAAATTGTGTCAATTATGGCAGGATTGGATGGGGTATTTACTGTTTATTTCTTATTTGGGAAGAGGGTGATGAAGTTTCTTTTGTTACATGGGTTTTTAGGCCATACCTTAGGGTCCATGACATGGATTTTCCTGTAGCTAGCTATCATACGAATAAACCGCAGTTTTTTTAAAAAAAAATTATACTGCTACTGCAGTATCATCACTAGGGGTTTCTGCTTTTCTCAATTGGAACAATTTAGTAGCTTTTTATCGTCCATTATTTGACGTTATCTTGGGGCATTGGGTGAATTTTCCGAGGGGGGAAATCCCAAGATCCCCAAACCCCAGCCACTACCAACACGAGATGTGATATCTTCACCATACGATTGGAATCCAAGGTGTCACAGGGAAGTAACAGTACCTACGCGCAACCCTTGGGCTAACCCTCATTCCCAGTATTGGTGGCCATTAGGTATGATAAGCTTATTTACTTCACTCAGCGACCTTAGGCTCTGACCCTAGCCTAGTGTAAACCCTTTAGGGCTCATCTCTAATCAAGTTTGAAACACCCTAGGCTTAGGCCACGCCTTCCGGTACAAATCCCCTAATAGCCCATAGCGTCTTTGGTGACCACGGCCTCGTCCATGTGTAGTCATTGACTCCTCCTCTTGCCTGGCCGCCACGACTCAATTACTGGAGGTATTCCAATGAGTATGTCCACAGCTCTGGGTCATACCATCAATCAAGATACTGCACGATACTATACCGGCGGAAGGAATTCAGGAGACCTAATCCTACCTCACTCCAGTACCGCACCCACAATTAATCACACCTATTTGTCTCAATTACGATCGATTTTATTTTGCAGCTCGCTTAGCTTGTGACCCGTCATTGAAGAATCGAACTCTCTGGGAAGCTTATCATAACTTTAATAGTGGGGCCAGCTGCCGAAACTTTGCTAGTCGTGATATTTGAACTACCGGTATCTCGAAGGTCGATTGATCTCGCTTGGTTCCTGCGAACACTTTCCAGGGTTGGTAGTACACGCGAGTCCCGTGCCCAAATCCAAGACATTAAAGCTGCTCCCACCGGGAAACCGAGCGTATAACTTCTGCGTCGGCGATGTCTCAATGTCAATGATACCTTCTAGCTAAGACAGAAATAGTAGTGCCATTTAAGCAAATCAATAATATGCAATGCGTAGTCAACTTAAGAAAGTGCACATTCATATGGGAAAAAACAGCACGGCGGCCCGTTCGGGTGAGATGTGAGGCGCCCTCTAATCTTCAACTACCGTTTCTGAGGAATGGGGATTTGGAGCATGGTGGGCGTTTTGGTATAATAATTTGCTTGCTCAAAAAAAGCATGACCAGCTCAACCTGATATCCCCAAGCCGGGTAACATCCAGATCCAGACCAATAATCTAGGGCCACATATGAATGACCTCACCCAAATTTCGCGACATCAGTCTTAAACCACTGACCTGAGAAAGCATCTAACTGACATACAAAACTACCCAAAAGCTTAATCACACTGGCTTCCCATTGGCCATTCCCCCACCTCCACTCTTTACCATTGCGCATTCGCTCCTCTCTTTCGCTTCTCTCCTTCCTCCTATACCCCGGTATCCTAGTTCAGCTACAAAACCGCATCTATAAGCTTGTCACTGCTACCTCAAGCCTTTATCGCCGAAGCTCCCCTGTTGACCGCACGAGCCTTCTCCGACAGTTCGTTAAGAGGGGCCGTTTTGCGCGGAAAGGGCAGGCTGTCGACAACGAGACCACACCAAAAACGCGGTCAACTACGCGGCGTACCTCTGGATCCATGCAATCTCAAGAAGGAGCCGGAAATAGCTGGGGGAGCTATTATAGGTCAATCACTAGACTGGCAGATCCCCCGGAGGAGAGCGGGCGGGAAAGGGGAGGAGGACGCCGGAAAAGAATTACCGATTTTCTGAAAACCGCAAACGAGTTGAGACAGAGCTACACAACAGGGTATACGAACAGGTCCGTGGAGCTGGAAAAGGAACATGTGGATAGTTCGGGAGAGCAAGGGAATTGGCCTGATATAGAGGTTATGAAAAGTGGCGATGAAAAGCTGGTCTTATTCCCGTGTTACGCTAGAGAGCGGCCGCCAGGCCCGCAAGGAAAGCCATCCTTTCAGATGAACTTAGGGAAAGAAGAGGATTTGTGGGGCGAAGAGCAACCTACCGAAAGGGATGATAATGTTGTCGACGTCGATGTTCGTGGATGGCTTTTTGCTCCCCACTCTGTTCCATTAAGCAGAAAAAACCGCTATCTGATCTGGGTTGCCCGGCAGCTTTGCGGTCTTCCAGTGCAGGCTCCCCAGACAGCTGGGCCAACACCCGCGGAAGTAGAGGCTGCAAGTAAGGCTGCTACACCCACAGAAGCTAAATGTACAACCAGAGCCGTGAGCTCAAGCACTGAACCATTAACAGTATTAGATCTTCAACACACCAAATCAACACCTACCATCAGCGCAAACCTTTCCTTCTCAACTACACAAGCTGAAGCTCAGCCAGATGCCAGTGTGGCCCATAATGCCCTGATATCGCGATTGGCTCCATTCATGCACCGCCCTATTGCTTCGATGCCAGTCACTATCTTCTTCTATAATTCCAAAATGTCACAATCTCGTACCCTCCGGACATCCGATGCCGGCCATTTCTTCACCCGGGTAGCACTTCCTTTCATGCCCACTCATATTAGGGTCCTTGCGTCAGAGACCCTCTCCGCCAATGAAAAAATTGTGCTTCACCGCGCTGAAGGTTTCTCTGTTATCTCTGACATTGACGACACAGTAAAGCACTCTGCTGTTTCGATGGGTGCTCGTGAAATGTTTCGTAATACGTTTACAGCTCCACTACCTAGTCTCACTGTTCAAGGTGTCGCGGACTGGTATTCGAAGCTTGCAGAGGAACCTTATAATGCTAATTTCCACTACATTTCCAATAGCCCTTGGCAGCTGTATCCTGTTCTCAAAGAATTTTTCCAAGAAGCTGGTCTTCCACCAGGCAGTATGCACCTGAAGCAATACTCGGGAATGCTACAGGGTATTTTCGAACCTGTTGCCGAGCGCAAGAAAGTTACCGTGGAGAGAGTCATCCGAGACTTCCCGAACCAAAAATGGGTGCTTGTTGGCGATTCAGGGGAGGCGGATTTAGAAGTCTATACAGAAGTTGTCCAGAAGTTCCCTGGAAAAGTGCTCGGTGTTTTCATTCGGGATGTCACGAGTCCTGATCAAGGAAAAGTCTTCTCCGACGCCGATAATTCCGGAAATACCAAATCAGAACAATTAATTTGGAGCAAAGCCCACGAAAGAAAGCCTCTCCCTCCCCCGCAACCTCCACCAGGAAGTACAACAACTGTCTCTTCGATACCTGAGGGTGATTTACTTGGGCTCGGTGGTCCGCCCCTGACTCCTCGTTCCGAGTCTCAAGCCTTGATGAATAGCAACAGAACACCTCCACCCCGCCCCCCAAAGCCTCGTGAGCTCCGAGGGGTACCCAAAACCCCCTCTTCATCTTCCTCACTGTCTGCTATACATACCGAGGTTCCGCGGACACCGTCAACCCCACCGCCACCGCTACCTCGTCGAACAGCAACCGCTCTTGAGCATCAAACCAGACCCCCCTCTCCTACCCAAGCACAAGAGACCCTCCTTAGCAAGAAGGAGGGATTATGGAGAAGGCGATGGGAACGGGCACAAGATATTTGTGGGGAGAACGGGGTGATCTTGAGACGGTGGAAAGTTGGAAGCGATGTTGAAGCGGAATGCAGGGCGGTAGTGGAAGAGGGCCTTTGGGGACGATAGCACCAGAAAATCCTTTTATCACCTTGTTTATCTCCCTATTTCCCTTTCTGTACTTCCTGGGCGTTGAACTGTCTTTTCTTGGCTTGACCATTTCTTTGGGTAGCTCAGGATTCGGTTGGAATGGATTACGTTGTGACCTGGGAATGGTCCAAATAGCAAATGTTATTCTTATTTTTAGCTCCTTAATTGACGAGGGTACAGCCATGAAATTCTAGCATGTCCTTGAAGATTCTCACCCACCCTTCTCACCCCCACGGACAACACCAACTATTCGTAGTCATACTGGTTATAATAAAAACGTATTCATACTTCACAATCACTCCTATGAACGAATGCTCCAATTAGTAACTAAATAAACACAAGTAATTTTACTGCGGAATCGATTATCCTGTGATCTGTAAACTCCACCTGCAAAGGCCTTCCTAAAGCACGGCTACATAGCCCATAAACTAGAGAGCAGAATAATAATCAGTCTTGCCCTTTGGCATCCCTCTCGATCTCCGCAACACATTCCAGCACATCAGTAAGCTTGAAATTGTTTGGCATGCCATTCGCCACACCTGGCTGAATAGACATTTAAATCTAGAAAAAGTCTAACCAAAACGAGAAGACTCAACCTGGCGTACAAGAAAGGCAACGGGCAATCGCTCCAGCTTTCCCAATATTTGTCTGGTCTAGTGTAGCAGCCAGGAACCTCTCTCATTCTTTTCCAGATAAGTGCCCAGATTTCTTTGGGTTTTCTCAACAACATCCCGTTTCGTGGTCTGCGCTCCTTATCGAAGGCGATTTCATGAATCTGCCCAAGAACGTCTCACAGTGATTATTTCCCTTCACTCGAGTAAAAGGTTCTAGTTAGTCCACGTTAACCAGAACTTAAAGCGCTATGCATGGTAATGGGTGCAGATCACTACTGCAACAAACAATGCCCCCCGGTGTTGCTGTCTCCCGAATTCCCACAACGCTCCTAGCCAAAGGCCACCCATGTGGAAGCATCTAAGGCTCCACCTATCCCAATGCCTGGCAAGTTGACTATTAAGCCGAATACCCTTGTACACCTATTTCTTCCGGCTATATCACCCTAAAGGATTGTACTTCGTTGAACTATCCGTGGACCTCGAAAGCATCCCATCACCAAAATGGAACATGGTGCAGTAATAGAGTATATTTCTTGCCAGCGTTAGTCAGCTCGCTGACCACGACTTTATATCAGCACCTCTGGCGGACGCGAATCACCCTCTAGGATATTCACAACCCCCCCCCCAAAAAAAAAGTTCAAAGCTAGTGTGATTCTAATTGCTTCATACTATCTCCAGACTCCAGGGCAGTATGGAGATTGGGGTAAGTTGTGAAAAGCATGCTCTGCCTCGATCCTGTCGTTCCGCAATTCGCCCTTATATCTCTTGAACAATTTTCCACCAGCCACGTCTGCGGTGGCGAAAACCTAAATCATGGTGTGTCACTCCATGGGAGAGCCACCTCTGAGAAGCCCCCAAGCTGACCTCGAACACCTACGCGGGAATCACGGGCCCTTCCGTAACCAATGAGATTGGTAATAAACATGAACTTAGGCCTCGACTTAGCCCAACTCTTGCTGTACACTTCACAGGTTACTTGCTCCTCGGAGAGGTTCCGTGAGCAGGTGAGCAGGATTTCCTCACATCATTTTACTCCATTCGATTACAGCCTCAGCACTAGTCAGGCCAAAAGGACCAATAAGAAATAAAAAAGGTAAAGACAAAAGTTCGTGATCTATCCACATGTAGCCAACTCCCTCCTTTATACTGCTATCGCAGATCCATAGAAGGTAGGCAAAAATTTCCCGCCCAGATTTTCCTATAAAGAACCCATCTTCCCCCACCGCTATTCCCCATGCCCTAGGCCTTTCCCCACGAATCGCCCCACCTACACAGGCCTTGATCTGTTCTCTGTTCCCGCATCCAATACCCGAGGAGGGATATGATGCAAATCTCATAATGTATCCCAGACTCACAGCGCGTTTCACAGTTGTTGAATAGAAAGCTCTGCGTAAACAAAGCTAATCTACACAACCAGGTGATAGAAGCAAGGCTCACGGTCAATCACTCGCCCATAACAGGACGGCCATGCTAAGTGAGGTCCCCGAGTTGATTCGCCACGAGCCAACCCATACCGTTAATCACACAGAGTATATTATACTGAGCAGCACCAGGGTCAACGCCGCTAAGAAGCTCATCCCACCCCGCCTCCCCAATTGAAGGCGGGAAATTCCCAGATGCGAAATAAAGCTCCCCCGTTCCTCTATAATATTATTTCTTCGGCGTGCATTATTTCATTGCCATCCCCAATGCCCACCGGAAGAGGAAGTCACCCCTACAAGTAAAAAAAAAAAATCAACAAAGAGTTTGGTGGCTCTACATTCGAAACTAGTAACCTCCAGCCCACGCACGCAAGGTTCTTGCTCCAGAGAGTTCTAAACATTTCAGTTCATTGGCAAACTTCTCAAAAAGCGCCTGCCAAGTGATACTCCATGATCCTGTCAAGTGGCAAGCTCAAAAACCGAAACAAAGACAATCTGTTCCGACCGTATCTAGTTACGCTAAGGCAAGGACTATCCCAGAAGCCAACAAAAAGTAATTCGGTTGCTCTTTCATTCATGCTTGCCACACCACGAAGCAGCCAACACCGAAGTTAAGCAACCGTGCTTTTCGTTCTGGTATGAAAAGTCAACATTGGCCATAAATAATCCGGTGCTCATTTCGAGCAGACAGCCCAGGGCCGAAATGACAAGACTTTTCATACTCCCAAAATGAAGATCTCCGAACTGCAGTTTAAGCACTGCACAATGAGATTCCGTTGCTCAATATTCAACAAGTCCTTCCTCTGTGTTCTTCTGTTTTCTTAAAGTGGTTTAAGTTAGTCCAACCGCTGCCGTAGTGCTACAAGTTTAGATAGCCCAACTTTTAACAATATTACTGAAAATTTTTATAATGTTTCACTGCTACTTCACCAGCAAGATTTCCAAAGCCGCCTTCAGCCTACACACAGTCCCTCTTAAGAACCCACCTTGGTGCTTAACTTCGATACTGCCCCTCATAGGTCAAGCGGTAAAATTTGAAGTAGACCCTCATTTTCTCTACACGGTGTAGAGTTCCACAGTCATCATCTACCAATATGCTTCCGATTCTGGTCACAATGTCACACCATTAGCACATTCCTTCCCCATCTCACATTCTCCCTATTCGGGGCCCACCAAGGACAGCGAAACCACAACTCAGAGAACAAGTCATCGGAGAAGGAGATTTTGATTTTGATTACCGCATAAGCATTCCTAACTGGGATCTCAAGTTTATTGTAACAAAGTGTTCTAGAATGGATACATTATTTTTTATTATCCTTCGCTTAGCCAAGTCCAACAAAGAGTGTAACACCTTCAAAGCATAGTGACACAAAGGTGATCAGAACACACCCTGATCAAATTTGATCGCCAGATCTAGAAGTGGGGTAAAATGTGCTAGAGGGGTGGGAGCTCAACAGTTGCGACCCGTCGGCGTCAAGAGCAAAAGGGTAACCATCACAATTCATAACAGTCTAAAATAACTGGCGCGTAAAACGTCGATTCGCAGATCTCTCAAGCCACTATAATCAAAACCAGGAGCATGACCACGATATTTTTTTTCCAATCCCGTTGACCCGGCTCGCAAGTTATTATTGTGCCATTAGCCTTTGCTCATATTATTTGGCGGTTGGTTGTACCTAGAGAGAGTGGGCTTGATAGACTTACGTGAATGGGAATAGGAGGTCCATCTCGGCCCGCACTTAATGAATCCAAAGGCCATATTTCGGCCCACTTCCCAATGTGCCCTTTATTGTGATTTGCGAAAGGCTTCATAATCCGGATAGCTGAGAAAAGTCAAATGTCTAGATATCTCGAGACATGTCAAAATAAAATAAGGGTCCCACTAAGTAGCTTTCCGCTAGAAGGACCGCTCTAGACCTAACCTTGCTAAGACAACCAACAAGCTAGAGCCATTGAGCCGTTTGAGAGTAAGTTATACAAGATATGAGATCCCCCCCCCAAAGGGCTCCACATGATGAAGCCCTTAGCGACTCGCAAGAGCTCGTACCCCTGTATCCCGAAGTCAATAATCTCAGAGAGAGTTGTTTCAGAGCTTGATCGTGATTCACAGTGCTGATCTGACATTGCAGTAGAAAGGAACCAACATCTTTTCCAGTATTAGTGCTCCTTCCGGTCTTCCACTTAATAGCTCAACCGCACACTATCGAGCTTCCGCCCTTGGCGAGGAATCGATGTCTCATGGCTCCGTTCCAATGTTTTTCCGAGATCATGGGTTAAGATGTTCTCACGCGATATCACTCGGCAGCTGCCAAAGACCAACGATGTCTCAGACGATTCCGGCTAACAAAGTTTCACGCGAAGGTAGCTATCATATAGGTTTTGGAGTTCCGTCACGAGCTACCTGTATATCTTGCCGGCCGTTTTGTTTAGTACTGTTTATCACTCCTGGCAAGGCGCACAGTAGTGGCTGATGGTACACAATGTAATGTCGCTGTTGCACTTTATTTTGTCTTGTTCCCCTCAGCGGTCCTTCTCCCGCAATCCAAGTCAAATAGTTCAGCTAATTTCCCCCAGTTCCGCTTCCCCGAATCAGTTCTTTCTTTCCTTTTCCCCCCTTGTGTCCAGCTAGCTTAAGATCTCTGGTCGGGGGTGAAGTTGTTTTGCGTGCAGTAAGGCGCGGAAAACCCCCGAATTCGTTCAAAGGACAGCAGTTCAACAGCTATCACCCTGGATTTCTTCTTTTTCTTATCTTTGATAATATTATAATTATATTATTATTTGTTTATTCCTCGGGGATACAACCCTTAACAAAGAGTTCCGGTGGCTTGGTATATGGGCGACCGGCATTTGAGATCACCTGATGGATGCAATGCCCATAAAACACACCATACTATATACGCCATCCGTTCAGCACCTCCCCCGAGGGAACATTGCTAGGTAAAGAGGCCCTAAGAGAGTATAACCGCCTTGAGCGAGCAAGGACAAAAGTAAAAGTACGCCACAAGAGTGATTATAAGATTGCGAAGATCTCCATCTGCCGTCACATTTCTAACAGCGGGTTATGCCGCAAGGCGTTTTACATGTGACTCGGAGGTTTTCGGATATGACAAGACCACAAATTTTAAAACTTCTAGACTTGGTGCCAAGAACCGGGCCGTGTTTGGCGCACACACCCAGAAAGCAGACCAGCGTCCAAAAGATGCTCCGAGGAGGTGGGGGTTAGGGAGCAGTCGAGTAAGGAGTACTCGGGTATGTACGTGGGACACCGGACAGCCAGGGTTTCCAGAGGCCTGACCATTATACCCCCATAGGAAATAAAAGGATATATCTGGAATGAAAATTTCTCAGACAAGCAAGAAGCTTTGACTCCTCTAATCCCTGGCCTTCCGGTCTCCCACGTACGTACCCGAGTAAGTAGCAGTGTCAACTATGATGCGAAAGAAATTGAGTGCTCTCGCATATCTTCTCACATCTCTTTCCAACAACTTGACGAAACATCCTAGCCAAATGAGTTGATTGATCGAGTGATGTATGATGAACTCCCGACCCCTGTTAGTGCCGAACTCGCTTGCCAACCAACAAGTCCTTACATGTCACGTGGGATCTGCTCCCCTACCTTGAACCTTCACAACAAAGAAACAGTCAGCTTTTGATAACATGATAATTAGTCTATCAATCGGGCAAATTATGACGAAAATTCCAAGAAACGTATGGCCTGGTAAGCCTACAACATCCTGCCTGATTTTTGGGTTATGGTCATAGGGGGCCTTAGGGTTTTCTGGCGAAGCGTGAAGTTCCCTGTTACCCTAAAAAACACTTATTTGTTATGGGGTTCTGACGATCTGCCTTTTTGTTCATTTCAAAAATTTGCCTGTCGATGCCTGGCCATATTCTCCGTGCATTGCCATATTCCTAGGATGGGGCATTCAAAGGAGGAGGGTGAGTTATTAGTGATTTCTATACTTACTACCACAGTGGATACAGCTCTTTTGCGGTGGATTCCTTCGTTGAGATGCTAACGAGGAAGTCTTTATTTGCGGACTCGAGGCTGCCTTGACTCGAAGCTTGTTGAAGTGTATGACAGGTCTGTTGAGTGTAAACCATTAGATTATTTCAATTATTTATCTGTAACTGGGATGCGGACTCTTATTTCCTCGCCACCTAGTAGGACCCAACTGAACGATGCAGCCCGCAAAGTTAACAGATGAGGGCCCCGGAAGCAACACCTTACGGAACGGTGGCTACTGCTCCGGCGCCGGATATGGCGAGCGATTCCCGAGGCCCAATTTCCCAGAGTGCTCGGAATTAGTAATATATACACATGCTCTGTGCTGACAGACATTTTTTCTGCATATGTTGTATATTTTTCTGAAACATTTTACTCCGGGAGTATTGTATTTCATATTATATCACCAGGCCGACTGCGGGGCTGTTATCCAGAAAAACCTAGCACTGTGGCTATAATTCTGTGCCTTTTCTTATGTCGTGAAACCATACTCGTGGGTTTCTATTACCACATTCTCAGGGGACGTTTCCTTTGGTGCCCGGGGTTGGATTTACGAGGTCTCCTTTTCTCTCCCCTTTCCTTCTTAGCAGCACAAGGCTTTGTAGCGAAAGGACTTTCAACTCCTGAGGCTGCTGAAATTTTCTCCAGCATGCCGAAGAGCCTTGTACGAGTGCACTGGCCATAATCCCAAAATAGGGATAACGCTTGATGCATGCAGTCTCACGCACAGAGCACGACATTGTACTGTACTGTAGCTCTGCCGTTTAATAGATTTGAAACACATATAACACGAGTCTATATGAACGCTATAGCGTATGCATGTATGTAGCGATTGTGTGCGAACAAGAGAAGGCTAACTCGTAGATAAGGAGCGGGGACACGAATGGGTGTGATAATGGGGGCGCGAGTTTGTAGAGCAGATCACATCCCATATTTATGTTCAAATCATAAATCAGTCCAAGCACATTCGGGGAACATTGCAATTCACCCAATCCAGCCTTGCTCCCCAAATGCTAAGTTAATTACCTACTGTATCCGTGCATACATGGGAGACACCGTGCGAAGTGCGCAGAGGTCCTCGAGCACACGGTTCAGGAAAATGACCTCCGAGAATTACATAAGCTTCAAGGTATTTTCGCGGGATATATGTACTAGTACGGTACAGTACGTCTCCTCTTAGACGCGATAGGTTTTGCTCTGGCTTCATCCACCCAGGCTGCCCCGTAAGGCACCACTTCAGCGGGCTTTAGGCTAGACTCCATAAAAGCCAACTCAGATCATAATCGAATGTGAAACATAACTATTCATTTTCCACAACATGACAGCCATTACAAGAAACAATGTGTTCGCTGTGTTCGTAAAAACATCAAAAGAACTATCGCTTAACTTAGGCGCTAGTGAGATGTGTGGTAGCTGCTGCCCGAAAATAGTGAGATAGAAATACTGCCCCAGAGCAAAAAGAGGGGGCTCGAGCAGGCGTTGAGGCAAGTCACTCTTGGCCTGCGAGGAAATCTCGGCACAAGCGCAACACGACTACGAGCTCGAGCACCTTACCCTCATGTCCCCATTGGACCTATCAAGGTATCAAAGCCCACCAAAATACCTATTGAGCAATTGTGTTTTTCTTTTTATGACCCGCAGCGCTCGGAAATCGAATGACGGAAGTCGGAAATCCATTTACATTGTGAACTTGTAGGTACTACCCGTAGCATGATCTCCTTCCCCCCCCATCTCCTTACCCCCCCGGCGCTCACAAGAAAAGGACACACTGCACATGGCAATAAGAGGCTGTGGAGATATTTGTTATGACCGATAGAATGACTGCTGGATCTGGTGATCGAGGCTATACCTTGAAAATTTGAACTGGGAATCCGGTACTGGTACCCACACATGCGCATCCACAGAGCGGCTTTGAAGGGACTGATGAACCAGCCAAGCCAAGCGAATGATCTCCCTTGCATAAGAGTTTCGGAATTTTGACAGAGGTACGGTCCTCCGTCTCAGTCAAAAAGCACCGGAACACAAGGGTTAGAAAGATCTCTGGTCAATCATCCGTGCGTATCTGTGCCTGCAAACAAGATTCTGCCCTCAATGTTCGGGTACTGTACTAGTACTGCTTGCCGACGAGTACATTTCTATCTACCAGAAGGTTGTCTCGCCTTTGCCCGTGGGGAAAACCTTCAGCTATTCCTTTTATGAGATAAAATGACCATCTACGGTCGGGTTGTGCAAGATTTCCTTCGGGGCCGAGAAGCTTGCTGGATGCTCAGTTATCCCGGGTTCCCGTCAGGAATCACAGCGAGGTTTTTGACGTCAGAGAAAGTAAGTCTTCCGGAAAACTTGCGGTGTTTGTGCCTGCGCCATGTCTCATTTGTAGTCGGCGAACCGCAGCTGAAAAATGGGCCAAGGTATATACAGTATCAACTACTATCAAGGCTTAAAAGCAGGAAAGCTACCGTAAGAGGCTCAAATGGCCTAAAACGGGATTAGGGAAGTGATTCTTCACATTTAGTCGAACCTCTTGTCAAGAAGCTTTTTGGGGGGATTCAAGAAGCATTGTGCCCACTGCTCTGACTAGTAGAGAGAACATATATTCTTTGCAAGCTGAGAAGATAGGAAAAATGGGGTGAAGAAAAATGAGATTTCATCAGCACAGTTTCGTCGGAAAGTGAACAACGGGCCAGTAGGACCCCTGAACAAAGAGGAGGATAAACCCAGCAGAAGTAGCCACCGAGATGGCCTTATTTTTTTCCTTATTGATGCCGACGCCTTTATGCGTTTGGTGCTGGTTGTTTTTATGAGTGTTATAGAATACCCAAATCTAGCTGAGGCGAACCGATATTTGGACATGGAGTGGGTAATGAACCCCGCATGAGTTTCGTACGGTTGGCATTATTCCTCCCAGAACAGGCTTAGTGCCAATATGTTATTTCCATAATTAGTCTGAGAAAAGCATAATATTTGTCCACTCGCCCCAAGGATTTTATGATGGCGCGCTGGTCGATGCAAATTCCTATCTAGTAGCCACGTGCTTAGAGGTTGATGGGGGATGGGTATGTGTCTGGTATGGAAATGGATATGGATTTTATAGGGATAACCGGGGGTGGGTAGTGTAAGTATGGACCGGCTAGATATGGCTATGGATAGTAAGGGTACGGTAGGAAGTGTAGGGAGGGTAGGAAGAATGGTGGTGGTGGTGGTGTATGTAGTACTACCGGTGCAGGTAGGTTTGAAAACTCGAGAGTACTAGCCCCTAGACTTTCTAAGAGCCTTATAGATTTTTTGTAGTTTAATTATTGTGGCGATTAGTGGGAGTGCTGATTGTAGCTGCGCTGGTTGTAGTAGTTGTGGTAAAGCACTTGGGCCAGGAGTCAAGTAGTTATTGGGGCAACTAATTATCACTAAGCAGTTGCTTGGAGAATGAGGATCCACTTAAGTATTTTCGTGAACCTTTAATGATATCCTACACACTTGAGCAGTATCTCGTGATAATTGATGCCTTCCCTGGGAAGTCTACGTAATTCCGTCACTGATGCACTCCCATACAAAACCCCCTATAAACCCCCATGCTTTCCCCTCCCCCCAGTGATTTGTTGTCGCATAATGCGCTATCTGAGCTAGGATTCCGGAGAATATTTATTTTGGGTCTAAACAAAGAGCGACTTTTTGACAGCTGGCTCGGTTGCGGCTTGCGGTCCTGCATTTTTGTTTTACTTTATTTACTTTTTGTGTTCGTTTCCTCTTGAGACCGCGAGGCTGTGGTGCCGCGGAGGGGTCACTCTCCTCACAATTATTGTACTGTACTCGTACTGTACAGCTGCTGGAGCATGAAGGTCTCGTCCTGATTCCCATCACCCTATCTTCCCATACGAGATACATCTCGGGAATTACCCCTTTTACAGCGCTAGGAGGTTTAGTCCGTCTTGTCTCTGGTAGACAGACCATCCCGGATGTCGTCCGTTATCCTCTTTTCAACCCTAAGACCATTCTTGCTTGCATGGGTATCTGTGTGACCCCAGGGACGTGCGGTGTGCCGGGGAACCCACTTGGAATTATTGTGCGATATGCGCGCTCGTATATCTTATGGCATCATATCATGAATCCTGCAAGCGAGGAGTAGTGATCGAGTCAGGGAAAAGCAATAACAAACCAGGAGATATACTTGTACTAGGACGAGAATTCCATCATCTGACCGGCTTAGAGTGGCGTTTTGATCTGCTAATACGATCCATATGATCGTTACCCGCTGTCTACTCGAGTACTGGATGCTTCTTTGCATATATATCTGGACTGGCGGTTGAGCACAGTGAAAACATATTCCCTATTCTCATGTGGATGCCGGGCTTCGGTCACCACACTACTTGGGTGGTGCGGTGCCGTCGTGCTGTGCAGTAATGACTATTAGTCCCGCAGATTACATTGCTTATTCCTGTTCACCCAGAATATCTAGCCCTTTCCAGGGAGGACCCTAGGCCCCGGGTGATGCAGATGGGAGGGTGTAAGGCACCGGGGCTTTGGGATGTGTCTGTGTGGTATCCCGTGGGTGGTTAGCGTCCTGTACAATTCTTTTAGAGAGTATGTTTAGCAAGACGACCCAACATATCCTATCATGCCGCACAAGAAGCCAAATTTCAGGTACTACTGGAAGCAAAGTTCCCTCTCTCATGCCAAAAAATCATCGGATCTTGATACCCGGATCTCATTTTCAGTTGTACTCGAGCACTAGCACCGTAGGTCCCTGCCCCGCCCCGATCTCCAGTCAGTTGAGCCCCAAGCGAGACCCAGCAATACCGCACAGGTGTATCCCTAATATCTCCGCCATGAGCTTTCCATATATTGTTTCAGATTGTATTGCTGACGCCAAGATTATGAGACCCCATGAATATAAGGCAATGCAGGTACATTTTGGGGCCTGTGCGTGACGTCCTTCAGAAACCATTTCAATTGAAAAGGATTCATTCTACCCGAACAAGCTACCTTAGGAATAATCAACTACTTGTAGCTTCAGCTCAGCTTTCGATGATGGCGATTGGTGGATTCTAGCTCTTCGACAAGTAGGAGTTTGTCCTAGGTAGTTTGGAAAGGAGAAACTGCTGCCGCCCGTGGCGTGCATAGTACTGTTGTATTGTCATTTGCTCTGTAGTACTGTACACCTTCCTTGAATTATCTGAGGTTTTGCGTCAATATTGTTTGCAACCTAACTAATGATTCGTTAACACTTAAGAGCGCTTTTAAAACGATATCGATGGCTTTCACTATGATCCGCGTCGAATAAAAATGATAGGGAATACGAGGAGACACTAGGAATCTGTATACTGGGGCTGAATTTCCTCAACTACTAGATCCAAAACTGGCGCAGAACTATAAGAACCGGAAATCACAATAGGGACCCGGGAAAGCACCCAGTAGCCACGGGGGGGGGGGTGATAGACAAGTATGCTCGCAAAAAGAATTTCATTCACCAAATATTTCTCGTTATTCGTACTGTACTGTATAAAGAAATCGAAACCCCAAGCTCCATCATATTCACACAAGACAGAACACACAAGAACCCAAAAGAGAAAAGTTGACGACATAATTGCGCGACACCTCCCCGATAGAAAAAACAAAAACAAAGAGGGTGTGAAATAAATCAACCAAAATGAAATAACAGGAACTGGTTGAATGGAACAAAAGAAAACAAAGAAAAACCTCCCTGATCCCTACCCCACAATGTAGGATTCCTTTAAGCACCGATAATTGCAACAGGCAGAGTTAATCCAGGCAGCACCCTGACCGACCAGCAGGATCAGTGCTCGTGAGCTTGAGCCACGTATCCCACCTCTCAATATTCATATTCACTAGGACGGTATTTCTGAGTTACGAATGAAGAAATTACTCCTTCATCTGGGAATCGTCCTCCGCATTCCAGCACGGCATAAATCAAGCTCCCAGATTCGATGAGAGGTGCAATTATTTCATAGGGAGAGCTGCCGCACTCTTCATCCACGGCCTCCCCGGAATCTCTACCCGCGGCCTATATCATACCACCCTGTTAGCCGGCTTTTCAGAATAAACCAATTACCATGAAGGTGTGTGGTGTTTAGAGTCATGGAGGAGGAGAAGCTGGGATGAAGCGAGGGGTACAGTAGAGACATACCACGCATTCTGCACAAGCCGAATTGTTGACCCAAACCCACTGCCTACAATTGTAGGTCAACCAGTATTTGCAGCGAAACTTGTAGAACCCAGAGCCGCTCATTTTGGAGACGTGTTTGGGAGATGGATGTATTGTATATAAGGAGATTGTGGTGAGCGAGTTGGGTTTCAAATACCGAACCAATCAGCTAGTATCGAGCTTCCGGAAGGGTTTGTTCTGGAGATATAGAGTCTTGAGGCTTGTGGAAAGGTGAGTTTTATGTATTTGAGGTGTTTGAGAGGGGCTGAGTGCTACAGCATCCGTGTTCTCAAGAGCGAGTAATAGCTGAGGGGACATCTTTGAGGGCGGGATTCGTGGGCTTTAAGTAGGTTGGTTTTACACACACGGGCCGTCCTAGAGTGAAAGCTAAAGCCTCGTAGCCTCCGGGGTTGAAATCAGGGCGAAACCTGTAGGAGGGAGGGAGGACGGAGCGGGGGGGTGGGTGGGATGGGGGGAGAGATGGCCAGGCAAGTAACAACAGAGAATACAACACCACGCCACCACAACCACTACTACAGGTATCTATGTTTTCACTAATTTCGAGATCTTCCAAGACAATTCTAATAATGATCGCTTACAACAATTAATTCCCCCAAGAACGCCGGGATAGGTCTTACACGAGATGCCTAATCATCTAAAGTAGGAGTTACAAATATCTGAACCGGCGGTGAATCGCCTCGATATAGACCCCCACTATCATAGACGTAGGTACACGTTGTGTTATAGGTCTTATAAGCCCTGCTCATTGTTGTCTTGTTTCTTTTTGGGCAAGTAACAAAGCCCTCATGATTCCTTATATGTACGATAGATCGCCCAAAAGCGGAAGTTGGCAACAATGATACCATTCCGCCTATGGACAGAAAGCTAAGGTAATTAGTTTTTAGCTTGCGCAACGTGAGTATATGAGATCTCCCAGGCGGAATAAATGCAACCGCTCTGGGGTCTTTTAAAACTGCACTACCTTGTCGGCCATTCACGAGGTGTACGTCCGGTGCGAAGTTGGCTTTGGAAGGATGTTGCATCTGCCGAAGTCAGCCTTTCGAGTCAACAGCACATTTCTATCGGGCATACCAGGAACACTGAATTGTGTGATTCCCGACCCCAACTTGTGGCTCTATATTCTTTTATAATTATTTCTCTCACTTATTCACGGGATTTTTCCTTTTTGTTCTTATTCAGGCATGCTTATTGCATTCTATCAAGGGGATATTCTGAAAGAGTCTCAACGGCCCCCACAATTACTGATATCAAAACAAGCCCAGGGCTTGACCTCCGGGGGCCGCAACCGGTTTCGAGCTGTACAGTACTGGCTACAGGATCCGTATTGTTCAAGGATGTCTTAGCCTTTTGAGAAATACTTCTGCTTCTCTATTGCTGTCTGACTTGGAAAAAATCCGTTTCCTCTGCCCCATCCGTCCCCATTTTGTCCATGGCCCTATCTGCAACATCATGCCGTGGCGCCAGTAGACCTTCATCAAGTGGGCGCATTTTTTCAATCACCTCAAACACGCAAACTGCAAAAAAGCCGATCACGAAGCCATCGATGCTAAATATTAGGGCGAGGTTTTATCAACTAAATAATCGAGACAATAATCTGTATGCCTTCGGGGAAAAGACTCGTGAGACCTCACCCGCTCTATAGGTAGCTGTATACTAGTGCCTAGGGTACACTCCAGATGGGTTGTCTTATTCTTGGTTATACAAAGACCATAGTGATGATGTGAAATACCTAAAATATTCCTCCTCGAAGAAGATCTGTGTGGAGCCGCCCACGGCGCCGAGGATGTATTGCGGCAAATACAGCTGAGTTTAAGTCCAAAGATCTGGGGCATCCAGGCAAAGAATTGCTTTGGACTAGACTCCGCATGTCGGGAGACTGGGGTTGGAGCTAGGACCCTTGCCAATGGTATCGATAAGCTATCCTATCACGGTTTGTCCGGGGAAAGGGGAGTAAAGGAGGGGGGAGATGAGGGTGAGGGTGGACCATGTTTGCTGAGGGTGTGAAGGAGTTAATTACCGGTAGACAAGTTAGGGTGGGGGAATAAGAGAAAAGGAGAGGGACTCTCTATTATGAGAGACTGAAGTGAGGTGAGATGAGGCTTAGACAGATTGCCCCAGCGAGCTTCCTTGCTTTCCCACCCGCTCTTCCGCCCCACTCCCGCTGCATATAACTTGTATTTCGGCCACTAGCTGTTGTTCAAGCTCAGGAATATGCTGTAGTCTGCTCTTGGAGTTCACCAGAGCTTTCACGTGCTGGCGGAGACAAGGGTCTCTGCAGTGTAAGTCCCTTACTTCCTGGAAATACATAGGGTTAGTAGTCGCCCAAGCTGACTAGCTTGACCCAAACATTAACTTTCACTTGTCATGACTTTTATTTTTTCAATAGTTTTGTATATAACTTCAAACCTCAACCCCATGTGGGGGTCAATTGGAGAAGATCAAAACTTGCACCTAACACTTTGCGAGACATCAATCTCTTCCCTCCGTCAACTCTAGTATTGTCTATATCATCCCATACCATACCTAGTTTTACTCGGTACACGGGGTCGTTGTTACGTCCATGCCCCACTTGAGGTGGATCTAAATACACTGTGGTCTCAAATCGGGAAGATAGCTGTCACTGGCCGTCTCAGCTCGACCAGTAAGAGCGTGATAGCCCAACCGCAAAATGGCTTCCCGATGCAATGTCGCTAGGGTTTGTTTTCCCCACCTCCAAACCACCCCCGGAAGCCCCTAGGCACGAGACTCGGCTTTTTGTTTTATTTTTTTCATGGGCACGCTTAACTTTCCGTGGGGTCCATGGCATTGCCGACCGGTACTATCAGGGCAATCGCAATACGCGATTTTCGTCTCCAAACCTGGCATTGCACCACACGGCAATATAAACGGCATGTAATGTACTTTACCATCCTAGTACCTGCTCGATTGTCCCTTATAGTATCATGCCTACCACCAATCGACTGTACGTCGTTCTAGGGTAATTACCTGTGAGCGCAGATCGGAAAGCTGAGTATTGGGTGCCTGGCTCAAATTTTGGAATTTTTGTATCGCTATATTAGGAAGTCGATGCCTTGATGTGGGATAGCTTATTGCACAGAGGGGTGAAATATTTACCAAGATTTGACTTTATAAAGTGATTGAGGTTGGTTCCCCCTCAGAGTGTGCCGATATGTTCTGAATCAAGTATCATCATGGGTCTCCAACTCGCCTAGACTTGACTTGACTCGGTCTAATTCTACTCATAGCGGTTGAAACTGCGGTTGCCGGTCAAACAAAGGAGGTTGGTCAACGAACAATACAGACACAATACTGTACAGTACTGTACAGTACACTAAAAGAGTGTCTTGGTAAACAACGATTTTTTTTTGTTTGTTCGTCGAGCCGCCCCTCCCCTTGGCACCTCATCTGTTACCTTGGTAAGTTACAGATATAACGAGAAAGCATGATAGTAGTTTAAAGTTTTTCACGCTGGATTATCCAATCTCGGCTTCAGGAGAGGTGAGAGATGAGAGATGAGTGTACTCAGCAGCGCTTGAAAAGGAGATATCCGATCTTGTGGGCGCTGAGGAGCAAGTTATCCTTGCATCCTTGAATATCCAATGTTATCCAACACCCCATGAGAACAAACAGGAGGTCCTTCATCCTGGCAGGCGGCTTGACAGGCCGCTCAAAATGACCTTTCTATTTCCCTTCGCTTCTCGGACGAGAGGGGCCTGCATCCGCAAAGCTACAAACTGTTATATTTCTAGATACTGCCATGGAAAGACAGAAACTAGAATTTGAGAGTGACACTTGTGTGAATCATCAAGGATTTTCCTCACACTATTACCGACTAAGCGACGTAAACTCAATTTCCAACTCAACACGTCAAACCTAGTGTATCCTTTCCTTGCTTATACTTATATCTGGCCCACACAAATCTTGACTACCCTCTCTCGTGTACAGTACTTCCCATGGGCTGGGAACCATGTGTCTACTTTTACAAGATAATCTTTCATACGTGCGAAATTGGAACCACATATACGGCGGAGGAATAACCCTGCGAGTCTGGTGCTTAAAGAGTGAAAATAGGAAAATTTCTGGAAAAAAGGGAAAGAGAAAAGTCAGAAGACCATCATTCGCAAACGGGGGGTCATCTGCCGGAAAACAGGCTCAGTGTCCAATTGAGAGAAAGAAAGAGAGAGACTTAATGACAAATAGCCAGATGCAGGAGGGAGGTTTTCAATCGCAGCTAAGAGAATTGCTGGGATTTGTCTGGTTCGGTCTTGTCAGCGTGAGAGAGGGTGAGAGGATGAAAGCGAGAGAGGGAAGGACGGACACACCTTGACTAAGCCTCCGACATCATGATTTAACGCTTTATGCTACCCTTGACTACGGTGCAGTGCCGGTACTGCACAATAGAACCCGCAACTTACAGCCTTGCTTGTGTTCCTGTACAGTACAGTACAGTACAACAGGGGGAAAAAAAATATTCCTCCCCAAATATTAGTGATCCACTTAGTAGGCGATGTTTTTTTTATTTTATTCAAGTGTGTAAAAAGTTATCACATTCCTTCACCCCTCTCCCCCATTCTTTTTACACCGTCTTTCTATTCCTCCCCACCTCAGTATTATTCTTAGTGGCCCAACTAGATATGTCGGTACGAGCAGTGACGAGTAAGGACAAGTACGCCATTCTAGATTTTCTCGCGGATCCTGAACCTACGGCCTAACTTAACCGTATGTAGTTATAGCGCAAACTAATATCCTAAATATTTACTATGCCTGAACATATTTCCCTGGTCGCAGTCCAGGGCTCTTTCGACCAGAGAACCACAAACAGAGGTTCTCCGGTAGGCTGCTGCCCTTGGTGATTACAAAGCGTCAACCCCCAAACCTTTCCTTTTATTTCTTTATTTTTTCGATACCTCAAAAAGAAGAGGGAGAACTGTCATACCCGATACTAAGAATGCATTCAATGACATCCAGAGATTTTCCTTGTGTGCTGTACAGTACTGCTGGACCAGTTTCCCGGGAAAATTGTTCTTTATGGGTTATCGCTCTCTGTGCGTCGCCATACCCCGCGCCTTGTTCGCACATCACCTTCACAAATGCACGGTCGACATGGAGGGATCCTTACACCCATGTGGCCAACCATGATAGCAATCGAGCCGAGCCGCCTGTGGTCAAAGCGCCTTAACTACCTGGTCCTTGGGCTTCCTCTCACGTTCAGCATCTAAAGAAAGATTGAAACTCCGACAAGACCAGAAGTTTGCAGAATTCAGCTCTCGGTGGAGTAGGTCACTAAGCAGTTTGAAGTAGCTTATTAAAAAGCTCATATTCTACCATAGTCGGGTGCTTCAAAACGCTGAAGGTTTGATTCGTAGCATCTAACAGCCCGGCATTGCCATAGCTTGAAGGAAAAGAGGAGGGGGGTGGCTAAGTGGAACAGTGGGTGGTTGCCTGTGCAAGGAAAAAGGTTGGAAAATTTGTTGTAAAGTTAATAATATTATTATGCTAAATGTCAGGTTTTGTTTCGGAATCGAAGGTTAATACCCATAGACATACATACATGCATACATACATACATACATACATGATTATTCTTTCCCTCCGCTTGGAGTTTCTTTTCCTCCTTCCTCGTTCTCACATTCTTACTCATTGGCTCTCGCCCCACACTCGTCGAAGACCCGTGACGGATATGAACCCTCCCATGCTCGGCGATGGACACCAAACCGCGGTGTAGTCGTAATGTTTTTTTCTTCTTCCGAAATCCAAAAAAGTCTTTATCTGAATGATGTAAACACTTAAACTTGTTGGGCCGAATGGGGGTAACGGGGCTCGGACGTATGTCTTGAATATTCAGCCTGACAATTGAGGTTTATTTTTTCCCTTCCAATAGCACTTGAAATAGTAGTTAGTCCGCCACGAGCACAAAGTTACTGAGTGGATCCCTGAGCTTCGGGCCAATTCGTTATCGATAACATTTTTTTATGAGGGCGAGGGGTGGATGTCGAAACTCGCTTACTTGTTAGCCACATAGAGCATCGTACACCATGGGAGGGTTTTATTTTCCAAATGTGGCCTTCACTTTCCAGGCCTCTTTTTTTGTAATCAAGGAACATCCATAAAACCCCTGTCTCAACTTCCGAGTCAACTTGCCGGGTTCGGCGAGCTGGCTCCCTATTCTCGTTGAGTGAAAAACAAGAGGTGAGTTGCAATTACACATTCCTGCTGTCATGTCAGACCATCACCCATGTACAAATTCACGGAAAAAAAAAAAAAAGTAAAATTAAATTTTCTTTGTATCACACTGAAATCAGATTCACAAAGGGTCACTCGGTTGCCCGGAACTCCGATTTAGGAGGGGCGAATGGAAAAGCAAAAGTATCTGAAACTGATTCGATACCCATTCTAGGAGGCCTCAACGACGGTCCCTCCGGAGAGCGAGATGTATCAGCACTTGAACCGACACTTGTTAGGCGAGTTTTTTTCATTGGGGATTGTCATATAGTGTTAAATATGTGGGTCCTGAATGATTCCGCCTTTGAAAAGCTTAGTTCGATCTTAAGAGCTCCGAAAACCAGGTCCATCAGACAGGGCGGGCATGTACCACAGAGCCTGCTAAATCCCGAAAAGTACGCATCACATTGCTCCCCATGCAATTCGGAGACTAGGGGGTTACTATGGACGGCATATAGTGGGTTCCGTCACCGACAGAATTGACAACTCCCTGTCGTTTGATTGATTGAGATTTGTCTGTTCTGCCTATCTTCTGTGCGGGCACCCGCAGTGCCGGAATCGTGTAACATCTGAACAGACTGCAAGGCAGCAGTAGTCAGAATCCAATATTGTGAAACCCTAAATCGATTACAAGCTCTTTTTCCCTCCTTTCTCTTCTGCCAGGCCTCTAAGATTGGATGACAAGTACGGCATGAACGGGTTATTTAAAAAACACAAAAGCCATGGGGGCAAATTTCTGTATACCTTGCCACTAAAGTATGGTGTTTGGGTGCACAAAAACATATAGTTAGGCACCTCTAACTCATCTAACACATGCGCATGCTTTGCGAGATGACGATTTTTTATATCTGACTAGTGGCGGATTCGTGCTTAGAAAGTTTCTTCCCAACGTGTTGCTCCACCACCTCTCCTGCCCCACTCTTCCGGCCCGGAAAAGGATAAGCCGGTTACCCGTCGAAGCGGCCCCCTTCATGGCTTCGTGATTTTGTCTGTAAGATATCTCACCTATTTCTGACAGTTCGGGGGCCGGTTTTGGAATCCTGTTACCCGTGATAGCCCTGCAGTTTTAGAGAACGCCCCCCCGATGCCGACACCCATGCATATCGTATGAAATAAATAGGGTTGGGACTCGGATGAACCGGGAGAGGGCCCCTCTCCGCCTCCGTGTGGATACGGGACGAAAACCATCCGAGAGGCTTTCAAGTTACATCGGTGTGTGGTATGCGCTCAGCTACTCGCCGGTCTTCTTGCTGAATACCACATACGAATTCACAGTGTTGCACACTGCCCCCTTCCTAACGATTGGGTGGTGAATTTCCCCCGGTAGTCACCTCGAATGGAAAATATTTTAGACCAGTTTCCTATTATAAGGGGTTGGCCAACCATGGGGGCCAGATCCAACATAGCGTCTTTTGGCTATCATGATGGCTTTAGCTAGGGCGCTCCGGATTTAAGGTCCCCGTGAGTCATTACTATTTCCCCGCAATCAGAAGCAGAGAGAAAGCAATTTCTAAGCAACCGACAAGGATCCCAAGTTATTGGTATCAATTGTGGGTTGGATCATAACTTAAGGCTTTGGGGGGATATTATCACCCTTACTAACAAAATCGTGGCAGCTGGAGATTAAAAAAAAAAAGACATAGCCCTTGAATTCACTTCAATAAGGAGATTTTAATATCTGTTATTGAACTGCCAGTAATTAAGTTTGTAGGACTAGAGGGCTGGCGTAGCATCCTATGGATGTAGTAATTGCGTGGTGGCCTCTCCGGTGTGGATAATCAGCTCGGAGCTCCAACCGGCCTAGCGCAGCTGAAATTTTGCACCGCTAAAAGAGATCCGATGCATTTTTCTCTCTCCTTGTATTGGGCTCCCTCTGCTGCACACCAGTAACTTGGGTAAGTGTGTGTTTGGAGAAACGTTACTAGAGACGAACTCTGGTCTCTGTGCACTTCCCGGGTGCCCGGGTGTATGGGAGGGAGGGGAGCGCGGTAATCACTAAGTATTCACTATTTATCCTAACCTAACAAACAGCATGCCAAACCAACCGGGAGTTCCAGAGGATCGAACTTGGAACCCTCATAGTACAACCCTCTGAAATAGACCGGGTGTGGGTATGTCCCTAGTGTAGCGGGTGGTACTATTTTCGTGTACCAGTCCCTATGAAATATCTCTTTCCAAAGCTCTATCTTGTCATTGTTGGACATCATGAACGGTCACTCGCGCGATCGCACAGTTTCCTGACAGACTGTCACTTACTGCCTTGGTTGGACATCTAATCAAACACTCGAGAGTGGGTTCATGGGCCCCAGAGGACTGGAATCCGTCTGACCTGTCCAGCGCCCACTTATGCAAGACCGGAATGATGTTTAGCATCCTCTTAAGTGAGCTATGTGTGGAGAGAATAGTACTGGGAGCAAGCGGGGAATATTGGTGAGGCAGCTATTGGTCTCCCTATCCCCAATGCTGCGTAACCGTAATAACTATTTCTGGGAGCAGTTGCCGGTCTATCGTAGTCACCTGTGTGGGCCGGAGGCGGAAGCTGGATATGTGAATTTTCAATTTGCTGGGAAAACCAAAAGGTTGGTCCTGCAGCACCGTTTGAGACGTTAAATCTTTCTTCTTCCGGCTCAATTTTCTTTATGGAAATTATCGCAAATCGCAATGTTACTTGGCCATTCTAAAAGTATCCCGAAATCTTGGTGCAGTTCCAGGTGGTTGGGGAAACCTTACCAGAGCCATGTATCGCCACCTTTGGGTTCTGCATACTCCACTCTAAACCTCTATAACTCACCCAAAAGTTAATCCTTTTGAAGCGCCTTTCTGTACACTGGATCTCCAGCCCATTTTGTATCGATGTATAGAGATAAAGCTACAATAAAAGCTGCTGTTGAAGAAGCTTAGAAGTTCAAAGCTGGGCATTCTTGGTGCAGGAATGCATGGGTTAAAGAGCCCCCCCAACACCGCAACCGTGCCAAGTTTTCGGGATACTTTTGAAACGGGCAAGTATCAGAACAACTCAAGGCCCTAAGTTGCTGGACTAACTAAAGTTTGGGACTGACGTGGTAAAGAAAGAAGGAACATGCTTTCATAACCTATGCACCATAGGTGCTGTGCACATTTTGCCCTTGTATGGTAGCACGAACGCACAGCAGTAGTCTTAACCCATGCTTGCCCCACCGTCAGGGCAACACTAGTACTTTGTATGATCAATTAATGTTCATTCTCCACTCTCGAGGAAAGTATAGCAACCTACTAGTCATCTTAGCAGCATAACATGTTAAACGCATAACACACTACCAGTACGATACACGTCATTGATGCCCCGCACCATATAGTAAAAAGCCCGTCCCTACTAGGCGGTATTGTTTTTTAAAATACAATTGTATTTTTTATCTTTCTTGACAAGGCATTTTCAAGAAATAGTATTCTACTGTATTTTTTTATTGATATCATACTCTACATACGAAACAGAGTCTATATTAATTCAATTAATATGAAAAATTGAAGGTAATAATAGGTGAATATATCTATAATGTTGTAACATGTTCCACTAGGGTTGCTCAGGATGTCAGATGGAAGTGTATTCAATAAGATTACTAATAGCTATGCCCAGACCCCAAGGAGTCAGGATATAAGTTGAGATATCTAATGGAGATATTGAGGGGTTTGCTAAACAGCCATCTGATACTATATTGCTAGCTAGTCAAGTCCAGGATTTCTAAGCTATTTAGAGTGCAAACAAAAAAAAAGTAACTGTTCAACAGTGTGTATTCAGAACTGCCAGTGTGTCTGTTGAAGTCTGCACCTCTGAGTTATGGAAGATAGCAGTCCTTACTAGTAAATACATCTTTTCAGCTATTCTATAGCCTAAAATAAAACCAAATAACTTAGGCATCAATCAATGCCTGAAATCAACTATAAAACATAATACAAAAACCTTACCAGCCTAGTTGGCCTAGTCTCACAAGCCTTCACAATTTGTTATACCTAAAAACCTTATACTACTAACCAATAACCAGCATTAGTTGCAAATATACTTTAATTCAAAATTGTAAGAAATTGTTAAGCTAGTCATATATTTTATAAATGAAAAATCTTAATGAGAACTTTTATTGTGTTAGATAAATCTCTAAAACTTATATGCTGAATGTATTAATACAATATGAATAGTTGGAGTTCAGGTATTGAGGCCTCAGTATTCAGAAAAGGATGTATTCTCAAGTACAAGCAAAGAGAGGAAATTACCAGGTTGTGTAAAGAATGCCAGTGTAAAAATATAAAGGGCATACTCCCTATGCCATTTTTATAATAATAAATTATTTGTGAATTATAATAATGAAAATGAGGATCTGTTATTTTTTTGAAATTCCTGGATGACGTGTTCAGGGTTTCATCTTATTTTAGTTAGATTTCTGAAGGGTTCTGAAGTTGACTGATTTACTAAGAGTCCTTGTTGGAACAAGGAACTGAGAAACAGAGAAGGGATTTTTTTACTTTCTTCTTTCCTGTAACTAGGTAGAACAAAAACAACAAGCATGGACTTTCAACTTATGAAAATAAGTACAACTGATTTATGAATGAGTGAGGGAGAGTAAGCTAAAGGATTGTCTTATTTTCATCCTGTGGACATGAATCAATTTGTTTCCCTTCCTTCTTCTTTCTGGCTTTACTTTATCTACAAACAAAGCTTTACCAGTTATCTTAGACTAGCTTTTTTCCAGTTCCAGTTTTTCTTCTTTCAGTATTCTAACAAGAATTTAGGCAAATGTAAGTTAAGTTTCCTATCCTTCAATAAGTGGATATGGATATATATTGTAGAGGTTTTGTGAGAATTGAAAGCGTACGGTATGTATATTATATAATCTCCGCAGGAACATTAAGACGGTTATTCTGTTATTCCCAAGTTTGGAAGGGGCCCCAAGCAAACATGCCCTGTCGAATGACTCTTTCTATATCAGCGCTGTCAGCGCTGTTAGCGATACGGGTTCACCCCAAAATCTTAGGGCTCGGATCTTTTTAGTTCAAGCCCCCCTGAAGTGGAAGTCTCTTCCAAATTTCGTTTCGGGAGGGTGCCGTATGTACGCCGGTATCTACAGATTTGGTATTCCAATGCTTTACCCCTTAGTTTGGATGTGGTCCGCCAGCTGAGCTTGAAGCTTCGTTCCAGATAATAATTGTCCCGAGCAAGAATTACTAATCCTGAAAACAGGGATTAAAGAAATACTGTAGATGGTAAAAAAATCCGCGTGTATCCGAGCCGGCGCACAAAAATAACCCCCTGGTTCCGGGTGCTTTCTTGGACAAGTGCCTGTCCAGTACCGTAAAAACCCTTATAATTCGCTATTTCCACAAGCTCTGTAATCTCCGGATTCTGAGTCAGAAGGCCCAGAGAGGGATTAGCATTTTCCTGAGATGGTAGAAGATCAGCCCATGGGATGTGTTGGATCTCATTAACCTGTAGTCACAATTCTCTTAACCTGTCAAACTAAACTCATCGTGGCCTAATGCGAGGATTGACGGAGATTAGAGGCCTAGTGGAGATAGTGAATTATAAGGGTTTTTACGGTATGTTGTGCGGTAAAATGCTGAAGCTATACACACACACACACCCATGACTCATGCCTTCTCAAGCTACGGCTTCCGGCTCGCTAGCACAATGCGGTACTGTACCGGCACACCATCATGGGAAAAAATCGAGTAATCAGTAACGTCAAAAAGATGTCCAGGTGTACTGTACCTGTACTGTAGGGTGATGAAAGCGATCAACCACACACTCTAAATCCAGCACTTTGCCTTTTCTCCTACAGGTACTGCAACACTGTAGTAACACAAATATCTTTGCCACATGGAATCCTCCCAGATGGTCACTGTGCGTGCTAGGATGAGGCAAACGTTATGTCGCGAGTGAGAAGGCATGACCACTGTCGAACCCCACGATCTGGGAACTCCCAGGATCGGATAAAAAAATCAGGCACCTTCCCGGGGGAACCCCGATAGGTCGGCTCGATATCCGCGCGAGGTAAAACACGTGCTGTATTAAATATTGGTATTGAGGATTCTGGCTTTTTTCCAAAATCCTCACGTGCTAGCCTAAGCCGTGTCTTGCATGCTGGATATACATGGAGATGGGTGAAGAAGGGTGGGGAAGTGGGCCTCCTGTATGGTGCGGTGCGGTGCGGTGCGGTGCAGCGCAGGAGAACAGAGAACTTCTAGACCATGATGGAGCTACCCCTAGGGCCGCCGTCAATGTATGGTGTGCGACACCTAGATGATCCTTTCTAGACAAAAATCCCAAAATTGAATCGATTTGTTAATTCAACTTAGGCATGAGTTTATTCTCTAATAGGAATTACTGGCTCCCCGCGCCACGACGATGCGGGTGGATTTTGGGCGGGCCTTCATGGCGTCGCATCGGGTTCAAAATTACCGTCCTCCAGAAAATGTCAATTATTTCCTCCATCTACTCAACCAGAACACAATATTACAAAGTTAAATAACAGAGTTGCTCTCCAATTGATGCTTCATCGATATATCTATTAACATTGAGGAATGGTTGCTGTGGTCGAGCGGTGATGCATTGCTTGCATAGAAGATTTTTGGGGACCCCAAGTCGGTGTTGCACACCACAACTACGTGTTCCGACGGGGTATTGATATAATAGTCTGTTAGAGGGTTGATACTGTATAGTCTTCACCTGGGGGATGGCGAAACTTGGAGCATGGCGAACCGGGATCCTTCATGAAGAGGTTTCTTGGTACCTTCCTTCGACGACAGACTTCCTACCCATAAGCTACCCCCCCCCCCCGTTCGCCACTCCCCTGCCTTCCAGCCCCCCCAGGGGATACTGTACGTCTTAGGGGTTCGTTGTTGAATTTGCGGCAACAGAGTAGCGCCTAGAGAGACAAGCTGCAGCATGTTGTATCATACGCAGGACTCCCACACTCAATCTCACTTTTTCTGTTTTGTGTGACACCCTTCAATTCGTTCTTCCCCGTTTTGTGCGCTGCACCCTAACTTGGTCAGAGGAAGTCTTCCCTGGGTACAGTACCCACCAGTTGGGATTAGGTTTTATGAACTTGTGACAAGATTCAGCAAATATGGATATGCTCTTCGTAAATTTTACCTTTGATAGGAGAATATCGATGGTGAGAATTTGTTCGTTCCTGGCCTTCTACCGAAATTCACTCTTTAAATAGTACCTGTGTAAGCACCTTGTCTTATCGTCTGGGGCGGCGGGTTACTTCTCATTTTTCGGTGGCTAGCTTACCGAGAAACTAAAGAGAACGCTTCGCTATTATCTCGCGGGTTAAAGCCCCCGGGATCTATCTGTTAGCTCCCCAATGTGCTGGAGGTCTCTTCAATGTATACCGGCGGGGGCTACCTTGTTCCCTTACCCACAATTTGACCTACAGTCGCACCCTGTCGTCCCGGATCTCACTCTCCCGGATCCCCCGTTGTCCCGGATGAAATCCTCAAAATTCTAAAAATTTCTTGCACCAAAACCTAATCTGTTGTCCAGGATAGTCCACTGTCCCGGACGGGTTCCTTGGATTTTGGCCGGATTTTGGCCGTCCGGGACGGCGAGGTGCGACTGTATTCGATTCTAGACCTTCCAGCCCAGGCTACCTCGATCACCTTCTTAATTCTCAAGACTGGGGAATGCCCAAGAACAAGGACTAGACATTAGCCCTCCCGCGTGCTGTTCTCTTTCGTTTACACCGGTATTAAGACAGCACCTGACCACCGCCCACGGATAAGGTACCCCTCAATCCCACCTTTCTTTTTCCTCGGATAATTGAATTGCCCATAAGGCACCTCGCTCCTTAGGAACGCAAGATGCTATCAGGTAGAGTGAGGATCCGTGATTAATGTGTTGTGTTGTGGTGTGGTGTGGTATTTGGCTGCCCAATTATATTATCAGTAGTGTAACTGGTACGACAGAGGTTTATCCCCAGCTATACCGCTCTCTTTCCCTATTTCGCTACCTTGCCCACCGGGTTGTTATCGCGGCGAAGATGGCTTCGGAAAAAAAAAAAATGGAATGGAAACTAATCTACGGTACTTGTAACATACATTGTGACTCCAATCTTAATCTTAGTTAACCTCCCTTCATATGCGACCGAGCACCACACACGTGTACGAAATCCGACATGCATAACCCGAGCGCATGGGGCTTAATTCCTTAAATTTATCCTAGCTAAACCTATCCGGCATCCGCTAGCTAAAACACTACCACCATGAGGCAAAAACCTGCACGGGATATTGTTTGTGCGCATCCGAGCACCAAGTCTAGATCTAGACTCAAATGTTCAGGTTCTTCATTCTGGAGACCTGTGCTAGCACAAGTACCGGTACTCGTATTGTATCATACTGAACAGCACTGGTACGAGTGCATGCCAAGCTCTGCCCCGGAGTTTTATACCAGTTTTTCACCGTAACTCACCCAACTAGGACCAGCCAATAACTAGCTACAATCCCACAACAGATCAGAATCAATCCCCACAATCTCATGTGGTTGGGATAGGGCTACAACGATGTGCTAGGGTGCCACGTTCACGCAGCACTTGTGCTGATACGGGTGCTCGAGTACCCTGCTCGGGTAAAGTATCACATGCATATATTTGTGCTCGAGTACTGCACACTAAGTCGGTACAAGTACCCACCTCAAAATTAAAGTGGATAAAATGTCCCCCAGCAGAATGCTAATAATATTACCAAAGTGCATGAATTCCTACCATAGCACAGAGTAGTCGGCTCCACCACCTCATAGGAATAAATCCCAGAGATACATGCACCCACCCGTGGAACCTTCCTTTCCATTCCTTTATCTCCACCCCACAATTCCGGCTTCCTTTCCTGCCCCCTCATGTACCCGTGAAGACTCTTGGGGTTTGCTATCTCGGGCAGCCCTGTAATCACCGGATTCTGAGTCAAAGGATCCCGGGGAGGAGTAGCGTTTCCCCGACACTGTGCAAGATTGGCCCCCGGCTGTGTTGAAGAGAGCACAGCAGACGGTTCGATTATTCGAGTTTTTATGGTATTTGTAGCCTCTTCATCTGTAATAAGCCATTCATCTCGAAACTGCAGGCATGAGAAAGCTCGGGCGATTATCTTTTTTCCTCCCCCCTTGCTTTGCTACTGGAATGTCTGATTGTTGGTTGGCTAGGACATCTTCAAGGTTAAGTTAGGCATCAGGGTGCGTTATTAGATGAAACAGAGCCTAAACTCAAGACCCATTCTGGAAATCTTGCGGGCACAGCAGAGATGAAACATGGAAAGGATTTTGCAATACCGTTGTGAGATGTTGTGCTGTGCGAATCCACATCATGACGGCAACAATGGGACTCAGCCGCTTTGAGACGATAGGGGAATGAATGGAAAGAACTCTTTGTGCTGAACAGTTCAATGACAAAAGTGTCGTTTACGTACAGCACAGGACAAATACTTGGCAAATTGAACAGCATTCACCCACTCACCTCTTGTCAACATTAATCTCCCATTTAATATCAGCCATGCTCAGAGCACACAGTGTTTTTATTTATTTTTTGTAAAATACTGTAATTGGGATAAAAGGGATATATCCAAAATATCAACTTAATATTTAATACTGTACACAAAAAAATAATTTCCTAGAAATATCCGCCACCAATCTTTCGAATCAAATATTCAGGTACAGCACAAGTTAATAAGGACTTCCTCTAGCAGTGGCTCTATCTTCTGTATTGGCATGAGGTTTGGCGTTGATCTGTGGTCGCTTATGGCTTGATTACTCAACCACCAACTCATGGGGGATCCAGGGCGGGCTGTCCTTGTTTCGGTCTAGGAACTTTGTTTTGGCTAGCGTTGGGAGAGTGTTAAGCGCTTTTTGGTGTCATGCTTACAGGGAGACAACCCCGACGCCCCCTCACCTGGACAGCTAAACCCAAACAAGAAATTTCCCAGCGGTTTACTTACTCTACTCTATAATACTCGAGTACTGTACTCGAGTAGGAGTACAGTACCGGTACTGGTACTTTGCCAACTCTGCTGATCACGGCTCGTTCCCTCGCCCAGGACCCACCAAGAAGCAGCTCCCCTGATGGTCTAGGAGATTGTCTACCGGCACTTGTTGTGGAAATACCGTACCGGTATTGTATTATAGTGGGATCTAACTGTGCTAACAAGTCTCCATAATGTCATTGAAGAAAATCTCACAATTGGGCGCTTCTCCGAAGGCTCAAGCTTCCACTTCAGGTAGAGTACTGTACTCGTGTCCTACACGTCCTCCGAATCCGACAAACTAGAATGGCGGTAGATTACGGTAGGTTGGGACAATTCCGGTAACCAATCCGCTTCCCTCGTATAACTTAACAAAGAATCCTGGACAAGAACTCCACCTGGATCCCGTGTAGTTCCCAAAAGTACACATTGAACAAACCTCCCATCACTAATACTCCCCGATGCGTAATTCTCAGTCCGTTGGAGAACCCCCTACCCGGACACAACATACAGGTATTCAAGGCAGAATACCGGTAACCCCACACCTCCAAGTTGATACCAAGCTGTCCCATAAGCTAGGCGCCCCCCCCTGGAACAGTCGCATGTGGTAATACAAAACCCTGGATATTGAAATTAGTTGGTTCCAACACGAAGAAGATTCTAGGAAAGGGGAGTGCTCGCCCAGGCTTGGGTCTACCATCTTTTTCTGGGTAAACTTCTTAAGTGGGTTAACGTCCGGTCATGGCCGCACCACTCGGTGAATTTTCAACAACTTTGCGAGCGCGTTTAGGAAGGAAACAGCCCTCTAACATACAAAAGGTAGGAAGGAGTACTGGAAGGAAGGGTGAAGAAAGAAAAGACCCCACCTACTTAACCTTTACGACTAAGTTTCCATTTCTCCCAAACGCCATTCTTCCGGACAGACCGAAGCGAAAGCGGGGGCGAAAACTCGATTGCGATAATTTATTTTTCTGCGGAGACAGGAAAGAAGGAAGGCAGAAAGATGTCGTACCAATTACCGGAACAGCAATATCCCCAGGCCGTTCACTCCCCCCAAGCCAATGGGGACACGCAATCGCATGGTTACCCTCAAGAACAGCAGCAGCCTCACCACGGTGGGTATAACTACAACCCGGACCAGTCAAAAGGAGTGGGGTATGTTCCGCCGCCGCCACCACAGGGGCATTACCAAAATTACAGTCCTCAGAAATGGGAGCATGGACTGTGCGGGTGCTTTAGTAAATGTGGGGTTTGTAAGTACACCGACTAAACCGAGCCGGCGGGGGGAATCTCGGCTTTGGATACACATGGGGAGAATTCCACATTGGCTAATTTCGTTCTTAAGGTTGCACTGGTTGGTGGTGTCCTTGCATCCTCTTTGGAAGGACCAGGTATCGTCTCCACAATCCTACGATGGACGGGTATTCGTGTTGCAATGGAGGAGTAAGTTGCCCCACACTACTATTTGTTATATCCCTTCACGGTTCTGGTCTTTTCTTTTTTTTCTAACCCGCGCTCGTTTTTAGTGTATGGGATATGCCGCCCTTTGCACGTGTCTACCTCCGTTCAACTTTATTCTCGGTCTCATGCAGCGCGGTGAGATCAGGCGAAAATATAATCTAGAGGGTAGTGGCTGCGGGGATTGCTGCAAGACCTTCTGCTGTGGGTGCTGTGCCCTCATCCAGGAAGAGAACGAGGTAGTATCAAGGGCCAAAAAGACGCAGACCATTGGGGGCGGTTACCAAGTCCCTGGAGGTATGCAATACGGACATTGATGTCCTAGTCTGTATTTCATGTTTAGCGTCTAGATTCTCGGTTTATGTTATGGAATACCGGTATTTCATTATCAAGACTTTAAACTTTTACTCTTTTTATAGACCTATTCCCCTTTCACTGTAATATCAATCCTAAGCTTGTGATAATGCACGAGTGGCTGCGCCGCCTCGAGCTTCTGTTTTTAGGCTAGCGATTTCCACGCCCGCACGTTTAGTCCTACCGCCTCTTTATTGCTTACCAGAATGTGATGATTGAAGATCGTCAAGGCAGCCCATTATCTCCTGTGCTGGGGATTCTTGGGATTTCCAAAGGGCTCTAGCCCCAAAGAAGCTTTCACAGATACCGTAGGACTGGTTCATTCCCACGGGGATACACCTAGGTTCTGCGGCCATTCTCCGATAAAGCATCGGACCAAGGCTCCGCAACATCGCACGGCATATACCGGTAGCTTACTGTAACCGTGTATATATATATATATATATACTGATATCACTCACATGGCTTGTGATCGCTGACCAAAAAGGCTCCCAACCCAATCCCGCGATATATCCCTGGTTTCGTTTATCCCTGATGCCCCATCCTACACACGAAGATCGGTACAGGTATAGGGATTGGGGATAAACACCCCCTGACTACTACTACTACAAACCGTATGTGGGAACATACTCGTACCGTATGATAACTCGTATCATAATTGTAAACTTTTTTTTCGGGGAGGCTTTCTCCGAGGCACCCTTGCTGCCTGCCCATCTCTTGGATGCCCGTGATTGTGTCCGATAGGTCGGGTCACCCATGGCAAACCACCAGGGTCCCCAGAATCATTGCCGGTGGGGGGGGGGGTTAATAGGTTGTCGCCGCCTACTTTATTTACCCTCGCCGCGAAATCCGATTTACCCGCTGTATTGGATATGCCCCGTGCGTTCAGTAGATAATATTCGGGATGTGTGGTATTAATTTCTTCGGAAAACGCTTTTTTTTTTTCTTTCACCACGGCAAAATGGGGTGAAAGGTGCGACAGTCAGCATTAGGAATATCATATCTTATTTTTTCAAAGTTTCCCTTCAGGGAAGGCAATTTCGTGTTCTGGAAAACAAGAATTAAATCCTTGCAATAATTCTATCAGTAACTTGTGGATTTTTAACGGTCGGTTTCATAGTCTGTCACTCGGCCATTCTCTCCCAGAAATGTAGATAGGTCCCTTGGTGTTTAAATAGGTATCAATCTCTAATAGCTGGTGAATACAAAGTCTTTGACTTCGTAGGCGGGGCCGCAGAAAGAGGGTGTAAGGCATGAAAACTCGCACAAATAGTAAGCATTAGGCCAGAAGATAAGGTGGTAGACCGAGTGTGAAGCTATGAAGGATATTGTTAGGTTCTGGGGGTGCAATATATCAGCTTTTTATGCTCTTCTACCGTATGCAGTTCTGTAGTTCACGCCTTAGAAAATACAGAATGGTAATGATGCATGGTGCTCCCATCCAAGGCTGCGAACCAAGGCACGCACTATCCTATGCACCCAGCAAAAACCGAACCAGGAGTGAAGATATTTGGATAGGTAAGTAGAAGGGTGAATAGTGCAAGGCCCATTACGCAATAGCGATTTCAAGCACGTATTAACCAAAATGTTGAACTTAGTACTTATCCGCCGTACAGAACAAGTCTCATTCTTTCACAACTTGTTCTTTATACCACTTGTGATTCTTATTTCTCACCTCCCTCATCATTCCTCTCTCAACGTTAACTCTATACCTTATTCGACTACGGTATGGCGCCTTTTCCCATTCCGTATTCGTTCCTTTCTCATCTCTTGTGCTTCTCCTCGCCTCTCATGCTACATTATCGATATTAGTCTTTTGTTTTGTTACTTGCTCCTGTTTCCTTTTCTTCCTCCTGGATTGAGGATACAACTTACAAGATTCCATGTAATCGAAAAATACTCAAGCTTCGCTTCTTACTCTCTCCTATACCCCGTTGTAATAAGCTCCAATACGCTTCGCAGAGAATCATAATATTTGATAACTTCAACTCGGACAGCTTCGATAACTCTTAGAGAAAAACAGAAGGGAAAGGCTTAATGCCGGAACATATAAAGAGAACAATAATGATCTCAGCCACCATTAGAAGAAACCTGTTTCTTGTCTTCAGCCCTTGACGCATCACTACTGCTCCCACACTAAGATACACCTTCAAACCTAAAGGGTAGAAGGATACTCATCTTTATGCGACATGGCCGCTGAATAAATCGGGAACCAATGAAAAGCGCCCCATCACCAAAACGAATGCAACCCAATATAAAGAAATAATATAGGAACTCCGAAAGTAATGTATGTGAGATAGGGGGAGAAGAAGAAAGGCTTGTATACAACCGAAAACGATATCTTCAAC
The DNA here is from genome assembly GCA_014065205.1 of Tuber brumale. Lineage (NCBI taxonomy): Eukaryota > Fungi > Ascomycota > Pezizomycetes > Pezizales > Tuberaceae > Tuber > Tuber brumale. Next base: position 46,449 of record JACCEG010000077.1, on the reverse strand, counting down.
ACACCCATCACTACAAATTCGAGTGATATTCGATGATTAACTCTGGAGATCTGCCCGCAGACAATTGTCGTTCCCAAGGATTAGTATCCCTTGTAACCCCCTAGAGGCCTCTGAAAACTTTAACGGGTCTTTTTGGAACTCAGGCTAGGCGTAACTGCTGATTTCTAGCTGGTCTTCTACTGAAATTCCGTGGACCGAATTGCTAAAGATTGAATAATTAAATAAATTGATATGTAATAAACAAGATAGAGCTCGAGGAGGTCTGGAAACTGTGAGATATTGAAGGGGTTATAGGATCTTTTTTTGTATGTACATATATGGGTCTGTAATGAGCCCCTCCGGTGCCATAAACAATGACGTTAGGCAACATGATAGACTGTTGACGATCTCTTGGAGTTGGAGCTCGGGAAAGAAACCTAAGCCATCCAACTCACTATAAGTAGAATACTTTCTTTGACTTTTTGTTATTATAATTGTTAAACGGTTTCTAGTCCGAGTTGCGTGGATCGCCATTGGCGCATGGAAAAGGGTGTCAGAGTGTGAGGGGGGATAGGACTTCAAGCTTTGGGGAATGTGATGTGCTCCAAGGATCTCTCAGATAAGCTCGATATCCGATGGCACCTTGCGGGATTTATCGAGATTCATTTACCACATACCTGCAGGTTTGGGAATGAGACAATATTTTGGCATTACCTTTTATCGAGAACTAGGATATGTCATTTTGAGTATGACAGAGTTACCATGCATCCGATCTTCCATGATAATTGCGATAGCGTACTAGTAGCATCTAAGCCCCGGTCGCAAGTTGGTAGTTGGAATGGCCGGATTGTAATTTTCTTATTTTTTCTTTTTGCTTGACATATCATACCAGAAGCAACGCAACTGCGGTCAGGTAGCCTGAACGGATGGTTGCTTGGAGAGGTTGTATATCCCAAAAGGAAAGTGGCCTACCTGGTAGCTCGGATAGAATATACAGTACAATATTATAAGGGGGGGCGATTGTGTGCCATCAAAGTGTCTATAGCGTGCCTAGACCTACCTCCTAATGCCTTCTTGAGATATCTTCCATGAGAGGGCAAAGGATATCTATATCCTTAGAGCGGATACATTGGCATGATTTTGAGCAAAGACTTGAAGTCCTAGCTTATGTATTTGTATCTATAAATCTATTAGACACCTTCGATTATGTCGGATGCCTGTGGGAATAGGAATATGTTTTTCGGGGAGTTCTCCTTCAATGTTATCTCGTACAGGGGGAAACCGATGATGAGCCTCCAGCCTTTTTTTAAATAAAAGTTGGCGGTTTCTACCAAGCGGTGGCTCGACTGGTATTCCCGGGGAAATTTATATACTCTATCCTGTAGGATAACTGTTGATTTTGACCCGTTCTTGGGATTTGGATATTATTGGGAGTTAATTATATGTTTTAACTCCGGTGTTTTTGCATGCCTAATTTTGGCAAATACTGTGGTAAAATATCGGCTTCCTCCAGCATAGCTGGCAAATATATGGTGGTTAAAGTTGGTAAGAATATGCGAGCGGATCGGCTTGTTAATGAGGGGTACGGGGAGATCTCCTGCAGTAGGCACAAAGCCGTACTCACGGGATTACTTGGACCGCCTGCTCGACAATCAATTCGCATAAGGCATCATCCGGTTATTGGGCCGGGGGATCCTTTACCAGGGAAGAATGCAAGCGCATCCGAACCAGGCAGCGTTTTCTTTGGGTCCCCGATTGCCTTGAACTTGGAAGAGAGAATCTCTACAAGCCCCCGAGCCTTCTGAGGTCACGCTCCCTGGCTGCCCGCAGCCCACCGGATACATCCGCCCTGTCTAGTCCCCACGCTTGTTGAAGGGACTGGTTTTCACCTATCTGATATAATTTTTTTCGCTAAAGACTGTTCTGATATTCCAGGCGCTTGGGAAGGTAGTAAGATGCACGCAACTTAGTTGGGTTTGCAATAGTCTCCATTGGTTTGGTGTCGTGAAGATAATCATGAGGAAAAGGCTACAGGTTTGAAGTTGCCACCCCATATCGATATCCGCCATGTAAAAAGGCCCTATATCAAATAATGAAATCCTAAGGGGGTTTAGCTGACCGCGCCGAGCGATTTCAGTGAAACCACTTGGGCTACTAAACCCGACCCCAGACCACCCCTCCCGAAGTGATAGAGTGTTTGCAGAAAGGCTGCGATGGCCGGAAAGCAAGCCTTAGGGCGCCTAAATGCCATAAGCTAAAGCCTTCTTACCGTTTTCACAAGATTGTTTGAGAAAGTTCTTATATTTGCCGATGCAAGTTATGGCGCAAAAGGTGTCAGTGCTGTTGAAGAAGGTGCAATCATGGCACTGCAAACCCTAAACTGACTGCAGGGGGATGGAGGCCCTCTTAATAGGTTCCGATACCTCTGGTATTTAGGAAGGGTAGACTCGGATTCTGTGCTCATATCGTGTCAGAAAATATGTGACTATTTCAGAAGGTTAGAAAATTGCAACTAGCCCATGTGATTCTGATATGGATTGCCTCTATTATCATATTACCAAAGCCTCTGAGATGCGAGACCTCACAGGCCGTTTCCTGAGATTGCTAGAGCCCAATCTCCCAGGTTAATGGGGTTTACCCATGCCAGGTTGACGGTGGGGATGGTCCCTCGCCTAGATACCTCATAGCACCTATCAGCTAAAAAGTAGATCCGAGAGGCTCGGAGGCCATGACCAGAGAGAGGGGTCACGGGAAGTTTTCTTAAAGCCTCAAAATATTTTGTAAAGCCATCCTAGAAACCCCTGTCCCGCCAACGCCTACGAACTGGCGAAGGTGGTCACGCGTATTTATGCATATCAGTCAATTCCCCCCAAACTGCAGATACTCGTTCCGCTATGGTAAGTACTGACAAAATTTAATGGAATTTAGGATACTGTAAGTATTTGTATATATCACTCGATACCGCTGTAAACCACCAGTACGAAATGTAAGGGGGCTGGGAGAACTGCAGATATCTACCGGCTTTCAAGTGATCGAGCATGGTTCCTCTGGTTTTGGGGAGCTTCAGGGCATGTGTATCCATTGACATGGAGAGAACTAAACACGGGTGTATGGGGCCTAGAACCTCTGTGCCTGCGTGACTATACTTAGGTGACATGTTAGTTTCACCAGTATTGCTTATGGCCTTGGGGGTTAAATAACCGCATTATACAGAACTCAGTAGAGATTCGGAGTGCACACTTATATTCTAGCATAAATAACTATATCCAACCTAGCAATCAGGATCAGAGAGGGGAGAAATAGTTTGCGACGTGGAATCATCAGGATGAAGAATGCTTGGGAGGGTGGGGACGTGGTGGATAAGAGCCCATAAGAAATCGTGTTAGGGATTTGAGGTTTCATAATGGTACTAAAGTGATGAGAGAAAATAGCTTGATAACCAAAGAATATTTGTCAATGCGCAAGTAATTTACCCACAATTTTTGAATATATCGAGTGATAGGAAATTGCCCTGCACCCACACTATTCTTGCTTTGAACCTATCAGGATGTTTTCGACCTTTCTACGATACGCGTCCCAGGGCTGAACTGATAATATTGTAGCTTGCGGCAGGAGGGGAAGCAAGGGGGTGCCGCACCTTGCCAGCAAAGGCAACTCCCGCGTCCTGGCGTGAAGCTCAGTTATTCGGGTTCTGGCGTCAGTACTGTAGAGGAAGCATGTATGGGCTCTACACGCTCTCGCTGGACAAAGCGGGCATTTAATGCTCCTCAAATCTCGCACTCCTCATTGCGGGGCCGCTTCTAGAGAACTTTTATTGTCTCGGCTCTGGAAGCTGACAAAAGCCCACGTCGGGTTGCGGGGGTTTTTTTGTATCCCTCACTGGAGTACTGACTAGTGAAGTATACAACATAACGTCGAATACGATAGGCCATGATATCTTAGGGCCGAGAAGGCAGCACAATACAATACCTGAATCGGTTTCTTAAGGTTGGATGTGGGGCTTTCTTTTTAACCCCCTAAACTGCTTACTGTCGGTATGAGCACTCTGAGTGAGTTGGATAGTATTAATCTCCATGGGGGTTACTGTAAAAGTTTGGTTGATTCCTTAGCTCGGTAGAGTTGTCTTAAGGTTTGGGTATGTGAGCTGTCATGATTTCGACCAATCGGAGAGAAAAAATATATATATCTAAATTAAGGTATCGTAGTTAAGGTGGCAGCCCTGGAATAAATTTACGTACCGTACAAAAGCTTCCAGTTCTGTGGTGGCATCGTGATAAGTTAATTGTTATGTGTCAGATTTATAAAATCTTGGCAGGGAGAACGCTACCGGCCTGAAGGATTCCGGCACGGTAGCCTATGATATACCCGAACAACATCACCCTTATTGCAACTGCTTTTCTGTGGAGCACAAGGTCCGAGCGAAAGAGGTATGAATTTATCAAAAGAAAAAGCGCTACAATGGTATACTAAGAGCCAAAGGAACTGCAAGTATAAATCCTATGAATACTCGGGCGAAATCCACTTGGGGACACCCCTCCTCTCTCTCCATCTTTTGCCAAACACATGCAATACGCATATCACTGGAATTGTTACAAAGGCTGTGAGGAGGCCTTGTGTAGCAAATGTCCATGTGAATCCAACAGTGTCGCACCATGGGGCTATGAAGAACGGATTCGCAAATGCCGACAAATTGAGTAAAACGACATAGAAGCTTATTACCGACATCGCATGGAGCGGATAGCAATCTACTACATAAGCACAGATCGCGGTGTTGCCCATTTGGATTCCCGCGGCGACTACATCTGCGTTAGTATCATAACGCTCAGCGCAATCAGAGGATGGCGCGCTTACCCAGGAAGAGGGCTACTTGGCCGACCATCCAATGGTAATGCTTATCCACACTGACTCCCCATACTATCAATCCGACTTTATATGGTCAGCAAGTAACAATCCTAGGACCTGTTAAGCTTACCGGAAGTTATGACCGTGGCCGGGTATAAAAGCCACAATCTCATTTCCGCTACTCTGACATTATTATTCTTCTTCGCAAGTTTAATAATAATCCAATCACCCAACGTCCCTGAGCATAGGATCTCGGAGAAGAGTGTCCCCAAGATCATACCGCCGTATAGAAGGCCTTGTATCTGAGGTTTGTACTTTGGGTATGCTAGCGGGAGGTAGGTTATCACGGACATGATCCACCAGTACCTTTTATCTATTAGGGATCGTTCAATTTTGAGATATTTCCAAAAATGAGACTGACCATGCAAAAGCGTAGACCACTATGGCAACTACTACGTTCGGGAATGTCCACATCTCGATAAATTGCAGCAAGGTATCCCACGGCTTTGGGTGCTCGATTCCCGGAATTTTCCATATATTCAAAAATGGTAATTGCTTGGTTCTAGCAATGTCATTTGAGGCAGATACAGTTTCGGTCTTCTCGTTACCGGGGTGGAGTCTAGAGGATGTTGGTAGCTGGGAAAGCATGAGCCTTCTTGGATAGAGGGTTTCCGGAAAGAACAAAATCTGCACAACCAACAAGACAGCGAAAAAGATAGCCGTAAGCCAAGCTACCCAGTATTGATCCACTAGGGTGATGAATCCACCGACTGCGAGGGTTAGCTTTTGGAAAGTTTAAGGGATTGGCATGGGCATACTCAAAGGACCGACCAGCAACCCCATGTCTATCGCCAGAACCCACAAGCCGAACTTTTGACCACGCTCGTGCTCAAAGAAGAGATCGTTCACAACGGCCATTCCGACAGTTGAAGCTGGCGCAACCCCAAGACCTTGGAAGAATCTGGCAGCCATGTAACTACTATACGTTTTTGCAACAGCGGTGCCGATAGTAGCCACCAGGGCTATTGTGGTGCCGACAATCAGGATGATGCGACGTCCATAGATATCCGATAAGGATGACCAGATAAGTGGGCCCACGGAAAGACCCAAAGCTGGGAGAGCGACTGTCCAGTTCACTTGGGAATACGAGATTGAGAATTGCTCTTGCAGGAGAGGGAAGGATGGCACGGTGGTGGTGGTGATGTATGTGAACAAAAAGTACCTACAAAGTCAGATGTGCATGGCGACACCGCAAGGACGAAAGAAGGACAAAATCACATCCACATGACAACACCCAAAGTGGTCCATTTTTGCCATCTAGGAAAGTTCAAAGGGTCCAAGGAATCAGCGGTGGGTTTTGGATGAAGCTCAATACCATCTTTGGCAGGAGTGTATTCCTGCAAGAAACCAGCCTCATGTTGATTATCGTAAGCGGGAACCCCGCTCCAGACAGAAGGTTTGTTCTGCTGCGCTTCCTCCTTCGACATATCTGGTCTGTTGTGGGATATCTCGCTGGATCGGCTGGCTAGCTGTCGCCGTATTTAACAAGCGATATAGGGTCTAGTCCCTAGAGATCTGGAATTTTCTGTGTCTTTACCCTGAGATTCTGTCGCAGTGGGATTATCCTCTGATCTCTATCCGTGCACTGAAATCATACCGGAGATCACAAAAAAAAGGGGACGAGCGCTGGAATCGGGTATAGAGTGGTCTCGGGCTGCACGAGAGTGGGGAAAAGGTCCCCCACTGGCAAGCAAGCGGGCAAATTCCAGAACGTAAATAACAGCAGCGAATGGAGCAAGCGCGACGATTGAAGCGTGTACCAGTACTAAAGACAGTTGGTCATGGCTCAAGGGAGAGATAGCACTTAAGCGCTGGTGCGACTCTTTTTCCTCTTCGAGTTTCGTGGAGCACGAGATCTAGGTACCGGTAGACGAGCTGAAATGTTGACACAGCTTCGACATGGCAAAGGATGATCTCGGGGTATTTTGAGATATTATAATGGGAACAATTATCGCGGGGTTACTAAGATACCGCATTCTGCAAATACCGGTAGTCATCCCGATTGCAGGGCTGCCGCCGCACTTAGTACAAGTACAGTAGGTAGATGGTGACCTACTGCTGGTATTCTGTAATAATGTGTGAATTACCGGTATCGTACCAAATTCGAAGCCTGAGTGTGCTGTCAGCGCAGCACAAAAAAGTTACGGTAGGCAGCGATGGTCAATACCACTCCAATTGAATTAACACTACGATAAACACGTTTTGCTCGTACGAGTACAATAGAGCTTGAAAATATAGTAAATCACTTGGATGGAGGTATCCCGTTAGAGGAATCGTACTTGTGGCGTATCGTATCCAACTCTTACCGGTATTCGTGAAATGGATGTCCAGTGTGATATGGGTCTCAATGGGGGGGTACGGGAGAGGATTGGAGCATGGGTGCCTCGCTTGCCCCATGCTGAAGTCTGCGCAACAATGAGTGTATCCAATCCTGCAACAGGATCGACCAGGTTATAAGCGCGGCAGACGGGATTGGTCTATCTGGAGTGAAGCCAGGTCACCTACGAACACGGCCTGAGATCCCGACTCATCCACACCACATTGAACCAACAAATCTGCACCATCCTCTCCGAACCAACCCCCTCTCTCCCTCCCGTCCTCCCTTCCCCGACAATTCCCCATCCCCCGGTTACAGTCCCATCGCTCCATTCTCCTTGGCGTGTCGTTGGGCCCTTCATAACTTTTACGTAAAATCCCCTGATAAGCAAACGTACAAGCATTGGCGCGGCTTCAGGGAAAAAGGAGGGTTGACTCGAAACCCCCGTTTGGGTTGGCTGCTCCGGCATGCACCGGATGCGGTACGGGATGCTTGATGGTTGAATCCGGTAAGTATCGGACCCTCCTTGCGAAGTATGAGACGTTGAGCTGTTGGGATTTGATGGGGAAGCTGCGGTATGGGTACCGTACTCGAATACATGAGCAGTTTGCCCATTGGTACGGTACTCGAGTACTATTAGGTAATTTCGAGATAGGGGAGTGGAACTTTACGACAAGATGGAGGGGTTGGGTTGGATTAGGTAAATGGATGGGAGGAGGGAAAGAGTAGGGGTGAAAGCAGAAATGAGCGGCACCATGTCCAATCGTTGTCGTGATGCGCGGAAAGAGGGAGAGATTCCGGGATATCTACGGGAGTTTGCTGCATCGATCTTGATGTTGATCTTGAGCTTTCTTCTTCACCCCTCCCTTTACCGGGTATTAGTTTCGGGGGTGCTCTTCGGTCTGTTTCAAGGCCTGCGGGTCATTGGTTACATGCCGGTATCTGTTCTATCATGCTGGTCTGTCGTCTGTCCTGTTTGTCAACTGCTCGAAGACAGCACGGTACCGGATTAACTGGCGAGAACCGGCAGGCGCCAATGCGTTCACAAATTTTTTTACCCTTGCCTTGTCTCAAAATCGCAATAAAACGCTATATCCTAACTCTGTATAGCCAAGGCTAAACCCCTCAGGGCTCTCACTTTGACGCAATTGTGAGTTTCACTTAAGCCGCTTCTTATTTCAACGTGAAGGTGTCTGCCAGTTCTCCCCAATTAGTGCGGTACTGTATGTTGCGGTATGGCGGCGGTAGACGTCTATCTACGCACCTTTCCGTCTGTCTGTAGAATCGCAAAAAGGGTAAATATCCCCCAAGACAACAGACATACAAACACACCTATACTTACACTATAGAACGGCGAACTGTCGCCCTTCGTCTGCCGTATCTGAGCTCTCACATCATCCTTGAGCTTTACTCATGGATTCTACTACCGATCCTTCATCTTCATCCACTGCTACCACAAGAATGTCCCCCTGGTTCCCCTTCCCCCTCAAGAAAACAAAGCCACCACTGGAAACGGACGAGCACACTTCCCTATTGCCAAAGCCCACAGACCACGACAATGAATCAGGAAGTGTGTTCTCGGAATTCGCCCTCCTGCTCAAAAACAGCATCCCCGTAATCATTGCCTACACATTACAGAATTCCCTACAAACCATTTCCGTGTTAATAGTCGGCCGCCTCTCACCCGAGCACCTCGCCACCGCTGCATTCTCTTACATGTTTGCTATGTCCACGGCCTGGCTGATCGCTTTGGGGGGAACAACAGCGCTGGATACACTCTGCTCCTCATCCTACACCGGCAGCAAAAACCCCCACGAACTCGGCATCTTATTACAGCGTGCTTTTGTTGTGTTGGGAGTATTCTATATTCCTGTCGCAATCTTATGGCACTTCTCAGAGGGGGTCTTTCTGCGACTTGGCCAGGATCCCAGACTCTCCGCCGATTCCGCTACTTTCCTGCGGTGCTTAATACCCGGCGGCCTGGGCTATATATATTTCGAAGCCGGGAAGAAGTTCCTTCAGGCCCAGGGCATTATGCGCGCGGGGACCTATATCTTGCTAATAACGAGCCCGTTGAATGCGCTGTTGAACTGGTTGTTTGTCTACCCTTTTGGTATGGGGCTTACTGGCGCGCCGATTGCGACTGGCATTACATATTGGGTGGGGTTTTTAGGGATTATGGGGTATGCTCGGTTTTCTCGGGGGTGGAGGGCTTGGGGCGGATGGGATAGAACGTGCTTCAGGAATATAGGCGTGTTTGCGAGGTTGGCGGGGTTGGGGGTTGTTATGGTTGGGACCGAATGGGTATTTGTCGCTCTCCCACCCCGGAGGAGGTGAGTGCTGATAATTATAGTGGGCATTTGAAATCGTCGCCCTAGCAGCCGGGAGGTTAGGTACTGTGCCCCTCGCCTCCCAATCAGTAATTATGACAACGGACCAAGTCCTCAACACAATTCCCTTCGGCATCGGCGTCGCAGCATCCGCCCGTGTGGGAAATCTCCTCGGAGCACGAGATGCGAAAGGTGCTGCGAGAGCAGCCAATACTGCTGCTGTCCTCAGCATTGTGCTTGGAGTGGTAGTAATGGGAGTAATGCTCATTGTGAAAGACTACTACGCGAAGATCTTCAGCGACGACGTCCACGTCATCAAGCTCACCGCACAAGTCCTACCGCTCGTCGCGCTATTTCAAATTGCAGATGGGCTAAATGGTTTCCCTCCCCAATTTCTACTCCCTCCGACCGCACAGCTAATAATTTACAGGCAGCTGTGGAGGAGCGTTAAGAGGCATGGGCCGTCAACATATTGGCGCAGCAGTAAATCTTGTCAGTTACTACCTTGGTGCCCTGCCGCTAGGTATCTGGCTCGCCTTCCACGGCTGGGGGCTTAAGGGCCTTTGGGTCGGGCAGTGTATAGCATTGTACCTTGTCGGAGCAATGGAATGGGCCCTTGTGGGGTTTAGCAATTGGGATAGACAGGTGGTGAAGGCGTTTGAAAGGATGGAAAGCGATGAGCGGATCGAACAGGGGGGACTCTGATGGTTGCCACCTTTGCTGTAGAGGGGGTAAAAAAAAATTTCTTTAGTTACGGAGTGTATCTCGAGTACGATAGGTTGGATCTGATAGATGGACGATAGAAGAAATGATCAAACGAACAAGTTAACCCATTAACTTGGCGCACAATACTTGTTCTGTGGATTGTTAATAGCCCAAAGATAAGGTCAACTATGAAAATTTTATGTCAGGCGAAAGGCACAGTTATAATTTGACCACGCCACTATGATACAAGTGGAACACGGCGCATACTGGATTAGTCTACTCGAGTACTCGAGTACCGTACTACCGGTAGTACAGTTCGAGTACCGTAAAAACTCGAAAAACTCGGTATGCAACCTGACCCTTGATGCATTGTCTTCGATGCAGATCACCTGCACAGCATCCTACTTTGGGGAGCAGTACTCAGTTTACGCTGGTATATTTTCTTCAGTCCGCTCCCACTCGGCATGGTCTCATGAATACGCTGCGAGTGTTCCTCCCTGAACGGGGCTCAACACAAGTTATTTTAACCTCTTCCTCTTTTGGTCACTGGTGAGCCGCTGGAATGCATATTATCCCTGCAGGTGCATACCGAGTTTTTCGAGTTTTTACGGGTACGGTAGTTCCCAACGCCCAGATTCTAACCAATCACCCACGGATCAAATATTATCCGCCTCACCCCTTCTTGCCCACCTCCCTCGCATGCATCGATCCAATTCCAACCAATCCCATTCATCAAGCGAGCATTTCCCCGTTATCTCGCGTCCCCGAAGCCACCAATCCCGGCTACAGTGAATGCCACTCTCCAACCTTCCGACCCTCTTTTCTCCCATATCTAGTACCGGTATACCGGTACCGCCATTTCAAGCTGGTTCACAAGGAAGGTTCACAGCATAAACTGCTCGTGGTAAGGTAAGTGAGGATTAGTCTACTGCCGAGTTTCCATTAGCTAAGAGAGATAAGGTAACGAGAACAATTTCCAAAACGTAAGGTGAATCAATTGTCACGGGAAAAAGTGGGGTTACGTAAGAGTAGGAAATCGCACAGTGACAGACCCGCAGTAATAAGTGTTGCGGGAAATGGTCCAAAAGAGGAAGTTCGGACGTTGGGGTCGCAAAGTTATCTCCCGTCTCACGCCTTCATTGCCTATAACTCGCTGCCGGTATCATAGCTTAACTCAAGCTCGATGGAAGTGGGGGATCATCGGTTGGGGAGGAGCGCTATAGTAAATGTTTCTGATATGCTGTGCATCAGCTATCATTTTGACGAATTGACCACCGTTTACTCTACTCGTGTTGGCTGGCCGGGAAATTTATTAGGTGCAGGAAGATGTCATCTCGATTTCACATACTTTTGAGTACTGTGAGTACTGTGCGAGTACTATACGGTACTGCAGCTGTATTGTATGTCCTACATAAGGTGTGCTGGAGGCTGACGGTAAATTTAGGTAACTAGCTACTGTAGCTAGGAAGCGCGGAGCAGCAATGCCTGCCATGCTCTCCCGGAATATCTAACGTGTGGAGCAACACAACACACTGACCAACACTTCCATCTCAACTTTTGTGCTTGTAATAACGTGCACTATAAACTTGAGTAACATCGGCGGCCGGTGATGTTAATCTATTACGTATGAGAAATCAACCCCTTTCCACCAAATGGTGACGGTAATTGCATTCATCCCAGGTACCTGACGTACTGTACGTTGGCCATTGCCTTTTCCATCATTTTTATACCATTTTCTTTGAAACATGAATCGGGTCCGGGGACTACAAATATCTAGGTAGATAACGTGAATCAGGTCGATTAAATACGGGAAGAGAGAGAGGTCAATTGAAGAAAAAATAGGAAAAAAGATACATCAAATATGTTTACGAAGACTTTACTTTTCACCGCATTGGTGGGGTTGGGCGGCGGAGTAACTTGGGGACACGAGCATTCCGGAAGTTTGCAGGAACACTTGAGTGCCCAGGGGCCGCATAGAGAGAGGCTGTGGTATAATGTCTTGCCGGGGGACGGGGGAACGCAGGTATTCCTCTATTGCTCTCTCCACGACTCAATTGCGGAAGTGGTGAAGCTGAAAATAAAGGAATCTTGCAGGCAGACAGCGTCTTCAGCGGGATCTCAACGTTCGGGAGGCTGCCGTACTTTCCATGTCTATCTTCCGATGAGGAGAAGTTTGATATAGCCTTCTTAGGTACCCCTCTCTTCCACCACTCGTAGTAATAGCAGCCATTAACGGCCCCAGGCGCCCCCTTCGACACCGGAACCTCCTACCGCCCCGGCGCTCGTTTTGGCCCATCTGGAATCCGTCAAGGTTCCCGCCGCCTAAATCTTTAGTACCTCCCCCCATCCCCCCTCTTATAACTAACAAAACCTGTACCCCCAGGCTCACACAAACTCTCCTTCAGCGGCGGCTATAACACCCTCCTCTCTGTGAACCCCTTCAACTCCTGGGCGCGAGTGCTAGACTGCGGTGATATCCCCGTAACGTCCTACGATAATGCATACGCCATCAAGCAAATTGAGCAGGGGCACTACAGTCTCTTGTCCAGGACGCCAGCGTACGGAGCGGACGAGGGGAGAAAGGGCCCGGCGAAGGGTGGGAAGGTGTTGCCTAGGATTATCACGCTTGGGGGTGATCATACAATTGTGCTGCCCATCCTCAGGAGTGTGAAGAGGGCTTATGGACCGGTTTCTGTTATCCATTTTGACAGTCATCTAGATGTGGGTCCTACTTTTAAGGTGGCGAAGGAAAAGGAGTGAGAGCTGATGATAGAGCATGAATAGACTTGGGTGCCAAAAGTATTCGGCGGTGCACCGACTGAGCAGGCTTCTGTTAATCACGGGACTTACTTTGTATGCTTCTTCCTTCCTACCTTCCCTTCTGCGTACATACTGACGTTATCAAAAAAGTGGCACGCATACAAAGAAGGTCTCCTAAAAAATAACACCAACATCCGTACTCCCCCCCCCCCACCCACACCCAATCCCAATCAATGCAGAACCAACTAACGCCTACTAGATGCCGGAATAAGAACCACACTGTCCGGCCCTAGCGACTACGAAAATGACGCCGTCGTCGGCTTCGACCTCATAGAGGCGCACGAAATCGACGAAATTGGCGTCGGTGGAATAGTCAAGAAGATCCGGGAGAGGGTTGGTGACGGACTAGTCTACCTCTCAATCGATAGTACCTCACCCTTCTCCTCCCCCTCCTCCCCTTTGTTCTCCCCATCTACGTGGGGGGGGGCGATTGTTAACGTGTGGGGGTGAACAGTCGACTCGTTGGATCCGGCATTCGCACCGGCGACCGGAACGCCCGAGACTGGGGGGTGGAGTACGCGCGAGCTGAGGGCTATTATTCGCGGTTTGGATGGGTTGCAGTTGGTTGGCGCGGATATCGTGGAGGTTGCACCAGCTTATGATACCAATGCTGAGCTGACGACTATGGCTGCTGCGGTGAGTCTCTTCCTTGCGTTGTTGGTTGGCGGTGGGGGTTTGGGGGCTGATTAGCATTAGGATGTGCTATTCGAAGTCATGAGTGTCATGGTCAAGACGCCTTTGAAGAGCGTTGGATAGATTTTGTTGATGCCTGAAGGATAGGCGAGTATCTATGATCGAAGGATAAATAACAATGACATCACGAGAGCTCACTCGTATCATAACCTCTTATATAATCATTTCCCACAAACAAAGCTCCTTCCAGTTCCAGTAAAACCTAAGATGTGATAACATGGATGTTGAAGCAAAATAAAATACCCAAAAGCCGCAACCACCATTCCTCTCCCCATCCCTCCATCCACCCTCTTGGCCACCCCCCCGCCCGAAAAATCGCACCTGCGCACCTCCGCCCCCCGCTCACAAACCCCCCACCTAACCCCCTTCTTCTCAAGCAGGCACGGCACCTCGAGCAATGACGTCAGTATGTACATGAGTATGAACCCCGACGAAGACCACCGAATAGTATACGCCGTCCTAGGCCAGTGCTCTCACCAGCAACTCCGTACTCAAGAACATTGGGCAGTGGAGAAGGGAGCACGTACACGGTCACAGCCGCCAAAATGAACAATTTCGCCGCAACCCGGGGCGGAATGACATTGCTCACACTGCAGAGTGGTCCGTGGACAATGTCTGCTGCTGCTGCACGGACTCTCCAGGGGAAGGCGTACGCGAAGACTCCCACTGTGAAGGAGACGCTAGCCAGGATGTTCAGTAGGCAGTAAGAAGCAGATGCTCCACAGGATTGATCCGCTCGGCAGTGTAAACGTGCTGAATAGGAGAATAGGAATGGCGGGGTTTATCGAGTTGCGAAATGGGGTTTGTCCGGGCGAGGCTCATCCGGAACCCGTCCGTGATGGACATATCCGGGGAATTGGTACCATGGTTTACCATTAGGATTCCCGGGGGGGGGGGGGCGATGATAGTGCCCACGGACGTGGGGACGATAGGAAGGCTATATCATAAGTCATCCAAGTCAGACGCGAGAGGGCAGCCTGATTGTGGCGCGTATCGCCGCCATACGCGTGGGGGGTGAAGGTGTGAGCAGGTAAGCCCAGTGCTCGAAGTCGGATTTCAAAAAGGTAAACGTCTCCTCCGTCATTTCGTCCCGGGTTCCCAGGAAAGGCTCTATCGCATCGCAGGGTGTTAAGAGCAGCGGGCCGATCCGTGATTCCTTAGCTAAAAGCTGGGGAGGCGTTTCCCGGGTTATCGCCGCGAGGAGTATGAATCCCGCTGCAGCGACGAGGGGTATCAGTCTGTGAAGCCCAATTTTGCAAATCGGTTCCTGGGTGGCTGGGAGGCGCTCTGCGAGGCAATGGTCTACCTTGTACTACTCGTAATGTCCTGACGTTTGTGAACACAACTGCTATTGCATAAGCGCAAAAAATCGGTCGGAGCCTCAAGATTTTGGTGTATGCAATAGCGGTCGTGTTCACAAACGTCAGGACATTACGAGTATACCCCTTGCCGACTCAGTCTCCAATAGCTTCCGGATAACCGCCGTGGACTACATCCCCAGTCCCCACCGTAAGGCCAGGGTGTGCGCCCGTGCACTCTACGTGTCTGGGTGGTCGCGCGCTCGAATCGCTACTGCTTTAAGAGCCACCTCTGGGTCGGGGACCTTGGTCACGGCGAAGAATCTATATTTGTTCTGCAGTCATCCGCGTAGATGCTGATACACCAATCTAGAGATAATACTTCCCAAGCCCCCTTTCGCCTAGAGAATAGTCCGCAGAGATCTGGCGTTATCCCCATTGGCGTGTTCCTGGAATGGCAGGCCTAGGCGGGCCAGGCTTCGTAGTGCTTCATTACATAATTGAAGCCCGGAGTCATGCGCAGAGAGGCCTCTTGCGGCGGCGGCGACGTTGTAGTCCATTGCTGCGTGTGTCTTGAAGAGAGTGCCGGGCGGACGGTCCACAGCATTGGCAGTGCGTGGCCAAGCACTCCCTATGCAGGCGCAATTTCCGTAGATTCCGCCGTAAGAGGAGTTCAAAATCAGCACATTCGCGAGCTATGTGCGGCTTATCCACTTCATTCCTCGTTAGCGCGCAAATTATTATTATTCGAGCAGTGTACGTTATCGCCGTCGACATACCCACCAGAAATACGGCTAGCACTGTACGACGTGATAGAGGTGAAGGAATCGGTCGGTCGTGATGGAGGTGACGATGGACACGGACACGGACACGGAGTGGAGCACAGTGGTGTAATGACGGTTGGAGAAGTCAAGGAAAGCTTAACATTCGGAGAGCGGAGATCTATGATACCTCATGTATACAAAGTTGTAGGCATGCCAAGCTGCCATCTATGTGCCCACACCCAGGATTATGCCTACTCACATACACAATACAAATACACAGTAGCCCTTATCCCTCAACACACTGATAACTATGCTCCCCCACACTACCAATACAACAACTCTCCACTGCTGGGATTTCTATACCATCCCGACGTGTAGCGTCGGCGCCGTCGACACACTCGCAATCGCCAGAATAATACATTCCCGAAACAACCAACATCCGCTTGTTCCCACTCAGCAATGGAAGGACCCTGAAGCACGGAGCACCAATTAGGTCCCAAACAACCCAAAGAATAAATTCCCCGCACCCCAGCCAGTGAGGATCCGTGCTCGGGGAGCAGGCCCTCAAGGTACCAAGACAGTACCTGATAGTCCGCACTCGCGATGAGCTTCGGCTTCAGACTCGAAGTCTTGGTATCCACGTTCGGGTGAGCCTTCGTTGGAGAAGTATCTGGCCCCTTCGTCGTACGAGGTAGGTGGGAGGGGCGCCTGACGGCGGGGGCACGCTGGCGGAGGGTCATATGCGGGTGGTGGGTCGGTATGCGTCGGCGGTTCCGGCGGAGGAGATGGTGGAAGGGGAGATATCTGTGAGGTCAGGGTGAGAGGGGCTATGGGTGGTCGGTCGTATGTCATCGGCTTGTCCTGTTTTTAATTGACTGCACAGCAGCCGTTGTCTTGATGAGATCAACCGGTGGAATGCTGATGCCCCTTTTGCGGCTCTGCTGGATACAGGGGTGGGAAAGAGATTTTATGGGATGGATGCGCTTGGCAATGGAAGGACAGGTAGGGATTAGTCCACAGTACTCATTGCTGGAGGTGAATTGACTGGGGAAGTCGACCACCAGTACCGGTATGTGTTCGGAGCACGGTTGGTTAGGTCGTGTTTTCTCCGAGGTGGCCCACCCAACAAGCATAATACTGGTACAATGCTCAAGTAAGTTAGCACCACCACACCATACCATATAACGCTCTCTTAGAACCCTCACCGCGAAAACTCTTCAAGTACTCTACCTCCTAAGCTAAAGTAGCGCAGATAAAGCTTAAAGAAATCCCCGAGACAAAGCCCCCGCCTCCACGATCACGCGCGCAACGAGTTCTCTGGCAAATTAAAAACAAAAACAAAGAGGCTCTACCCCCGGCACAGATCTCCACAACCGCCTCCAAGTATAACCGCCAAGCCACGAGTGAGCCTCCATGAATCCCCAGTGTCTAACCTCACTCGCGCACTCCATCTTTCGAAAAGATGAAAAGTGTACCACACTTCACCATACCAACCTGGTCCCAGAATTCAATAACAAGGGACAGCACTTCTATTATTGTCCATCTCTTACCGAGCCCTCCACCTGCCCCTCCCCCTTGGATGGCAGGGAAATTTCTCCCCGCCCTAAAGAACCGGTCTTTGGTAAACTTATACCGCATCCACTGCGTGGTGGTGGGATATTGCCATTGCAACAGGCGTTCCTTTTGGCCTTGCACACTTGACCTCCTTGTCAGGTGTGTATCGATGACTGCCGGCGACTGCCAGTTACTACTGCAAGGACGCAAAAACGGCACGGCATTGTCGAGGAGTGGGTGTAAAGCATGGTGGAGCGTAAGCCTGCTTCCGCGGTGAATGAGGTTGGGGTGGAGAGGGGTTGGTAAGGGTTTATACGGTTCACACTTCCCCCCCCCCGGGCACACCTAAGCTGTAGAGGATGTCCGGTCTGTGTGGAGCAGTGCTGGGCGAGGTGGTGGTGGCGACGGCGGTGATTACTTCAGGCTAAGATCGGATAGGGCGCTTTGATATGTGTACCAGGGGTGACGGAGCCTAGCTAATGACAATACGCACACTGGGTTGCCCACCCAAATGGGCTGGACAAATCCAGACAGGCGGGTAAGCTGGGCACATCCGGCAATCCTACTGAAAAAAAAAGAATGAAAAAAACCCAAATCTCGGCGGCGATGGTTGAATGTATGACAACTTGGTGCATCTCCAACCTTCTATCACACTCCCGGTGTGCACAAAAAAAGCCCTCTCCAAACGAAAGAAAAGCCAAGCACAGCAAAGCCATCTTTCTCTCAAGCATCCTAACCCGGCCAAACAACCTGGTATGCAGCCATCCATCCATTCACAATATATGAAGCCAATGTCCCAACATCGCCCAAGAATCTTGCCCTACTTTTCTACATCCATCCATCCACCCATCCACCCACCACTCTCTAACCCACTCACTTGCCCACTCACACGGGAAGGAAGGGACTTGAAGTTTCCTCGTGGTAGTCTTTTTCTCTCTCTTTTCATTTCGTTGTAGTAAAGCGCCGGCCGCGCCACCACCCCGACTATCTTTTTTCCCATTCTTCCCCGCCCACCCGCGACTACCAATAGTCTTTCACTCCCCCCTCAGAACAAAGCTGCATCTCTCTCTGCTTAATTCGGGTATCCCTCGATGGTTCCCTTCATATATACAAAAAGGAAGTAGATCTTCTGTTTTTTTCTTCTTTTTCTTCTTATTTTCGGAAAAAAGTCTGATATATAATGGGGCCAGAATTCTTGATTCCGGCGCTTGCGTCTTTGCTATACTTGCCTAGCAGGTGGCTTTCTGTATTTTTCCCCTCCTTCCGCCCGGTGGTACAAAAGGCTGACGAGCGATGTGATAGCGCTGAATCTGGCTGCACCATTGCCTAATCCCGTTTCACAAATGGTGGACTTTAGCATGCAGGGGTATGGTGGTGGTGGTGGGTTTGAGAATGGCAGAGGGTATGGTGGAGTTGACGGCGGTGATGGTAATGGTGATGTCGACAATGGAGCCGGTGTAGGTTTGATGTATGAGAGTGCGGATACGACTGCCGATGTCGCGGCAGATCTTGGTGCTGACGCCGACGCTGATGGTGATGGTGATGCTTATGCTGATGCTGACGCCGATGAGTCCGGTGTAACACTCGAATATGAGATCGCTGGGGCAGATGCTGATGCTGATGCTGATATTGACACTGATGCCGATGCCGATGCCGATGCTGATGCCGACGCCGGCACCGATGTTGATGCTGATATCGATGCCGATATGGATATGGCGACAGCACCAAAACCCCCCTTCATTACAACCGCCATTGCTCAAAAAGAAACCAGACATAACTTAAGCGTGGACTGAAATATCATCTCCCCTTTCACTATATTTACTTTCACCACAGGTATAGTTCATCTATTCCTCTTTTCTTATCTTTCTCCAATTTTTTCGTACTGTGCATTATCGTATATCGCATCGTAAGTGGGGATGGACTGAGAGGAGTAGACCAAAATTATCAGTCATAAGAGATCACTCGTCTCATCATTGACATCTTTTTTTTTCTGGCGTAGTTCCCCAAGTGAAGTTTCCCAGAACCAGTGAGGAAAATGTATAATACAACTAGAATCCACAAAAGACCGCAAGATGTCGCTCCCTATCTGGCAAAGGAAATCACCACCACTATGAGGAATCCCTCTATTAAACTTTTCAATTTGTCATGATTCAAGGGGTTTAAGCGTGAAACCATCCATCCCTACTTCCTTTGCGCGATCGCGGGTCCCCAGACATCTTCGGTGGCTATCACTTTTCCACAGTGGGAACACTCCTCCTGTACACGTCCAGCGGCGGATCCCAAACTACACGAATGATAGCTATTGGTTCAAGCCTATATAATAAAGGAATTTACTGGGTTATTGGGGGGGGGGGGTCTACCGGGATCCCTCTGGAATCATATTGATTTGCATTTTGACCATCCACCGTGACTTCGACAATTTTGTCCAATCGCTTTTCGATGACAACTTGGTGAGACCATTTGTCCCCTACAATTGGTATTGTTGGCGCCCGGGATTTGGATAGGTTGCGGTGGGGGCTAGCGGTACAAGATCCCCGGGCACGGAGGAATATGCCAATCATGCCAGAGAGAAGGGGTCTCTTCGATGGGGCAGGGTGATCCTGGATGAAGGAAGGGCGCTACGAAGGATTATTAAGTGGAGCGGGTTTCCGCAATCAAGAGTTGAGGCACAACTTAGCTACCGTTCCTTGAGAATTATCGCGAACTGCTTGCTTTAGCACGAAGTGATGAAAGGAGAAAGCAGATTTGCGATTTTTGCGATACTCAGGCCCAGACTAGAGCCAAAGTGTCTAACTAATATACCATCATCTGCCCGAGCGGAGGAGAGAGCTCCGAAATCAGTATCCAGCATCCTTTAATCAAGCCCACATATATAAAAAGTTCGACCACCTTAATCTCGAACTGGGGTTTGATAGAAACTCTCTATACTGTATGTGTAGAAACCTTCATCCGGACCCATCTAGCAGAAGTAAACTTGGGGGCCTAAGAAATAAGTCATATGTTTCTGTCTTCCTATATGAGGGAGACTTATATATGACGGAATACTGATTGCAATCTTTCAAATTACACCATCTTCTGCGCTATGCAACAGCCCAACCAGCCACCAAATTCACTCTGTATAATCACTAAATTGTCGTCGGCGATAAAACCAATGCCCTCCTTAGACGCACTTTGTGCAAACAAGGCCCACACCCGCTACCAGGTCCGAGGGCACAATGGTGTGTGAATCGACCGTAAGCTCCCGGGCGTCAATTTTGTCGAAGTCTATGAGGTCACTCATCACGAAAACTATCGAGCAGTTTAGTATTCCCGGTTATAACTATAATCAGCGACCCCAGAAAGAGAATTAACACCGTTAAAAACCTATTGAGCAAGCCCCTCTTGTTCCTTGTTCAACCCCACCCCGGGGAGCAATCCCGAAATCGCGATGATTCCTGCAACAGGCCCAAACCACCGTTAATCCTGCCTCTCATAAGCAAAAAGCGAGTAAACAGCATGCATATAAGCGCTCGCTACAAGGGGCACGTATATATACACATTCATCCATTCCCCGTCGGACTTGGTGATCACGAAAGGAGTAGCTTCTTTGGGTTGATCAGTCGCCTCTTCAGAAGAGCCAACGTGCCGGCAGCAATCATCTGCCTCGTGCATTTTTCCCCAGAGCACTCTTGACGTTTTTCGGAACCCATTCGAAGAGTATCCATCCCCACACATCCACTCGAACGAGTTCAATGGATAAGCGATCATGTGTTAGTCCCTCAATGTAATTCGTGGTCGGGAGCAGGAGGTAAATCCGGCGGTACGGGGGCACCAGTTGATCCCTCCTCGTCCTCGGTAATCGCTTGACCAAAAAGTTTGGCAGCAGCCTTGTTTGGGTAAATTATCGTACTATATCCCGACATTAGGATTTGCGGTGTTGGGGAGTAATCCAGCGGGGAAGAGTGATTGACCCCTTGTGAACTGGTCGGTTCGGGACCAAGTGTTGATTTTCGGCGGGAAGCTATAGGATGTAGAATTGTTCCTAACTTTGAATCCGCCGTTTGGACATAATGCGAATGCGAGCGTTGGTGGTGGCGATGGAACAAGTTCCGCAGGAGCCGGGGCCTTGTCTCCCAAGCAATTGTCGAAGCGTATGCACTTCTGTATGGTATAGCCGTGGCTTGGCAGATTGAAAAACTCTAGCAGTAAAGGGGGGTTACCGCCTTGAGCAGCTTAGGCACGATGACTGCTAAGGAAAACTAGGATGGAGTGACAAATGATCAACACCTGTACGTGATATCAGTACGGTGGGACCTTTGCGCAACGAGTTCGGATGGTACCTTCTAAAGGACGCTAGAACAGAATTGGGCCTTAACGGTCATGTAAATCAACAATTACAAAGCCTAGGCACCACCCAACCCTTTACCCAGCCCTTCAAGACATAGTCTAGTTACACCGAACGGGGACAGACAATCTTCTAGCAAGAGAAGGAGAAAGCTGGAGGATATCGTAGTGCTCGAGTAATAGACTCCACACACCCCTCCCCCGATTCCCGGACAAATTTGAGAACAGTGGAGTGTGAAACGGCATACGATTATGGGACCGGAGGCCACCATAAGGCAGGAACAAAAAGTTCTTGACCATGATGGGATACAATAACCATCGCAACCCGCCCTCAGCCACGGTAGAACGAGCATAGCATACGAATACTATACTATCGCACTTAAAACAAGCATCAATTACCGGTATGTTTCTATCATTAACCCCTACGCCCACACCATTGTTCAAATACTGTTTTGGTTCGAGCAAGAGCCACGAAGAAATCACAAGTGATACAGTATCACACGCCAACAACCTTCGCAAAGACTGCTAAGCGAGTCTCCCAATCCATCAAGCCAAAGTAGAAAGCAGAAGGAAAAAAAGTTAAAAAGGACCCCCATTCCTTGTGAATCAAGGAGAAAAGAAGAAAAACTCAAAACGTAAAAATCATAAACTCCCTAGAAAAAGTATATTGCAAGAAAATTTTATCCCCGGTACCCGCTAGAACGTCTTCAACCGTCTCGTCCAGTCCCCCTCGGCGGCTCTCGCTTTTAGCTTTGTTGGCTGACCATCGGGACATCCTTCTCTTTCTAACCTCATGCTGAGGATTAGCTTGATTTCCGGGCACCAGTTCCAGATTTTGTCCCGCTGTTCCTTGTCATCCCAGACTCCTTCAGGTAGACGCACTCCACTCCATCCTAGATGATAACCCATGGGCTCGTCGTGCCAAACTTGCTCCACAGAAAACCTCTGTTCGGTCGTGCCGTTGGCCATCTTGGCACCCGGAAGAAGCTGAAGACGTTGAACCAGCCAGAGATCCTCAAGGGCACCATCATTTTCAGGACGGTGGTCGTTTTCAAGAACTTGGATCATACGGCTGACACGACGGAGCGAGAGTCCACCATTACCACCAAGACCATCGCCAGGTCCCCTGTACTAATGTCAGCAAGTACGGCCTATGCTATTGGGTTGGGTTGAGCTTACCAAGGAGCTCCAACGTAATCGTAATCGAGCCAGGAGTTAAGCGAAACACCACTGTTTGCACACATGATACTGTCTGTTTGGAAAACCAAAACCCATTCGACTTGAGTACGTTTGGTCTCCCTTCCATCAGGGCCTGTGATCGTTTGATCAGTGTAGGGGTCAGTCCAATCCCAGCTAGATTTCCCACCAACCCACTTCCAGAATTCGATGTCGGTCATGGTCCTGGACAGCGGCTCCTGTCCCTTGACGGACCAGGTGTTAGGAAGAACGACCATCTCGAGCTTTCCCCTGGCCTCCTGTCGCTGCACGCCTAAAGATTTGTTCAAAAACTGGATAGAAGCCTCAGAACCGACAAACTGGAATTTCCAATCTTCCGGCACGACGGAGATCATGTGAAGAAGGAGAGGGGCAAGGTGAGCGATAGGACGATCCTCAATAAGCAAAGCGACCTTGGATTCGTTGAACTTGGGGGCAGGGGGCTCTTCATGAGGCTTCTGGATCTCCGCTACCGGCTCAGGGTTGCATGTAACATTTGGAAGAAGGTCGGGCGAAACACCATTCGCCGAGCCCGGAAGATTAATGCTCGAGACGGTCTTTGCTGCAGACGGTCCGAAAAGGAATAGAAACCATCTGGAAAAGCTATCCGTTAGATCCAAAGCAAATAACGACCGACCAAAAAGCTGAGGAAGAACTTACAAGGCGAAAACAGACGCGGTACCGATGATTAAAATCTTCTTACCGGCTGTCTTGAATGGAAGATGGTTTGAAAGCCAGTTGTATTTCTCGTGTGCATAATCCATCGTGGTGGGGAGGGAGGAGCAACCCTCAAACAAAGATTAGCGAAAATTATCCGGTGAGCTTTGAACTCGTAAGTCGGATATTGGGGAAAAAAAGGTTCACGGCAACAAAGAGGTCCGGTAACGGAGGACAAGAATCGAGAGCGAAGGAGTTGGTTAGAGGGAAAGCGAGAGTTCGCTTGTGGGTGGGCCCGCCTGGGGTTTGTTCGAATTCTGACGTTTAGAATTGGGGGAGGAAAAAAGGAGGGTTGGAGGATTAAGGGGCTTTCCTCTGGCCCAAATAGTGACAACAGGAAAGAGCACTGCAGTGACACGAACGAGAGACCGGGGGGGCAAAAAGACCTAGTCTACCGTATTATGCCACCGGTACTCGTTAGAGGAAGAATACTCCAGTAAAAAAGTTTTGCGTGAAGAGGAAAAAAAGCAAGAAAGTTGAGGATCAGCGGATATCACCCATTTTGCAAGAACCCAAATTAGAAGAAAGGAACAACTGCTGGCAGATTTCCGATATGGACAGAAGACAGGAAATCAGCGAAATCCTTGCGGCTGAGGACCATTCCAAATCGGGAGGGAAGGGTACGGAAATAGTATTCGTGCTTGTAAGAACCCTGCAGTGGGGAGATTTCGTACTGAGGGCTACGCTCTGTAGGGTCAGATGTACTGGTATCATACTGTGAATCCTCGATTCGGTCCCTTGCCAAAACGACCAGGGACCTCGAGTGCCGGTAACAAGTATCATGGACAGAGAGAGAAACAGGATCCGCAACTTTTTTGCCCAGCAAACCAGTGCTCAATACAAGGTTGATAATTCCTTGGGAAAACGCAGAGCTTGCTTCATTTACTCTCTCGGTACGATAGTCTACCGGTAATTAACGCCTATGGTGGGTCCGTCTTACTCGAGCACAACTCCCCCGACGTTTCGGCTCCAGCATTACAGCACGGTGCCAGTACTTAAGTAAATTGGCTTAGTCTACCAACACACCACCCCTCCAAACAACAGGAACTCTCATAACCAAGACAAAAGCCTTTTTCAACTCTCTCATCTTTAACCCAGAGTACCGTTCTAGACCTTTGGGCAAATGAATCTTCGACGAATCCAGAAACCCCCAACGATAACGGGACACAAGGGGCCGACAATCGGTAGTGTTTCACATTCACACTCGCCACTGTCCCGCCATCGGAGGGGTTGTTGGGATCCCTGTTTATCGCTGAAAAGTTTTTACCTGCTGGTGTCCTATCCGTAGGATTAGGGTTAAGATTATCGCATGATCTGACCCAATTTCACTGAGGTCTTGTTGTTTGGATGCTCAGCCCAACTAAAGTTGGCTATCGTGCGGTGTTTCTAAGGCTACAATTACTGGTAGGTATGAGCAGAGCCAAATTACCCCCCCAGAATTTTACTACCAGTGCTGTATCCGATGCCGGGACTGTAGGGTACATACCGAACCTACGATTGATAAAGGAAGTGAAGGAATCCCCAAAGCACGTCGAGTGGAAGTATTTCGAGTACCGTAAATTATGATACGAGCTGGTTAGCACTGGTAATGCACCTTAAATTTACGGGAAGGGGGCGGAGCTTCCCATGCACGCTTCCAACAGCCAGCTCTAATTTTGGAAACACGTTAAAAAATCATCCACATCGGGCCGAGTCACGTGGCTCTGTGACAGCCCTTATGCATTGAGGAAGCCCGACCCGACTATTCCACTGGAGCCTAGACTAGCTACCGTGCACGATGTGGTTTATGAGGGGAAAGGCCGGTTGAGAAGGATAACGGAGGGCTTATTGCACCACACTAGTAGCAAAGTTGGGTGTTCACTTGGATCTTTCTCTCTGCCCCGCTGCGGGACGGGGTTACTGTGGTTCGCCGGTGACACTTGTATGGAAGTTTACGCGTTTGCGTTTGGATGATTGGCATCATGTCCTGGCACGGTTGGTCACTCGATTTGTGTCTCAAACTGGCACCGCAGTCGATCGACAAGTAACCTTCTTCTGTCACCAAGCAAGTCCGAGCGAATCCTGCATACCGGTATATTTATAACCTCCTTCCTATGGAAAATATATAGCTATTACCACTTCTCCACATAAGGCCTGACATCCAGCTCCCAGGTGAATGTCGTCCTGGGTTGTGTGTGGAGATGCCAGTACGCATCCGCAATCTTGCCGTGGCCGATCGTTAGCTCTCCTCTTCTATCCTGTTTTTTTGACAGGGCCAAGCTCACAGCATCAGGACTAATCTTCGCATCCTCTGCGTCAAAATTCCACTCCTTCGTCCTCGGAACATCAATGATTCCGTCAATGATAACATGAGAAACATGCACACCCTGAGGGCCGAACTCCTTCGCAAGACCCTGACTAAGTGCTCTTGTGGCCCACTTCCCTGCAGCAAAAGTGGAGAAATTAGCCGAAGCCTTCACCGAAGCCGTAGCTCCGGTGAATATGAGCGTAGGCGGATACTCTAGATGCCTCGAAGCGAGGAGAAGTGGGATGGTAGCCTTTGAAAACAAGAATGCCCCCCGACTACCATGCGTTACGGGGCCCTAGTGTTAGCGTTCTGATGGAGACAAAAAACGTGCAGTTACATCATAACCCAACGTACCCTTGAATTCCCAAGACCCTCTCCCAATCTTCTAGGGCTGTCTCGAGGAACGGTGCTCGGTTCCAAGACCCTACGTTAAACACCGCGGCAGCCGTCGGAGACCCTGGATACCTCGCCTTAATAGCGTTGAATGCTGTCGTTACGCTTTCCTCTGAGGATACGTCCGTTGGGATGCCGTACGCTGCCCCACCGCTGGCCTCCACAGCTGAGATTACTGGGTCAATTGAAGCGGACGATCTAGAGAGGATTATGACATTGTAGGCTCGGGCGAAGCGGCGGGCAATGGACAGGCCAGTTCCGGTACCGGCACCGGCTATGATCGCGAGGGGTTTGGTGGACATTGGAGTTGGAATCGGGATTGATATTGATATTGAGATTGGGAGGATGTATGATAGGTAGATATGATAAGAGTTGAGAAAGCTTTTGATACCCCACTTGGGATTCTGGGGTTCGGCCAGATTATATTTCAAAGATATGTATACCAAGTGCTTAGAAATGATAATGCATGACGCAATAAGCTTGGTGGACGGCTGGCTGATTACAAACCATTCCGCCTATCGATGATCCTGCCTTTTCAGCCGCAACAGTTGCTCCTCGGTACCGGTGTCGCGCTGGTCGAGCAAGGCGCTGTAAGGTGGATGGTGTGTCGAATATGCACTAGACCTGGGGAATTGCTGTAATCATGGCCTCTTGATAAACTGTACGGTATGATGGTAATGAATTGACCCGCAGATATATTGTGTAATGAGAGAGACAAGAAGAAGCAAAGAGAGGTGAAGCTAGACTCAATTGAACAGGGAGGAAAGAGTGTTCTGATGGTTCGCTTGTCTATGCTACTGTAAGGTAGGAAAGCGAGAAGCACTTAAAAGGAGGAAACTTTCATGCCAAGTTTCTCCCTTCTCTAACAGGAATTCCGCAGGGTCAACACCTTATCGCGTGCAGGACCTACACTTCCAACCACCTCCTGCCCCTCATCGGTACTCGCGCAGTAGGGTAGATTATCAATTGATTCGGATTCCTTTTTCCGTCCAAGTGTCGGGCGATATCTGCCATCTGCTTGTACGAATACTCGAGTACAGTACTCGAGCACCGCATCGCGAGAACTAGAGTGATTGAACCTCACACTTGGACGTTAGAGCTACCCCTTCTGACAAGGTTCATTGTATTTTCTTTTTATTTGTCAGCGGATAGGTGAACCCCAGTTTTTTTCGGGGTGATTCCGCTCCTTTATCCGAACAGGGGAATTCTGGACGTCTTAGTTACGGCGCTGCAATCGTGTAGTTACTGGTATTCGAACAGGTGTACCGTACCGTACAGTACAGTACGGTGCCAATGGGTTGCCGAGTTTTTTATCGATTGTAATTACTAAACAGTCCGGGCCTGTGATGATAAATGGTCCTCAGGGAACGGTGAGGACTAGACACTTGATAGAAGCGCATCCTGAGGGACCTTGAGTAGGATCACGCTACCCCGTCAGTGGTACTCGAGTAGTGAAAAGTAGAATTTGGCAATGCTCTGCCGTGACTTCACCTTGTTGCTGAAGGAATAAGAACTAGATCTCCCCCCTTTACTAACCTTTCCCACTCCCCGGCATCATATCCCGATAACATAATTTCTCCTCATAGTAATTTATCTAGATTATGGGTCTAGGCGTGCTGGCATTCTCAGTAACCTCTATGTTTGTGCAGAGCTATTGATCGTTTAGTATTCCGAGTATCAGAGGAGGCTACTAGTGCTGTAATTGATGGATGTTCGTGGTATGTTATGCTACCGATAGTTACAGAGGATTAAGTCTGGTCAAACAAATATCGGGCATGGAAGACAAGGTTGTATGCATTCTATCCCACCGGGGAATGTTTTGATTTGGCGGAGGGTGTACCGGTATCTGCTTGATTGAGTACCGTAGGTCACTTTGCTGGTGCGGTGCCCCACGGAGATAGGGAGATTAGTGGTGTCTGAAGGCAAGTGGTGGGGGCCATACTTGGCTTACCCATTGAAATGCGGTTATCATATTAGTAGCTCCGCTGGAAAAGGGTAAATTTAGGGTGCCCCGCTACGGAGTAGTCTATTACCCAGCCGGGGGAGCAGGGGGTTCGCCGCTTGGGTTAGGTATTTTTGCCGTTGCTACCGGTACGGTACAGTACTTGGTACGGTAGAGTGCCGGGAATGATTGTAGCAGGAGTCACCACCCTTGGACGAGTCAGCATTTTTCATTCGGGGTATGATAGTCTAAG
Source organism: Tuber brumale (assembly GCA_014065205.1). NCBI lineage: Eukaryota > Fungi > Ascomycota > Pezizomycetes > Pezizales > Tuberaceae > Tuber > Tuber brumale. The sequence continues at coordinate 17,957 of JACCEG010000077.1, read as the reverse complement.
TGCTGTCAGACTCGCAGATGCCCACGGAATACTAGTAGATTACGACAAAAGTACGCCATATTGGAGGCTTGGAGCGGGTCTTCACTACGGTATGGATTAGGCCCACTGGCTTCTACTATGATATATCCTATGAAGTGTTGATGGTTCTAGATGGATGTTGCTTGATCGTGGTAGATTGTGGAAGTTATGGAAGTATGGTGGAGAGTTCAGAAGTTCGATAGGTCAGTGTGGAGGTTCAGAGATTGACAGAGTGGATTCTCTCGACATGTGTTTCCTTTGTTATCACGGGAGTGTATGGATGAAAGGGCAACTTGTGTGGAGAGATAGAGATAGGTGTGGTGATTGATGGAAGGATCACGATGCATTGTTTATGTTTTTACTTATACGACTGTCTTTGCTGTTAGTTTAGAAAAATGATATGAACGAAGCTATTTTTTCTACGATACCTCTTACACTTGTCCACACACACTGATAAGGTTCCCTACTAGTTCTATTATTCTATTACCCCCCACTGCGCATTTAGTCGTCCACCAACATCAAGATGAAGAACAATGCCCCTCCCGGTGCCATACCCGTAGCTCCTCTCACAGTACTGTACCGTATGATATCTCCTCCGGGGGAGGTATCATACTAGTTCACGCGAGCTCAGAAATACGTAGCCTATTCCTGGAAGGTTTTCAACAGAGTCGAACTAAGTGAGGCTACGGACAACACCACGGTTTTCGCTGCGTATTTTTCTGGTCGCCGGGCGTATCTGACGTTCCTCCATACCCAACAAACCCGACACCCGGCAATGGGACTCTAAGTCCTTTGCTCAAAATGTTACTGTACGAGGCTGGTGACAAAAGTGGCGAGGAGTGTACTGTACTAGTACAGTACCGTACAGTGGGGATTTTCCAACCATATTCACGACCTTCCAACTACTCGAGTACTGATCTGTGAAACAATCCGAACAAAAATATTCAATTTATATGTGAAAAAATTTCCTGGGTTTTCCTTTCCAGCCCTTTGGGACTCTGTATCTGAGCTTGCTGAGGAATTATCAAGAGAACTATGGTTGGTACAGTACATTGATCCCGGCGAAATTTCTGACTTATTGCATGGGAAATGGCAAGGCTTGGCCCTGTGTTCAACCCCAACCTTACAATATCGCATGCCAGAGTACGAGTCCCGTAGCCAACAATTCTTTAATAATCTGTGAGCGCTTGGGGAGATGTTTGAAAGGATTTTAGACAAGACTATTGATTTTTCGAATTTTTTTTACGGCTTCAGAATGTATTGCACTGAAAGCATGAAGCAGTGTGCTACTCGTACTGTACTAGTACAGTACATGCCATTCTGCTCAACATTTTTGTCACTACAGCAGTCTCGCACAGGATAGTAACCGTGCCAAGGTTCCCGTCATCTCGAAAGACGCTAGGCTGCCTTCAAAGTTTGACGACACTCCTACGAGGTGGCGGGAACCTCGGCACGGTTATTGTGGTACTGTACTCGAGTACCGTACAGTACAGTACACAAAACCAGCAAGGCCCCGCTCGAGATCTCGAGCGTTGGCGCTTACTTCCGCACGCCTTGGCTCATTATCTACACTCGAATAGACTACAGTGCTCGAGTTCCAGTAGTGTTTTGCTCGCTGTGCTGTCTTTGTTCATTCAGGTGCTTTGCGCTTTTGCCAAGAAGAATGCCTCCCAAGCTGAATACCGGTACCATACCGGTACAGTACGTACTGGCATGATATGATACATGGACTTTATCCAGTGCTGATATATACCCAACACTGGGGCAGCCCCGAGCCTGCATTAATAACACAACTATGATAACACAACAATGCTGTCCGAAACAACCTTAGTCGGAGCATGCAGTCCGTTCCAAGGTCGCGAGATTCTTGCACTATGAGTACCAAACCCACACGGAGGATAGACACCACAAACGGATCTCGACCAATCAGAGCGCAGAGACTTGCCAATTCTCGCGACTCGGGAATCTTGTGACGCCGGGACAGACTGTACCGGTAACCACAACTATCGCAATCATTCGCAATTGCTCTCAGAACGCGGAACATCTCATCCCTCATCCATCAAAGTGTCAAGCACCAACCCCCCAAGGTTCCACCGTCAACAGGTGCGTAACATACGTTCCAAGAAGTTCATCGCTATAACCCACTGCTTAACTGGTCCTTTTTTTGTTTTGGGCTCACTCCTGTGCCCGGGTAGTCATACTAGAAACGTTTTGTAGTACCGTAGATAGTGTCGCCCTCCCGAAGGAACTAAGCAGCACTTATCTCGCACACCCAAACGTCTTCACAAGCGCTCGAAGGAGTGCTTTTATACGTCATGCAACTCTCAGCGCTCTTATTCACTCAACTCCCGCAATACTTACTTAACCTCACCAATCCCTCTGCTACTCCCCTCTCCGTTGCTGTCACCAATTCGAGGTCGTCGATTTTTCCTGAGGATATGGCCATGGCAAATTTTACTCTTCCGGTGTTGCCGTACGCTTATGATGTGAGCTTCATCCCTCATTTGATTTTAATATGGAGTCCTTCGAGGGGATGGGGGGGTCCTCAGAAGGTTTTGGGGAGCCTGGGTTTGTTTTTGAGATCTTGCGGGCGCTGGTTTGAGTGATCGAACCCACAATACATTCAACAGATATGATCCTCCGAAACTTGAAGATTTTTTCATCAATGTTTTGGGATTTTGAAAGCGGGACTCAATGAACCCTTGTGACTTACAACACTCTACAGGCGTTGGAACCTTACATCTCCGGCCAAATTATGCGAATCCATCATTCCAAGCACCACCAAACCTATATCAACAACCTCAACGCTGCCACTGCAAACCACGTCAAGGCGCTCCAGGGAAATGATGTTCGTGCCCAAATTAATCTCCAGCAGGCTATGTACTTTCTCCCTTCTGCGTCGTTTATTTGTTCGTGCGAGATTTTACACTAACTCTCCGTAATAGTAAGTTTAATGGAGGCGGACATATCAACCATTCTCTATTCTGGGCCAATCTCGCACCGGCCAATACTTCTCAGGCCAAACCAGAGTCGGCAGCAAAGCTTACGGAAGCGATTTCGGCCAAATATGGAAGCTATGATGGGTTTAAAGACGAGTTTACACGTGTGCTACTGGGGCTACAAGGCAGCGGGTTCGTACGCAAAAACTCACATTTAGTGCTGACAATGGCTGTTGGATTGGGGCTCTGATCTTGTGATGAAATAGATGGGGTTGGCTCGTGAAAAACGAGAAGACCGAGCGCCTTGACATAGTTACTACTAAGGTTAACCCCCTATAGACTCGAATCTCTCAGACGACCACTAATGGTTTTTGGGCGTAGGATCAAGATCCTGTTGTTGGCGATCTCGCTCCCATCTTTGGTGTTGATATGTGGGAGCATGCGTACTATCTCCAGGTAGCTACCTCCGCTATTGGGTGTCTAAAGCTAACGAAAGCAGTACTTCAATGACAAAGTTTCTTATGTTAATGGGATCTGGAATATCATCAATTGGGATACCGCTGAAGGAAGATTCTTGGGCCGAAACGGAACATTGGAATTGTAGGCAATGGCAGATTTTTCTTGAGGGCCGTGGGAGTTTTTATCTCGCACTTTTCAATCGTGTACCCTCAGTTATGGCTTAAGGTGTAGTAGGGACAATATGGCAATTGTAATGTTCGTTTCAAAAGTTCCAGAAAGATAGGGTCTCCTGTAGTTTCCTCGCTTACTCTTCCTAGATAAAAAAACCAGAGCTGCCGAGTGATTACTTGTGAATATCGCGAGGACCAAGCAGTCTTAGCACGAATACCCGTATGCCACGATGGTTAAAGAGCACGTACCCCATCTGGCGTCGCCATACGCGGCCTATCTGGTCCATACCTTGAGCGCCTTTCCCTGGGGCTAGATTTCCCTCTCAGGACTTCGGGAATATTCCGCTCTTGAGTCAAATGTTCTTTGTGTCGATGAGTATATAGTCTTAAGGATTCACGGCTTTCCCAAGATAGCCACCTAATAGCAATTCTTCCCTAGAGAGACCACTTCTACAATTCTCTTTCTCTCACAGCGCTGCTGTTCACTAAGTTTCTGAACTGTGCCCTGCTGGCTGACGTACGCGTACTCGCAGTTCTGGGATTACGCACGCAACGCACGCTCTTCGCTTTATCGTGAGCCGCGACTCCTCTCGTTTGTTTGCCCTCTCTTGTTTCCTCTTGTTTGCCCTTTCTCCCGTTTCCGCTCTCATTTCTTCTCTCCCCTCCCTCCCTCCTTTCCTTCCTTCCTTCCCTCCCTCCCTTCCTTCCTTCCCTCCCTCCCTCCCTCCCCCTTCCTCTCTCGCTGGCAGCCTTTCCCTCCTTAACATCTCTGCTTCGTCATACTCTCCAACGAAATCACCGAGCAGCTCCTCCACAGTTGCTGATCAGTTATAAACTCCGCCAAAGATAACAAAGTTTCGCAATGTCTAAGCGTCGCTCTCGCTCCCCAGAGGGAGATGATGGTTACAGAAGACCCCGCCAGAGAGACTATGAATATTCTAGAGATCAACTTGACAATCGCGGCGGTTCTCGTGATGATCGTGATCGCTATTCTGGCTCTGGTCGAGACAATCGGTATGCTATTGGCTCCCCCCGTTTGGTCCATTTTCTGTTAACCGTCTCGAATGGCCCTTGCTTTAGTGTCTTGCGGTGCTCAGCAAGCTTTGGCAATTAACTAACATTTTTTATTTTTCAGCGGCGGGCAAGATATCCCGTCCGCTTATAGTGATGACCGTCGCCGCCACAGAGATTCAGGTACCTCTTATGGAGATGATCGTCGTTCTAATCGTGGTGATGACCGTCCTCAGTAAGTTTATGAGGCTCCCTCACTTAGAGCGCTGTGGGAATACTTTTTTTTTTCCAGCTCACTTCGTTAATTTTTGGACAGATACAATGATCGCTTCTCGAGCTATGCCGATGACCGCAGAGGCTACTCTGGCCGTATTACCGGAACTAATGATGTTCCTATTGGCAGTCGTGGTGGCCGCTCGCCTCCCCGTGACTCCGGTCGTGAGTCTGGCTATGGTGGTCAATCTGGCTATGGTAGAACTGGAGGAGGAGGCGGCAGAGGGGGCTATGGTGGTCGGGACCAAGGTTCTGATCAAGGCCGCAGTGGTATTTTTAGCCTTTCTATCTCGTGTCACGATGTTCTATTATTTTCTAGGGCGTAAATATTAATTGGGTACTTATAGGTAGTGACTATGGCCGCGGCCAGAGCGACTATGGAGATCGTGGTGGAGGCCGTGGCCGTGACAACTATGGTGGTGGTGGTGGTGGTGGTGGTGGTGGAGGCTATGGTGGTGGTGGCTATGGCGGTGGTCGCGATTACGGCGGCGGGCGCGGAGATTATGGAGGCCGTGGCGGCCGTGGCGGGCGCGGGGGCTACGGGGGTGGTGAGTGCTCCTCTTTTAATTCTATCTCCTTCAATCATCTACTTACTATAGTTTCATAGATCGTGGCGGCGGTGGTCGCGGCGGCTATGGAGGCGGATACACAGCTCCGTCCGGTCCCCCTCTTCCAACCGATATTCCGATTCCTGTTAGTGGCGAAGAGATCCGCCTTGTAAGTGGTAGCTTCTTGTCCTCGGCTGCTGTGATCGTATATTCTTAGCATCTAACTATCTTTCCAATAGCCTGCCCGTAAAGTCCAGGGCTCCGGGGAGCCATACAAAGTTTGGGCAAACCATTTCGCGATCCAGTCTTTGCCAAAGTTGCAACTTTATATGTACGATGTATGTTCTCTACCTTGTCTTTCTGCAGGATCTACACAGCTAATTTCATGACTCCCAGATTCGCGTGACTGCTGCTGGGAAGAAAGAAGGTTCCAGCGAAGAGGTCAAACAGTGTCCTCCAGCCATGGTCGGTCGTATTTTGCAAACTCCACAGGCAAAAGAAATCCTCGGCAATGGTTTTGTATTCGATGGTCACTATATCGATCCCTTTGTTACTGAATGGCCGTCTAACATATCTTAATCTAGGCGTTTCTATTGGATGGGCCACTAAAAAGCTCCCGATCGAGGGTGATACTGCTACGTTTGGTTTGGAGCTCCCTGGCGCTCGTCCCGGAAGGGCCTTTGGGTGCACCATTGGAATTCAGTATGATGGTCCATTCAATTGCGACGCCTTGACCAACTGGGTTTTAAGGGAGCAACAGAAGGGAATTACTATCGAAGCCCTCGCAAACTATGAGCAGGACCAGGAAGTACTTCTCTGTCTTAAGTTTATCAACTCGCTTTTGCGTAAAGACTGTGCCGAGAGGTTCGTCAGCGGTCAAGGTAATAAGTCGACTACATTCTTCGATAAATCCCGTGATGGAAATACCTCCTTGACCCTCAACTCCACTCAAGGTGTGATCGAGGCCTGGCGCGGATTTTACCAAACCGCCTCCGCCCGTTTCGGGCAGATTACAGTGAACGTTGACACTGCTACTGCCACTTTCATCAAGCCTGGGATGGGTTTCATTGATGCAATCTCTAAGTTTTCCGGCGTTCAACAGGAGGACCTCGAACGCGGATTCGACGGTAATCGCGAAAGAATCCTGGAGGCTGCGAAGAAGTTTAGCGGCGTCGGATTCAAGGTCAAACATATCAAGGGTCCAAAGGGCGAGGTTTCTAGGCGTGGGTTCAGACTTACGCGTTTGAGTGCTGAAGAAGATACATTCCAGATTAGAATCTGGAGCACAGATGACGAGGGGAATAAGACTTTCACCCTTGAGGATATCAGTATCGCTGAGGTGCCTCTAATCCCTTCTACACCAAATATCATTTTGCTGATATTCATACACAGTACTATTCCCGCCAATACAACATCAAATTGAGGTATCCGAAACTTCCCACAGTCGAAACTAGAAAGGGAGACAAATATCCCCTTGAGTTGTGCTTTGTTGACGATGTATTATCTTTTAACCCTTCCTTTAATGTTCTGCCGTGGCACACGTTCTAACATTGAATTACAGGCGGAACGCTGGAAAGAGCTCCTTCAGGGAGCTGAGACTGCGGAGTTTATAAAGTTTGCGGCGGCTCCGGCATTTGCCCGCCGGAGCCAGATCGAGGAGAGCTTGAAAAAGATAGGCTGGCACAACATGAAGCCACTTGAGGAATTTGGTGTTTCTATTAAGCCACAATTCGTTGAATTGGAAGCCAAAATCCTACCTTCCCCGGTTGTGATCTTTGGCCAAGGAACTGAGAACTCTGGTCCGAGGAATGGCCGTTGGAACCTTAGGGGAAAGAGATTTTATAAAGTGAGACAGACTAGCCATCACCCGAACCAGAGCGTTTTGCTAATGACTTTATTAATTTTGTAGCCCGGGACTATCAACGGTTACGGTTTGCTATACATTCCTGGTGGGCATGGAATGCGTGTCGATGAAAGAGGCATTGACACCTTTACGAAGGCATGTGGCCAACAATTTTCCCATTACGGAGTCTCGACAAACCCCAGATGCTCTCCCCAATGGGCCATGGCCAATCCACAAGGGGACTTTGAGCGTCAAATCCGTGAGCTAATATCCAAGCTTCAGACCAAAAATGGTCTCAGGCCGAATCTCCTAATTTTCGTCCTTCCAAATGTTGCAGTTGAGCCATACTGCACCATCAAGAAAATTTGCGACACAACCTTCGGAATTGCCTCGCAGTGCATGGTTTTGGAGAAATGTTTCAACCCAAAGGGTCAGCTTCAGTACTTGGCGAATATTGCCCTCAAGGTCAATGTGAAGCTTGGCGGATCTAACATGGTTATTGACGACCCTTTTCTCACGAAACAGCCGACGATGATTATGGGTTGCGATGCCTCTCATCCGAATCCCTCGCAGCGCAGAATGGATCCCCCGCCACCAACCTTTACTGCAATCTCCGCCAGTTATGACCGCCGTTGTGCAAAGTACTCGGCGGTTACAAGTTGTCAAGCTGCTGGGCAGGAGATTATTCAGGACTTTGGGGCCATGACTCAAGAATTGTTGAAACGCTTCCAGGAACAGGCTAAACGTGACCCTTCTGCAATCATTTACTTCCGCGATGGGCTCTCCGAGAGTGAGCTCGACAAGGTTGTTCGTAGTGAGCTTGCGGAGCTTAAGAGTAAGTTGTTTCCTGTCCTCGCATTTGTCTTTTCATGGCTAATAGATTGGCAGAGGTTACTAAAGCCAAGATCTCGGTAATTGTCTGTGTGAAGCGCCATCACACTCGTTTCTTTCCCCTTGATAAGGGTGATAAGAACGGGAACATTGCCGTTGGTACTGTAGTTGAAAACGGACACGGCAAAGATATCTTCATGGTTTCGCATGCTGGCCTTCAGGGGACCGTTCGCCCTACCCATTACATGATGTTGCACGATGAGAACGATCTCACTGCTGCGGACTTTCAACGCATTTGTAACAACGTTTGCTATGCATATGGACGTGCTACTGTTTCTGTTAGCATTGGTTGGTTATATTTTCCCTTGTTGGAATTAGTATTATTCTAACGAAATCACGATTTACAGCTCCGCCGGTTTACTATGCGAACCTAGCGTGCGACCGGGCTCGCTCGCATGTCGTGCATACCAACCAGGGACAGAGTGAGCTTTTACAGGTCCATGACCTTCTCAAGTACTCTATGGTAACCCTTTACCTCTTTTCCCCCTTTGCGATGGTTGTGCAGCTGGGTTACTGACAGTTTTGGGGCACAGTGGTGGCAATGATTAATGGATACCTTCCTGCCTGCTCTGGTGTTTGAGTCTTCAAGTCACCTTTGGTCAAAGGGCTGCCTACATCGTTTTTCTTTTCATAATTAAATGTTCCTACTACTTCTCTCTCATCTTGCCTGTACTCTGGAGAATCTCTAGTGGTTATGGGCTGAGCGTCATTCCAATCAAGTATGTAGAATTTCTTGATAAAAATGTTATAAAACCTGGTCAGCGTGGTCGCAATTACGTGCTTTCGATCATGGGTGATATGTTAACCTTCGAGTTCAATCGTATTCCACCCAAAGTCTTAGAAATTTAGATAATACGGTAGAGGTCTCCTATACCATCCATTTTTATATTTTATTCCTTTCACACCACAAATCCCTCCCATATCACCCTTTTATGAAATAATCTTAAAGTCATTTGTTGAGCCTATTTTATTCTTAAATTTGAGCCTGTGTCAAATGAAAACCCACTCTTGGACCGCAGCACCAAATAATTCATTTGAGCTTAACTACCTAGTTAGGGAGGTTAAGTATATCCTCAGTAGCTCAGAAAATATTTCTGATCCTCCAATGATCTCTGTAGCATGTTTTATATGCAAAAAACTCAAAATTTGTAAAACTTACTTTTTGGTATCATAAATAACCATGTCTTCTTAGCTACCTGTGGAACAAATAATAAGAGCTGATTCTTAAGTAGTTGTGTTATTTAAATTTAAAGTGTCTTGATTTACTATTTTCTGCAGGAAGTATTAACATAAAAGTGGCCATATCTCAAAACATTTTCCTTGGGGTTGCTGTTGCAACACATTTTCCCGCTTTCAACAAAAAAAAGAGCATGAGTCAGGTTTTAATTGGCACAGGCTCATTTGAAGCCTGTTTAGCACATGCACATTTTTTATAATTATATTTTTGGGAGCAGCATATTTTCCAATGCTGAAAGCAAGCAAAGTTAGGAGGAAAACAATATAATAATCATATAGCAGGCATCCCTCTAGATGTTCTATCAAGAAAGGGAAATACTGCCAGGAGCTCTTAAGATAAATAAGTAAGAAAAACCATAGTATTGCAAAATATATTACTACTTATTCTATCATATTCTTAAAACAATACTATTTCCCTTACTCGTCAACCTATTGGCTGTATTTTGGCATTTTATTTAGACGGAATGAGCAGAACTGTATCTGTTATATGAGTGCTGATATGCGAAAATTGGTCCTCTCTCCCAATACAACAAATCAGCCTCGATGCATACAATACTTCTAGACCTTATAGAGTATGATCTGAAGGCCTCAAAATATATTTGTCATGAAAATTGAACCCTTTGTTAGCTTTTAAATTTAAAATCTTTAATTAGCTGTTTTTTTTTTTTTTTTTTAATATGTAGTTGAATAGTTCATTTCTCAATCTACCTGAAATATATTTATAAGGCTGTTGTACGATTAGAATTAACAGTTATAATAGATTTGGTGATTTTTGGAGAATTCTCACTCTGGTACCAGAATCCTGAAATCCAGATTAATTGTATCTGATGCAACACATCTTATCAGTAAAATGAGTTGAGTGATAATTGGTAAAGCAAATCTTTAACGTAATAAACTGTTAGACCCATCAGCGAGGCGGCACCCTCAGGGAGGCGCAGCATGCCTTGGCATATTGGCATCCAAGAATAGTTAGTCAAGTCAAAATAAATAGGAAAGTGAATTTTGTCATGTCAGCTTGAGTACAAGGGATAGAATAAACATAATTGATCAATCCATTTCATACTATATGCTCTGATGATGCCTTCTAAAGACTCCACAATTCCTGTCCGTGTTCGAGAACAGATGGCCATCGAGATGGCTACTATTGGAACTGCCCCAAGCCACACTGTTGCTGCTGGTATGGTGGGAGCGGCTCCCAGTACCATTATTGTTAGAGTTTGTTACGGGGCGCGACGGAGCGGGTTTTGCCCTCGGGCGCCCCGCCATTACGCGGGCCCGGGGGGGATATTTTGATGGCTGCACCCGCCCCGCCCCCATCCGGCCCCTCACCCCGCTCTTTCACTGGACGAGGACTCATTTCTTCTCACCCAAATTTACTGGGGGCCCATCTGGGGCAAGGGCGGGGTGGGGCCCGTGGCGGGTAATGGGGCAGGGCAAGCCACGAAAAACACCCTGTCCGAGGCCGGTGAACAGGCTGGGGTGGGGAATGGGGCCGGGGGCCCGTGTTTTTCGGGGCCCGGGAGGCCCCGTAATGAACACTAATTATTGTGAGGCATATGGAAATCTGAGACAAATGCACAGACCTCACGGTAGGGTAACTGCACACAGACCCACGATTCACAAGAGCCAACACCCCTCCTCCGGCCCCCTTATGGGGCCCACACGTTATTAGCAAGATTTTGAGAGTTGTGTCCCATAACTAAAATATCACATGAATGAAGCCCACATCACACCACCATATACGTCACCACCATCTGCCCGACCGCATGCTGTTCGCAGGATATATGAGAGGGGACCTTTGGCGACCTCTGGGAAGTGGAATAGAAGATGTCTGTTGGAGGTACATTGAGATAATAGTCTTCAAAGTTAGGCTTCCAAAGTATAGGCTGAAAGTAATAGGACGTTTTTGATGAAATATTCCAAGAGGATGTCCCAGTAGTGGAGGCTATTGAGGACATCCAGACCGTAGTTTGCATAGAAGGGTGTCGTCTTAATTATTTCTTGTTTTCCATTGTTGTAAGCAAACTCTGCTATTAGCAACAACTCATCCCAGTTGTCATGCTGATAGTTTATGTATGCCCATAGATATTATTCCTGTACACTGTTCATTTGTTCAGTCTGTCCATCTGTTTGCGGGTGAAATGCCAGGGACTGTATCCTTTGGATTCCAAGATCTTCCGTTATTTCTTTTCATATTGCCGATATGAATATGGATCCTCGATTGGTGATCATATCTTTTTGTAATCTATGTAGCCAAAAGATATCATTGATCAATGTTGTTATAAACTGCCATGCCATCATATCCATTTGTACTGGTATGAAATGACTCATTTTGGTCAGGCTATAACGGGTACTGGTTACTGGTTTAGGATTTTCAGGTATGAGTTGATACTGTTTGTATTTTGAATTTGTTTCAAAAAACAAGGTATGCCTCGAATGTGATAGTATAGAGTTTGATACTCTATATGTTTTATATTTGGTTTTGAGTATCAGTTTGATACTCTATATATTTTATGTTTGGTTTTGAGTATCGGTTTGTGTAACGTTCTGCCCTTCTGATCCTCTGAATGGGGAATGACAAGTCATCATCCGTATGTCGTAGGGTCTCGGATACCGATCGTCCCGGTATTTGCTATATCTGTTGTTTGATAGTGGATCCTCTCTGGTCGTATCGTCTTGTCTTTGGTAGGATAGTCTTGGGCCCGAAGGCCCATTCCTTAAGCGTAGCAGAGTTACTTAAGTGATTGCGTGAAGAGCTAACTACAGTGTCTTTTTTTTTTTTTTTTTTTTTTTTTTTTTTTTTTTTTTTTTTTTTTTTTTTTTTTTTTTT
>JACCEG010000769.1:0-18907 GCA_014065205.1 Tuber brumale | reverse complement strand
GAAATTTCAGCTAAGTCCTTTTTACTAAGAGGATTAGAGAGGGAGTGATAAGGAAAGTAGATAAGGGTTGGCAGAGCAACCAAAGGGAGCAAAAGGTAAAGGAGGCAACAGGACAAAACACAAATAAACAATAAGAAAAATAAAACAAATAATAGCAGACAAAGGAAAAGAAAAGGAACTTAGCTGAAATTTCAACAGGATATATGGAATAGCTCCAGGAAAGTCCAGTCAAAATCTTAGAGCAGGAGCTCCAAAACTGTTATGGAGGGAGCAGGAGATATGGTTTTCAGGGGTAAAAATAGGGGTAAAATCAAAGATATGTGCCAAGAAAGGGGTAATAGTGTGAACTTTGATCTGAAAATTGGGGAAAGTATTTAAGGTAGTTTATTTAACAGGAATCTCTGTATTGGAAAATGGAGGAGATGTGGTTGTGGAGATAATGTATGGGGGGGGTAGTCCACGTACGGAGGTGACCTCCTGATACCAATGCTAGCCACGACGGACAAGATCTCGGTCCTGTGGAACAAAGTTATGAGATGCGTTACGAACTGCTTCAGCTCAACCCCAACGACTATTCCAGCTATTGAGGCCTGCCTCCCCCCCCTTGACCTGTTGATCACTCACCGGAGAAGGATGTCGGCACTTCACTTGGCCTGCTCCTCCCCTGCCTACAACCCAGCGTCAGCTAGGCTCCCCCCAGACTTCGCCTCCTACACCTCCCACCCAGACAGATCCGCACATAGGAAGCTGCTCAAGGGGAGGATTCAGAACTACCTGCCGCTGGGCTGGCGTCAAGACAAAGGTGAACAACCCATGAGGAGACACCTACCCATTGACTCGATGGCACACCTCCTGCTGCAGGCCACGAGACAAACTATAACATTCCCGCCTGCCTACCTGGCCCTGGAACCCGGGCTGGCTCTACTACCCCACATCCTGGCGGACTACAAAACCCTCAAGGCCTCACTACGAAACAGACTCCTGGAAGACTGGATACACCTGGCCCCACCCCCTCTCTACTACCCATACAGGGCCATGCTAATGCCACACGCCTTCATGGGCCTGGACCGCCTTATCGCGCGACGCATACACCAAGGAAGGGCCGGGAAAAGGTGACTGGCCGCACACCACTCCTGGGATGACCCGCTGTCCTCCACTCTATGTACCTTCTGTGAGGAGAACGAAGCAACGTTCGCCCACGCAAAACTCCAATGCTCAGCTAAGACCGATAAGAGGACCCTCAACCTCCATGGAGTCTCCGACAACGGCCAAGGCTCGCCAATTTGGCCTGCAATTCCTGCCATCATTGGCCTCACCAACTACATCCGCACTACTGGCACCGGATTCCCACCACCCATGCCGCCGATTAGGCCGCTCTCACCCTCCCGCGAGGACTTGACCCCCCCCGCTGTCCTGATTTGAGTTCCATACTGCTTTGATGAAATTTTTGCAGGTTTTTATATTGAAAGTTAGTTGATTTTTCGTTGCTATTTTGAGTGGTCACTAATGAAGGTGCTTGCAACGGATTTGTGGTGTTTGGAGATTTGAGCCGATGGTTTCTATTGTTTGTTTGTTGGGAATTAAGGTTTTCTTTTTGCCATAGCTTACGCTGCATGCACATTTTTGCACCTAACAAGTAATATATGATATAAAAAAAGAGAAAAAAAAAAAGAAAAAAGTAAGTCTTATCTTTCAGATGCTATGGCACACCTCCTGCTCCCAATCCTCCCACAGGCTAAGACCTTCCCACCTGCCTACCCAAACCTAGAGCCAGGCCTGGCTATAATGCCCTCCCTCCCCGCGGCATATAAGTCTCTCAAGGCCTCTCTCAGGCAGAAACTTCTCGCAGACTGGCTCCATCAAGCACCAGCCCCACGGTACTACCCCTATAGGGCCATGTTGAGGCCGCATGCGTTCATGGGACTTGGCCGCTTCACGGCCGGAAGAATACACCAAATGAGGGCTGGAAAAAGCTACCTCGCTGCTCACCACTCCTGGGAGGAACCCCTGTGATCCTCGACGTGCACGTTCTGCGAGGAAGACGACGAAACGTTCCCCCACGCTATCCTCCACCGCTCGGCTAAGGCTGACATGAGGTCGCTCTACCTCCATGGAGTTACCGACGTTCGTCCCGCCGCACCTATTTGGTACACAACTCCAGCTGTGATCGGGCTGGCTAATTATATCTGGACAACTGGAACCGGTTTCCCCCACCCAATGCCGCCAATAAGGGCGCTCTTGCCCGCCTGAAGAGGGATTTTCCTCCTCCACTGCTCTGCTTTGAATCGTTATACAGGTTTGATTGAATGTTTTTTTCTCTTGCTGTTTGGACGCGGAGAAGATGTTGTTTCTTTACTGATTCGAATGGTCACCGTTGGAGGTGCTTATGACGGATTTGTCATGCTGGAGACTGGAGCCGATGGTTTCTTTTGTTTGTTTGCTTGGAATTAAGGTTTTCTTTTTGCCATAGCTTACGCTGCATGCACGTTCTTGTACCTAACAAGTAATACATGATTTAAAAAAAGAAAAAAAAAAGACAGAAAATAAGGCTTACCTTTCCCTCCTCCGTCTCCACTACACCTCCGGTAATTGAAATTTATTTCCTGTTTGGGATAGACTCAACACCACACCAAACTATCACCACTTTTCGGTGTGCACCCTCCCCTTGGGGGGGTGTAGGCTATCTCCATCCATCCTTTTAGACTTCGAGCTTGTCTCCCCATCCCTTTTCCTGTGGGTCTACCCCCCTGGGATACTCTATCCTTCCCTCTGGCATCTCACGATGTCCAGAAACCTATTTACCCCGCTTTTGCTCTAGCTTCGCTTTGCATCAGCACTGTCGGCTACAACCCTTTCTTCATCTTGGCAGACGGCGGGGACTACTGTTTGTGGTACGCGATTACGATGGATTCCTGTATCCCTCCTCCTAAAGAAACTGGGGGAGTTGTGTCAGGTTTCCTCAACAGGCCACGGGACTCCGTTGCCGTTACAACCACAGCGAAAGAAAAAAAACCATACCAAATTTCTTGCCGAGCTTCCAGCTCATTGGTCGGCAACAATTCCTCACCGCTTCGCCCTTTCACTTTAAAGACTTTTCAACCACAAATCATCCCCCCTCATTTGTGTTTTATCACCTTTATCAAT
This sequence comes from Tuber brumale, assembly GCA_014065205.1. Lineage (NCBI taxonomy): Eukaryota > Fungi > Ascomycota > Pezizomycetes > Pezizales > Tuberaceae > Tuber > Tuber brumale. The sequence continues at coordinate 15,763 of JACCEG010000769.1, read as the reverse complement.
TGAGTCCCATTTCCCAACCCTCTGATGTCTAATAGACGTAGGGGCAGAGGGAGGGGTGGTGCAAACTCTTTTGCAGCCCTCTTCAACCCACCCATCCCACCTCCCAACCCAGCCTCACCTGAGGACACACGCATGGAGGAAGAACCAGGCTCCCCAGTCCACACTGTGCCTGCTCCTGCCTCTACCACCTCTACAGAAGATTATTCTTCCATCCCTACATTTTCACCAAGGCCTTTGGCTGAAGGCATCTCCAACACCAACCTTGGCATTTCACTTCGCACTCAACACCTTGAAGATGGCTTCCAGGCCCTGCAGAAACACCTCTTGATGGTTCAAAACCGCCATATTACAGACATCCAAACACTTCAAGGCCAAGTTGCGCACCTCACCTCACAGGTTGAACACCTGCAGTACCAACTCCACCACCAACAACCCCCCCCACCACAACAAACCACCTTGCCCGCCCCACCACAACAACAAACCTGGGCCCAAAGAGCTACCAGAGCAGCCCCGGTCAAATCATCTACCATTCCACCAGCCAAAACTTCAACCCCTGCTGTTTTGACCAAACGCGACCGTACTATTGTCATTGAAAGAGATGGCTCCATCCTACCTGATACCACCAACCCCCTCACCATTCGCGATGCAATCAACAATGCAATCAAGAAACCTCTTATTGCAAGAATCGAATTCACCACCAACCACCATGTCCTCCTCCTCACCAAGGATAACACACCTGCTACCTCTGTCCTCAAAGCGCATCGTTCTGCCATTGAGGAAGCAACTAGAGCCACCATCCCTGCAGCCATTGGCCTCAGAAAAGACGAAATCTGGCACAAGGTCATCCTCCATGGCGTCCCTACATCCTCCACCTTTTCCACTATTCAATCTGAGATTGAAGAATTCAACCCAGGCACCCACCTCCCACGCCCTCCTAGATGGCTCACCACCCCAGCCTAATTTCAGGTTAAAGTAGTATCAGCTATGGTCCTCACTATTGCCGGCACTGACTCCACAGATAAAGCCCTCAGCAGAGGCCTCTCGCTCCTTGGGAAGCAGTTCAAAGTGCAACGCTACTTGTCCTTTGGTCCTGATACCCAATGTACCAAATGCCTGGCCTTTGGCCACCACCCTTCTCAGTGTACCGGCACCCAACAATGCAGCATCTGCTCCATGGAACATCCAGCACACCTCCACACTTGCGGCAGATCAGATTGTCCTACCAAGGGCAAAGCATGTTTGCCTACCACCATCAAATGCGTCAACTGTGGCGACTCTCACCAGGCTAATTCTAAGGAATGTCCTACATACCTCCCAGCACACCAAACGGCAACTGAGAGAAGGAACAGGGCTGTTTAGGGATATTATTTTTGTTTCCTATATTTGTTAGGCATCTGGCGGCTTGGAGGATTTCCTTTTGTCATTATGGCTCATGAGCTGGCCCTCTCGCACATTGCTACCTTTCAATATGAGACGGGATATCTGACCAGCACCCTTGCGTGGTGTACTTTTTGTATGTTAGTTCGCTTCATAGCCGCTGCGGCTCCATAAGCGTAATGAGATATAACAATAATAATAATAATCAACAGGCCACACCCATTGACTCGATGGCACACCTCCTGCTGCAGGCCATGAGACAAACTATGACATTCCCGGCCGCCTACCCGGCCCTGGAACCCGTGCTGGCTCTACTGCCCCACATCCTGCCTGACTACAAGGCCCTCAAGGCCTCACTACGAAACAGACTCCTGGAGGACTGGATACATCTGGCCCCACCCCCTGTCTACGATCCATACAAGGCCACGCTAAAGCCACACGCCTTCCTGGGCCTCGTTCAATTTAACGCGGGACGAATAGAGCAAGGAAGGGCCGGGAAAAGCTATCTGGCCGCACACTACTCCTGGGACGACCCCCAGTCCTCCACCCTATGTACCTTCTGTGAGGAGAACGAAGAGACGTTCGCCCACGCAATACTCCAATGCGCAGCCAAAGCTGATGAGAGGACACTCTACCTCCACAGAGTCTCCGACATCGGCCAAAGGTCGCCAATTTGGTCCTCACTTCCTGCCATCATTGACCTCGCCAACTACATCCGCACTACTGGTACCGGATTCGCGCCACCCATGCCGCCGATTAGGCCGCTCTCACCCTCGTGCGTGGACCTACCTCCTCCCGGTGCCCTGATTTGAGTTCCATATTGTTTTTTTGATGAATTTCCGGGGATATTTACATGTTGAAAGTTTGTTGATTTTTCTTTACTACTTTGAGTGGTCACCGTTTCAGGTGCTTGCGATGGATTCGTCGTGCCTGGAGATTTGAGCCAATGGTTTCTTTTGTTTGTTTGTTTGGAATTAAGGTTTTCTTTTTGCCATAGCTTACACTGCATGCACGTTCTAGTACCTAACAAGCAATATATGATATAAAAAAAAAAAGAAAAAAGTAAGAAAAAAAGACAAAAGATAACGCCTGGGGCTTCATCCTCCGTCTCTGCTACACCTCCGGTGATTGAAATTTATTTCCTATTTGGGATAGACGCAACACCACACCAAACTATCACCACTTCTCGGTCTGCACCCTCCGCTTGGGGGGGGGTGTAGGCTATCTCCATCTATCCTTTTAGACGTCGAGCTGGTCTCCCGATCCCGTTCCCAGCGGGTCTCCCCCCCTGGGATACTCTATCCTCCCCTCTGGCATCTCACGAGGTCCTGAAACCTCTTTACCCCTCGCTTGCTCTAGCTTCGCTAGGCATGAGCATGGTCGGCTACAACCCTTTCTTCATCTTGGCAGACGGCGTGGATTATGGTTTGCGGTATGCGATTATAATGGATTCCTGTATCCCCCCTCCTAAAGAAACTGGGGGAGTTGTGTCACCTTTCCTCAATAGGCCACGGTCGATTTAGCCACCCTCCTTCCTCACCCATCGCTTCAGCTTGTGGTATCCCATCCACTATAGTGACATTATCTCTCTTAGAACAAGGGACTACATGACACACATGGTAAAACAGCAGGCTTTGTTTGGGGCTTGCTGGAGGCCGCCAAGAAGGACACAAGCACGATACTGACAGCCTTTTTGTCTGTTAGGTACAGATGCATCCCTCCTACACTCCCCACAGTTGCAATCGGCAAGCACCCTACTGCTACACCACCCCTTGGCTGGCACCCTACTGCTACCAGGCAGCTTGCATCTTACTGCCGTCTTCACTCTACGCGGGCCTTGCAGCCGCACCCACACCCGAGCTGGCATCTTACTGCTACCCTGGCTTACACCCTACTGCTATCTCCACTTCGCTGGAGTTCCTCCAGCACCGGCCGACTCCCAGCTGGCACCTTACAGCTACTTCTGGTCGGGGCTTGAAGGTGGCGCTGCCCCTTCCGCTCAGCCGCTCTTCCTCTAGGTGACAAGGCCAACACCTACCTGCATACCTCCTTATTAGCCCGCACTGGGTGAGGCGCGACGACCGCAGTTTACACTCTTTGGCTAGTCATCCCTATAGGCGGTGCATTTTGGGATATTAAGTGGTTTCTTTTGTGCCTTCAGGCACAGATTTCCATCCTGGTTTTTCCCGATGTTTCCTGCTTGCTTCTAGTTAGGCTTCTCTTATTCTCCGGGTTCGCTTACGTGGTAGGGATGGGTCTGGCTGAGGCCGAGATGTGCTGTTGGCTTCAAACCAGAGGGGCTTGGGATGGAGGGCTTTTACCTGGCGGGGGGGAGACTCCATTGCCGTTACAACCACCACGAAAGAAAAAACCACACCAAATTTCTTGCCTAGCTTTCACCTCATTGGTTGACAACCATTCCTCACCACTTCACCCCTTCACTTTGAAGACTTTTCAACCACAAATCATGCCCCCTTATTTGTGTTTTATCACCTTTATCAACTGGGTCCTAGTTCCCAACCCTCTGATGTCTAATAGACGTAGGGGCAGAGGAAGGGATGGTATGAATCCCTTTGCAGCCCCCTTCAATCCACCTATCCCACCTCCCAACTCAGCCTCGCCTGAGGACCCAGGCATGGAGGAAGAACCAGGCTCCCCAGTCCAGACCGTGCCTGCTCCCGCCTCTACCACCTCTACAGAAGAATACCCTTCCATCCCTACCTTTTCACCAAGACCTTTGGCAGAAGGCATCTCCAACACCAACCTTGGCATTTCACTTTGCACTCATCATCTTGAAGAAGGCTTCCAGGCCCTGCAGAAACACCTCATGGTGATTCAAAAACACCATATTACAGATGTCCAAAACCTTCAAGATCAAGTTGTGCACCTCACCTCTCAGGTTGAACACCTGCAGTACCAACTCCGCCACCAACAACCCCCCCCACCACAACAAACTACCTTACACGCTCCTCCATCACAACAAACCTGGGCCCAAAAAGCTGCAAGAGCAGTCCCAGCCAAACCCTCTACTACTCTAACAGCCAAAACTTCCCCCCCAGCTGTTTTGACTAAACGCGACCGCAACATTGTCATTGAAAGAGATGGCTCCATCCTGCCTGATACCACCAACCATCTCACCATTCGGGATGCAATCAACAATGCAATAAAGAAACCTCTTATTGCAACCATCGAATTCAGCACCAACCACCATGTCCTCCTCCTTACCAAGGATATCACACCTGCCACCTCTGTCCTCAAAGTGCATCGTTCTGCCATTGAGGAAGCAATCAGAGCCACCATCCCAGCAGCCATTGGCCTTCAGAAAAGACGAAATCTGGCACTAGGTCATCCTCCACGTCGTTCCCACTTCCTCCACCTTTTCCACCATTCAGTCTGAAATTGAAGAGTTCAACCCAGGCACCCAGCTCCCACGCCCTCCTAGATGGCTCACCACCCCAGCCCAACCTCAGGACAAAGAAGCATCAGCTATGGGCCTCACCATTGCCGGCAAAGACTCCACAGACAAAGCCCTCAGCAGACCCCTCTCACTCCCTGGGATGAAGTTCAAAGTGCAACGCTGCTTGTCCTTTGGACCTGACACCCAATGCACCAAATGCTTGGCCTTTGGCCACCACCCATCTCAGTGTACCGGTACCCAACATTGCAGCATCTGCTTTATGGAACACCCAGCACACCTCGACACCTGCGGTCGATCAGATTGTCCTACCAACGGTAAAGCATGTTTGCACACCACTATCAAATGCATCAACACTGGCGACTCCCACCAGGCTAATTCTAAGGAATGTCCCACATACCTTAAGGCACACCAAACTGATAGCAACAGTAAGGGTGAGATGGTGTAGGTGGAAACAGTTATATTGTTTTGTCGTAACAAAGATCCTGTCCCGACGGTTGGAGGTGGTCTCCTTATATACACTCTGGTTGCACCTTGTGTGCCCTTATGCCTCCTTGCCCTCTGGTGACCATGACTTCCATTTCTCTCCACCACATATTACCCTACCTTTTCCACCCACTACATTATTTTACATGAACCCTGACCCATATACCATATCTTCCACATCTATCACAAGCGGCAACTGGGAGAAGGAACCGTGCTGTTTAGGGTTATGACTTGTGTTTTCCTATATTTGTTAGGCATCAGACGGCTTGGAGGATTTCCTTTTGTCATTATGGCTCATGAGCTGGCCCAAAGGAACTTTGCTACCTTTATATATGAGACGGGATATCAGACTGGCACCCTTGCGTGATGTAAAGACTATTGTATGTTAGTTAGCTTCATAGCCGGTGCGGCTCCATAAGATTAATGAGATACAATAATAATAATAATAAATCTGGCGGGGGGGATAGGTCCCTGGTCTCTAACCAACCTATAGCCCTCAATGGCTCCATCTTTTCGCCGTCCTCCTGCCTCAGATGGCTGGGATACAGGTTCACCCCGACCCTGGAAACAACAACTCACTTCACCAAAAGACTCACTCTAGGCTCAGGGGCCTTTGCCGCCATTAGGAGGCTCGCTCCTCCAGGCATTGGAATCCCTCCTCACATGTTGCGCAGGTTGGCTCTGGGCCTCATCCTGCCTATCCTAACTTACGGGGCCGACCTCCTCGCACCAACACTGGCAACAAGGGACAAGATGACCGTCATATGGAACAGAGTGATGCGATTGGTGACGAACCGCTTCACCTAGACCCCCACTACCATCCTGGCTATGGAGGCATGCCTCCCGCCCCTTAGCCTGCTGATCCCCCACAAAAGAAGGATGGCCGCGCTGCGACTTGCGTGCTCCTCCCCTGCCTACAACCCGGCCTCGGCTAGGCTCCCCCCTGAGTTCCCTTCATACACCTCCCACCCAGGATGGACCCAGCATCGGGAACTCCTGGGGGGCAGGAAACAGAACTATATTCCCCCAGGTTGGAGCCAATACAAGGCCGAACAACCATTGGGAAGACATCTTCCAATTGACTCACTAGCACACCTTCTCCTACCTATGATACGCAAGGACGAGCCCCTCCCCCCAGCCTACCCGGCCTTATAACCTGCGTTGTCCCCAATGACCGCGACGAACTCGGGCTACAAATTCCTAATTGCCTCACCGATGGGGAAACTCCTGTATGACTGGATTCACCTAGCCCTACCTCCACGCTACTACCAATAAAGACCTTCGGCAAGGCCCCATGGTTTCATGGGGCGCGATCCCTTCACAGGCGGGCGGATACACCCAGGTCAATCCGGAAAGAGCTACCTGGCCGCACACCACTCCTGGGACAATCAAGAGTCCTCTCCCCTGTGCACCCTTTGTGCGGAAGGTGACAAGACATTTCCCCATGCAATCCTATACTGCTCGGCTAAAGCTGATAAGGGGACAGTCTACCTCCCTGGAGTCTCCCACGTCGGCCAAGGCACACCTATCTGGTCTTCTCTCCCTGCCATAATTGGCCTCGCGAACTTCATCTGGACCACGGGTACCGGGTTCCCTCCTCCCATGCCACCGATCAGGCCACTTTCGCCCCCATGGGATGCATCTCCCACCTCTGCTACTCTGCCCTAGTTTATATACTTGCTTTATGTGATTTCCTTTGCTGTGTACGATGGGAGATTTTATTTGTTTTCTTTACTGATTGGAGTGGTCACTGTAGAAGGTGCTTCAGAGGAATTTGTCACTTAGGAGATTTGTGCCGCTGGTTTCTTTTGTTTGTTTGTTTGGAATTAAGGTTTTATTTTTGCCATAGCTTAGGCTGCATGCACGTTCTTGTACCTATCAAGTAATATATGATATAAAAAANTGATAAAAAAAAAAAAAAAAGAAAAAAAGAAGAAAAAAGCAAACCTGGCGGGGGGAGGGATGTTTGAAATTAAGGGTTTTCTTTTTGCCCTAGCTTACGCTGCATGCGCGTTCTTGTACCCTAATCAAGTAATATATGATATAAAAAAAAAAAAAGAAGGAAAAAAGAAAAAAGAAAAAAAGAGAAAGTATAGCCCAGTGCTTCGGGGGTGTTTGCACCAATGTAAGTTGGCACACCCCAATGATCTCCTGTCTCTCCTTTTTCATTTGTAATTTATGTTTCTGAATTGCATGCTTACATAGTCCAAGCGGTAATTTTTTCCTACGTTGATGATTTTTCTATTACAGTTTCGACTGCCTCTTACAGGGGGAATATTAGGCATCTGCAATATGTTTTTTCTTTCCTTCAGAGAAGGGAAACGATGATTGGAGTTTCCTTTTCAATCCCCAAAACAGAACTAATCCACTAGAGGACACCCAAGGACAGATCCGCGGTCTCTAACCAACCCATATCTCTCAACGGCTCGAGCTTTGCACCATCTTCCTGCCTCAGGTGGCAGGGATACTGGTTCACCCCAACCTGGGAAACAACAACCCACTTCACCAGCAGACTCACACTCGCCTCGGGCGCCTTTGCAGCCATCAGGAGCCTGGCTCCTGCGGGGATTGGAATTCCTCCATGGATGCGCCGCAGGTTGGCTCAGGGCCTTATCCTGCCGACCCTTACCACTGGGGCTGATCTCCGCGCACCGACGGTGGCCACCATGGACAAGATGTCTGTCCTATGGAACAGGGTGATGCGCTGGGTGACAAACTGCTTTACCTCAACCACCACTACAATCCTTGCCATCGAGGCATGCCTCCCACCCCACAGCCTACTGATTTCCCATAAGAGAAGGATGGCTGCACTGCGACTGGCCTGCTCTTCCCCTGCCTACAACCCAGCATCAGCCAGGCTCCACCCAGACTTCTCCTCATACACCTCGCACGTAGACAGGACCCAACATCGAAGGCTCCATGACGGCAGGAAACAGAACTCTATCCCCGTGAGCTTGAGCCAGTATAAGGCTATACAACCCATCTGGAGACACCTACCAATAGATGCACTAGCACACCTGCTCCTGCCTGTGATGCGAGGGGACACGCCCCTCCCGGCCGCCTACCCAACCCTAGAACCAGGGCTGACACTGATGCCCCCGACGAACCCGAGCTACAAATCTCTTAAGGGCTCCCTTAGAGGGAGACTCCTGGCCAACTGGATACCCCTTTCCCCACCTCCACGATACTACCAGTACAAGCCCATACTTGAGCCCCACCGCTTCATGGGGCTCAACCGTTTCACAGCTGGACGAATACACCAGGGACGATCTTGGAAGAACTATCTCGCCGTACATAACTCCTGGTTCGACCAAGGGTCCTCCCCCCTCTGCACCTTCTGTGAGCAGGATGACGAAATGTTCACACATGCAATCCTTCATTACTCTGCTAATGCAGGCAACAGGTCGCTCTCCCTCCAGGGAGTCTCGGACATCGGCCAAGGCTCGCCTATTTGGTCTTCACTACCTGCCATACTTGGCCTTGCCAACTATATCCGAACCCTGGGTACCAGGTTCCCTCCCCCTATGCCACCAATTAGGCCACTCTCGCCCCCAAAGGAAGGCTCTCCCTCCTCTGCTGCCCTGCTTTGATTTACATACTTGTTTCATGAATTTCATTTACTGTTTATGCAGGCTGAATTTGTTGTTTCTTTACTGGTTTGAGTGGTCACCGTGGGGGTGCTTATGAAGAATTTGTCAACTGGGAGATTGTTGCTGATGGTTTCTTTTATTTGTTTGTTTGGAATTAAGGTTTTCTTTTTGCCAGAGCTTACGCCGCATGCATGTTCTTGTACCTAACAAGTGATATATGAGATAAAAAAATAAGAAGAAAAAGAGAAATAAGTAACGCGCGGTGCTTGCGAACTACTGGAAAGACTTCCTAGCCGGAGTTACACCGCAGACGGTCGTGAAAGCAAAAAAAGCCGCCATGAGAAGGGAGGCAGACCGTTTCCCAGACTTGCCCAATGCAAATTCACCGCTTCAGATCAACGAGGCTCTACTAGCTCACTTCTTCCCGCCTAAACCCATGCAGAATCAGTTGCTTATCCCCGCTTTGACCCGGAGTACCGACCAGGGGTGCCCGTGGAGGTCTCCTCTGCCCTAGCGAGATCTTCCAACACTTCAACCCCTGGTCCAGACCAAGTCCCTTATGGGGTCTGGAAGAAAGTTCACGCAATAAACCCCTCACTCATCACATCTCTCCGCGCCCCTCTCCTCGCCTATGGACAGCACCAGAAGAGCCACAAGATGGCTAACGGCATCGTCCGATCAAAGCCGGGCAATTCGGACTATTCTACCACTGCTTCATTTCGAATCGTCCTCCTATTTGAGACCTTTTCGAAGATATGGGAAAGAGTATTGGCCACTCGTCTCTCCCTAATCGCCCGCGAAGTAGTGCTCCTTAACCCAAACCAATGCGGCTCGTTAGCTGGCCTCTCCACCTTCGATGCCGCGGCGGCCCTAGTCCAAGAAGTCAGGGCACGTCAAGAACCTTCCTCCAAAGCTTCCTCCCTGTTCTTAGACATAAAGGGCAGATTTGATAATGTTTCCACCAACCTTCTCACCGCCCAACTCAGGGCCAAGGGCACCGCCAAATACCAGGTTGCCAGGGTACGGTCCTTCCTCACAGACCGTTCATGCCGACTGTTGTTCCACGGAGCACCTGGGGTGTTTGCCCCGGGGCAGGTCGGCACGGCCCAAGGCTCTCCTGTCTCTCCTTTGTTATTTGTGATTTAGGTTTCCTAATTGCATGTTTCTATACCCCGTGGGGTAATCTTTTCCTATGTTGATTATTTTTCAATTACTGTTTCTAGCGCTTCCTACAGGGGGAATATTAGGTATCTTCAATATGTTTTTTCTTTTCCTTCAGAACAGGGCAACGGCGATTGGAGTTTCCTTTTCTATCCCCAAAACAGAACTGATCCACTGGAGGACACCCAAGGACAGATCCCCAGTCTCTAACCTACCCATAGCCCTCGAGGGCGCGATCTTCGCACCATCTCCCTGCCTCAGGTGCCTGGGATACTGGTTCACCCATACCCTTGAAACAACCACCCACTTCACCAAAAGAATAACATTGGCCTCGGGTGCCTTTGCCGCCATTAGGAGCTGTGCTCTTCCAGGGATTGGAATCCCTCCTCACATGTGCCGCAGGCTGGCTATGGGCCTCATCCTCCCGATCCTGACATACGGAGCCGACCTTCTCACACCAACATTGGCTACTATCGACAAGATGGCTGTCATATGGAACAGAGTGATGCACTGGGTGACGAACTGCTTCACCTCGACCCCGACTACCATCTTGGCTATTGAGCGATGCCTCCCGCCCCTCAGCCTACTGATCCCCTCCCAGAAGAGGATGGCCGCACTGCGACTGGCATGCTGCTCTCCTTCCTACAACCCGGCCTCAGCTAGTCTCCCCCCTTACCTCCCCTCATACACCTCCCACCCAGGAAGGACACAGCATCAGGAACTCCGCGGGGGCAGGAAACAGAACTACATTCCCCGGGGTTCGAGCCAGTATAAGGTTGAGCAACCAATGAGAAGACATCTTCCAATCAACTCACTTGCACACCTTCTCCGGCCTATGATGCGCCGCGATGAGCCCCTCCCCCCAGCCTACCCGGCCTTAGAACCAGGGTTGTCCCCAAGGCCCGCGACAAATTCGAGCTACAAATCCCTAAAGGAGTCGCTGAGGGGGAAGCTCCTGGCTGACTGGATACACCTTGCCCCACCTCCACGCTACTACCAATACAGACCTTCGCTAAGGCCTGCTGCTTTTATAGGGCTCAACCACTTGACAGCCAGACGGATACACCACGGACGATCTGGAAAGCCCTACCTGGCTGCGCACCACTCATGGGACGACCAAGGGTCCTCCCCCCCTCTGCACCTTTTGTGAGGAAGGCGATGAAATGTTTCCCCATGCAATCCTGCACTGCTTGGCCAAAGCTGACAAGAGATTACGGTACCTCCATGGAGTCTCTGACATCGGCCAAGGCTCACCTATCTGGTTTTCACTCCTCGCCATAATTGGCATAGCAAACATCATCCGCACCACTGGTACTGGGTTCCCTCCTCCCATTCCGCCAATCAGGCCACTTTCGCCGTCAGAGGAGGAATCTCCCCCCTCTGCTGCTCTGCCCTAATTTATATCTATACTTGCTTCATGAGATTTTCTTTGCTGTGAGTGCTGAGATATTTTGTTTGTTTCTTTACTGGTCTGAGTGGTCACCATTGGAGGTTCTTGTGACGAATTTGTCATTTTGGAAATTTGTGCCGCTGGTTTCTTTTGTTTGTTTGTTCGGAATTAAGGTTTTCTTTTTGCCATAGCTTACGCTGCATGCACGTTCTTGTACCTAACAAGTAATATATGATATAAAAAAAAAAAGTAAAATAAAATAAAAAAAGAAAATCACGCATGGCGCTGGTTTGCGGTACGCGATCGCGATGGACTCCTGGATCCCTCCTCCTAAAGAAACCTGCGGAGCTGTGTCGGGTTTCCTCAACAGGCTACAGTTGATTTCGCCACCCTCCTTCCGCACTCATCGCTTCAGCAGCTGGTATCCCATCCACTATAGTGACACTATCTCTTGTAGACCTAGGGACTACATGAGAGACCTGGTAAAACTGCTGGCTTTGTTGGAGGCTTGCTGGAGGCCACCTAGCAAGACACGAACACGTTTCCGACGGTTGTTTTCGTCACCTGGGTCTACCCCTCCTCTACACTTTGTTGGTGCGATCGGCTGGCTCCCTACTGCTGCCACAGGCTGGCACCCTACTGCTAACCCCCCAACTTAGCTGGCACCATACTGCCATCTACACTTCCTGCTGGTCTCAGACCAGTACCACCCCTCCTAGCTGGTACCTTACTACCACTCCTTCCTGGTCAGCACTCCGCCTGCTGGGCTCCCCACCCCGCCTGGTTTTCTGGCGGACCTATGGGTATCTTGGCCCCTGCCACATGCCTTCCTTCGGCTCTGGTTCGCTTCCTCTTACTCTTGTTTCCCTTGCCCCTGTTGCCAACTCTATTACACGTAGGGTACATTCGCCCATTTAGTCCACGGGACCAGTTCTAGGATAGCGACCTCAGTATATCTGACTAGCTTAGGCCACATGGTATTCCTTCGGGTTGAGTTTATGGGTTTTCATTTGTTTGGGGCTGCTTTCTGTTGTTCGGGTTGGTATACTGCGGTGGTTGGGGATTTCCTTTATGTTCCGTGTCTGCGGAGGTTTTTGGTTCATGTATACTGTACCGGTTGTGGTTTGGCGGAGTTTTTTACACCGACTGGCCATGTAGTTAGACGGTTTTTCTTCAGCCTTTCTGAGCCGGGGCAGCGGTGGAGGTTTAGGTCTACATAGCTTGCGCTGACATGACCTGGTTCCTTAATACTAAATAAAAGCGGATTCAAAGAAAAAAAAGAAAAAGAAAAAATAATGCCCGGTGCTTTATCCTCCGTCTCCGCTACACCTCTTGTGATTGAAATTTATTTCCTAATTGGGATAAACTCAACAACACACCAAACTATCACCACTTTTCGGTCTGCACACTCCCCTCGGGGGGGGTGTTGGTTATCACTATTCATCCTTCTGGGCTTGGAGTCCATCTCAACTGCCCTCTCACTTTGAGGTTTACCCACGGGGGATACTCTGCCCTCTTCTTCCAGCATCTCGCGATGCTGGGTACCTCCCTAACCAGGCTTTGGGTAGGTCTCGCTTAGCTGCAGTAAGGTCGGGTTTCCCTCTTTTCAACTCAACAGACGCCGGGGATTACAGTTTGCAGTACGCGAATACGCTGGATTCCTGTATCCCTCCTCCTAAAGAAACCGCGGAGTTATGTCTGGTCTCCTCAACAGGAGATGGTCGATTTCGCCAATCTCCTTCCTCACTCGTCGCTTCAGCAGGTGGTATCACATCCACAATCGTGACACTATCTCTAGTAGAACAGGGACTACATGAGAGACGTGGTAAAGCTGCTGGCTTTATTTGAGGCTTTCGGGAGGCTGCCTAGCTAGACACGAACACGATTCCCATAGTTGGTTTGTCACTTGGGTCTACCCCTCCTCTACACTCTCTCGGTGCGAATGGCTGGGACCCTGCTGCTGCCACAGGCTGGCACCCTACTGCTATCCTCCCACCTTAGCTGGCACCTTACTGCCGTCTACACTTCCTGCTGGTCTCAGACCAGTACCACCCCCCCTAGCTGGTACCTTACTACCACCTCTGGCTGGTCAGCACTTTGGCTGCCGGCCTCCCCACCGGGTCCAGTTTTCTGGCGGAGCTCGCGGGGTTCCCGGGGCCAGCCACGCGTCTCCCTCCCACTTGGATCGGGTTGCAGACTGCGTTGCCGTTACAACTACAGCGAAAGAAAAAACCAGGCAAGATTTCTTACCCAGCTTTCACCTCATTGGTTGACAACCATTCCTCACCGCTTCACCGCTTCACTTTAAAGACTTTTCAACCAAAGATTATCCTCCCTCCTTTGTGTCTTATCACTTTTATCAACTGAGTCCCAGTCCCCAACCCTCTGATGTCTAATAGACCTAGGGGCAGAGGGAGGGGTGGTGCCAACCCCTTTGCAGCCCCATTCAACCCACTAATCCCACATCCCAACCCAACCTCGCCTGAGGACACCAGCATGGAAGAAGACCCGGGCTCCGCAGTACAGACTGTGCCTGCTCCCGCCTCTACCACCTCTATAAAAGAATACCCTTCCATCCCTACATTTTCCCCAAGGCCTTTGGCAGAAGGCATCTCCAATACCAACCTGCGCATTTAGACTCTGTTGCCGTTACAACCACAGCGACAAGAAAAAACGCACGCGCAAAAACTCTTGTGAGCTGTCACATTCTACGCTTCGGCCAATCACGGTCCCTTGATTCTATCCCGCGATAGCTTCAAGTCTTTAATTTCGAGGATTTTCCCTCGCCTTTACCTTCGTCTGGCGAGATCATTTCATCTCGATTTCACTTTATTCCACTTCCTCCATCTACCTCTTCCCTTCGGCGAAGCTTTCACCGTTCGCGATTATGGTTTCTGGTCGTTCTGGTCCTTCTGCCGCGTCAGCCGCTCGGGCGTCGGTTGTGCTCTCCAAGGCGGTTGAGAAGTCCCTTGCCCTCGAGGCTGAGGTTTCTCGCCTCCAGCATCACGTTTCGGTGCTCTCCCGACGCCTGCATTTGCGGGACGGGGAGCTTGATTGTTTGCGGGAGGCCATGATTGCCGGCCCGCCGTTTGGTTTTGAGTCCCCCTTCTTGGGGGGTGAGGATGTGGCCCCTCTCCCGGTGGAGGAGGTGGCGTTGCCTGTGGTGAGGCTGCCCTCTGTGGCTGTGTCTGTGGCTTCCTCGGAGGCCGGGGATGTGGCTATGGGGGTGGCTGACCCTGTGGCTTTGGTGGGGGTTGCGGCTCCCGTGTCCTCTGTGGCACCTGTGGCTGGTGGGCGTGCCCGGGGGAGGTTGGCTGAGCGTCGTCGCTTGGCTGATCGCCGTCGGAAGGAGCGGGCTGATGTGGCTCGCGGCATGCATGTTTGGCGTCCCTCTGTTTCGGTTGCACCGGTTCCTTGTTCCGGCTTGTCGGTGGTGGAGGATCGCGTGATGGTCCCTTTGGGGCATGTAGGCGCGCTGTTGACTGGGGTGGCTTCCTCGCCGGAGCCTGAGGCTGTGGTGCCAGAGCCCTCGGTTGACGTGAGGGTGGTGGATGTGCCGGTTATTGTCCTGGCCATGCCCTGCAACTTCTGTGGGGCTGCTTATGTTACTGGCGGGTTGTGCCATTTGGCGCCCGTTGTGGTGGACTCGGTACCGGCGGTTGAAATTGTGCCGGATGTGGTGGATGAAGTGGCGCCGGCTTTGGATCCAGAGGATTACTGTTCCGGCTGTGGTGTTTACATGTGGGCTGGTTCTGGGGGCTTTGGTATTTGCCGGGCTTGTGGGATCAACTGGGTGGCGGATGATGTGCCTGAGGGCGAAGTTGTGTTGGAGGAGGGCTGTTCCTGTGGTCGGGTTTAGTGGGTTCGGAGTTTGTGCCGGGCCTCTTGCGATGACCATTGGGCGGCTTGGGCCAGGTATCAGGCCCGTTGATGTTATTTAAATTGTTTTGGGTTTTCGTTGTGATGGAGGGTTGCGGGACCGGGTCGCCGGTTGGAATTGTTTTATTTGTTGGGTTGGGAGGCGGTTGGCTGTCGGTGAAGGACATGCCGTAACTCAATGCCTATTAGGCGCGGGTTTAGTATTAGCTATAGTTGATAGGAATACAATACGAGTAGAAAAAACCTCACCAAATTTCTTGCCCAGCTTCCACCTCATTGGTTGACAACCATTCCTCACCGCTTCACCCTTTCTCTTTAAAGACTTTTCAACCACAAATCATCCCCCCTCATTTGTGTTTTATCACCTTTATCAACTGAGTCCCATTTCCCAACCCTCTGATGTCTAATAGACGTAGGGGCAGAGGGAGGGGTGGTGCAAACCCCTTTGCAGCCCCCTTCAACCCA
>JACCEG010000768.1:0-16425 GCA_014065205.1 Tuber brumale | reverse complement strand
ATTGTTTATGCCATAGCTAGCGCTGCATGCAAGTTCTTGTACCCTAAATAACAATGAATACATGAAGATAAAAAAAGAAAAAAGAAAAAAAAAAGAAAAAAAAAAGAAAAAGTCTGCGTAGATAGGCTCTTCACGCTCCGTTCTAAGTTATTTCCTTACTTATTACTTTATGCTTTTAAGAATATAAAACCTTTACGCTCTTTACGAAATACCTACCTACGAGACGAGGACTCTAATATAGAGTCGAGTTCAAGAAAGAGTACGATAGGCGATAAGGACCAGAGACACGAGAGTCTCTCCCACCTTATCGTAGGCATCAGCCTAAGAACTATCGTCGTGAGAGAACAAGAGAAGTATCGTCTACCCGTTGCTAAGAACTGATACCGGTTAGGGATCGTAACACTCTCCTGGTGCCCCCTCCCTCTATCTGGGCTACTAGCTTTGCCCTATACTACAACACTCTTACTGCAAAGCTCAACCAGAGTTTTATAGTAGGCACAGCCCCTTCACTCCCCTTCTAACCTGCCACCAAAGAGGTCCAGGTAGCAGTCTTCTCGCACCCTATTGTTTACCTTATAGAGGACTATAACACTCTTTTCTCCTCCTTGAAGAATACCATCCTGAGTGTTAAAGGCCTAAAGATCTTCTCTGCCCCCCACATCAACCCTGATCATGTATCCAGAGTTCCAAAGTCTGCTACCTATGTGGTTGTTACTGTGGCATGGGGGGATAAAGCCACAATGCTGAGGATTACCTGGCTTTACCCCAATCGATAAAGAGTTGAAATGGCTTACTCAGCTAATGGCCTCACTTACTGGCATAACCTCTGTGGCTTCGGCCATCACTCTCCTAGATTCAAGATCGATCACCCTGTCTGCCACATTCACTTGCTCTCCCATAAGCAACAGGCTTTCTGATGACTGAACTCGACCTGCCCAAGGGAAGGAAACTTCACAACCATTGTCGCGTGGTGCACTACCTTGCCCCCCTGCTATGTGGTCTTGCATGTCGAACACCTAGCTTTTATGAAGGAATGCCGCTCAAGACCTCGCTCCACCCATATCTGTCAAGACCTCCCTCTACCATAGGATGAGAAAAATGTAGAAACACTGGACAACGCAGGTGAGGGATCTCCTGCTGTGACATGATCACTCCTACTCTGCATTAATCCTACTACACCACGCCTGTGGAATGTTCTCTACTTTTCAACATATCCCGCCATTTTAGCCCAAAAACTCCCCGTAGCTCTCCTGCTCCATCCTCAATGGCAGCAGACTCCCACTCCTATCCCGCTACCTGAGATGCCACAAGGCATATACTGACTGGTCCATCCTCTCCTGAGAGTCCTGTGCTGGTAAGAGCCTCTACTAACAATTTATCCATTTTTTAAGAGAACTGCTTGCGAAGCTGACATGTGCTCCTATCCTTATTTAATTCCTTTCACTTATTATTGGGTATTCTGGTTTTTGTGACTATTCAAGACCCTTCTTTTGTTTGTGGTCATCCCCTGTACTTTGTATTTTAGAAGTCCTTCACTCTTCTCTGTTTGGTATGCATATGAAAATCTGAGACAAAAAAGTGCACAGAGCTAACTGTAGGGTAACTGTGCACAGACAGTCAATTTACAGAAGCCAATATCCACCTCCTGCCACCTTCCAGGGCCCGCACGTTATGTGTGAGATTTCATAGAGTTGCATCCCATAACTAAAATGTCACATCCAGGAAGCCTACTTCAATATACTATATAGGTCGCCGCTGTCTATCTGACCGGAGGCGGTTTGCAAGATCTATTAGAGGGGACCTTTGGCGACACCTGGAAAGTAGAATAGAAGAGTTCTGTTCCAGGCACATTGAGATAGGAGGCTTCAAGGTTAGGCACCCTAAACTGTAAGCTCAAGGCGATGGGACATTTTCAGTGAAATACTCCTAGGAGTAGTCCCAGTAGTGGAAGCTATTGAGCACATACTGAATCCACCCACACCCTTCTGAGATTACCAGTAGGTTGGTTGGTCC
Source organism: Tuber brumale (assembly GCA_014065205.1). NCBI lineage: Eukaryota > Fungi > Ascomycota > Pezizomycetes > Pezizales > Tuberaceae > Tuber > Tuber brumale. The sequence continues at coordinate 14,412 of JACCEG010000768.1, read as the reverse complement.
TAGTAATAGGCCCTCTCTATGGAGGCTGGTGGACCAAGGGGAAGCACGGTCAGACAGGAAGACATAGATAAGCTGAAGACCCTTAAGATGTTGACGCATCCAGCTTGGACTTGCATTTGGCACTAGGTGGCCCAATATGATGCTGATCACTTCACAACTGAAGAGACTACTGGAACAATAGTCAACAAGACTAAAGTAATATAATAACATGTTAGACGCGGAAGTAAATCAGACCTGAAAGTAAATCACTATCTAAAAGTGAATCGCTGCTTCAGCATTCAGATTGAAAAATGACTAAAAGTTTGCGATCATGGCTGTTAATAAAATACTCACAACTACAGAAGGCGAGATATGTTCACAATACATCCCTCATCATTTTTGCCTATTTTCTTTAACCACAATCATGCTTGCACAGAGGAAAATAGCTACCGGAGTATCAGCACCAAATTTGAATCCTCGGCTCTTCTACAATCCAACTTCCTATTACCAACTACTACACCAATCGCGAAACTCCAGTCACTCGATTATATTCTGCCAAATATGGAGTACCTGGGAAGGTTACACAGTTGGGTATTTCCTTGCGACGTGCAGCTGCTATGCATCAGATTCCATTCTCAGCGCTTCAGCGAGTAGTTGCTGCTGTAGGTGAAATTAAGACGTGTTCTGAAGTCCATATTGGTGACATGATTCTTACAATCCCAGAAGAGGCAGCATTGGAAGAATGGTGCCTACGTATGAGCTTCTAGGGGTACCCAGTAAGAATAGATATACTACAAGGAATGGCCACTGCAGTTCTTGATGATTGCGAGCGATGCAATATTCTGAGTGCTCCAGACTTTTTCCGGTGAATACAAAACCTCGACAATGACCCCCCTTTAGAACGAAGAGACTCAAAAGGAAACTACCTCGGTCCAAATCTGTTGCTATTAGGAAAGAATTGGCAAAGGAGATTTCTACAGTGACACCTAAAATTGAAATCAATCTATAATCGAGCCCTAGATAATGACTGTGCAATGAACAATATTCCAGTCATCTTTTGTGATTTCTTTATGTTACTAGAGAAAGCGATAAAGGAGTTTAAAATCAAGCCGCAAAACATCTACAACATGGAAGAAAAAGGATTTCTAATTGGGCTCATCCAACTTTCTTTGTGGGTGATTGTGAAATCTGATAAAAAAGCTACCTTCCTGCGTCAGCCTGGTTCAGGAGAAACACTAACGGTTATCAAGATAGTTGGAATATTTGCTCAAGATATTCCTCATATGGTAATTATGAAAGGAGAAAAGCATGTTTACGGATGGTTTATAGGGAAATGCCTGTACATTGGACCACCGCTGTTTCACCAAATGGCTGGACAGATGCATATATTGGATTACAGTTCCTAGCACATAACCTCTAAGCTCACACTCGCCCCAATGACCTGAATGAATATTGTCTTCTCATTTTTGACGGACATGATTCTTATATCACCAGAGAATTTATTGAGTTTGAAGAATCACATAGCATAAAGTGTCTCTGCCTCCCTCCGCATAGTACACATCTCCTACAGCTACTGGATGGTGGTATATTTTCACCGTATTCAACTGCATATTCCTTGGTAATTCAAATACTCCCATAAGTAGAAATATTTGCTCAACACTAACTGTAACTATTGAAGGCTTTAGATAATGCATCACGCAGGGAAGTAACTGGAGTTGATAAAGAACTGTTTATGAAGCTATTTCAGACTGCTCGGAGGGAGGTCATGACAATTTGTAATTGTTGGAGTGCATTCAGAGCAACTGGAATTCACCCACACAATCCTTCCATAGTTCTAAAAGCTCTTCCGGTACAAGGAACTCATTCAGCACTGGTTTCTGTAAATGATAGCCGAGTAGGACTTGCTGTAGAGAGTAGCGAAAATCAAGAACCTGCTAATGTTGCTCTTAACTCAGACATTGAGTATCTACCAGATGCTGTTAAATTTGATTTCCCTGAAATGCCTTTTAGCCTACAGCAATTACCAACAACACCGCATAACACCTCTACCGTTCAGTCACATGTTGTTGCTATTCTCGATCAACTGACAGAGCTCGAAGTTGATGGAGTCTCCATCAGTACCCGTACCCACAGAAGAGTACTAGATCTTGGAAAATCAGCATAGATGTCAATGGTACATGAATCTAGTCAGCTGGAAACAAATCGCAAACTGCGGCAGAAGAACAGGAAAAAGAGTGCTAGGAATGGGAAAGCTGATCCAGGGGTTAGAGGACGCTCAGCAATTACCGATAAAGGTACCAGTGTACTTACTGTTACTTAGGCTCAAGAGCGGAAACAAAAGACAGAGCAAAAGATGGTAGCTGAGCTACAAAAGTAGGAACGGCTTGAAAAAGAATCGACAGGACAAAGCATTGTATGAGGCAATGTTGTCTTCTCCAATAGGTCCATTGTATGAGGCATTGCCCACTACAGAGGATGGTGAATCTCATGTTTCCTGTGACCTTACGGCTGGCTGGTGGGTAGAGTACGTAAGGCCAGATCTTTTCCTTTCATCAAGTAGTTTATCTAGTTGCCGTGAAGAGGGTTATTGTGCTCCACCTCTCCCAAAGTGGGTCAATGATCGCAAGTAGCGGGGACTAATCTCAACCTCGAAGGCAGGAGGAATATGGAGGTTAGTTCCAGTGGAGGATAAAAGGGATTGGATATTTGTGTACATTTCTTTTCCTTAATTCGTATTGAAGTCAGTATGTATATTTAGTTTCCTGATACTGAACCGAAACCGATTCGAGGCCTGGTTCCTGGTCCTCCAGGTCCAGCACCAATGGGGTTCCTCTGTACTTTCACCCAGTTTTAGTATTATGTAACCTGATTCACTACCGGGTACTGATTCACTTTCAGGTCTGATTTACTTCCGCGTCCAACATGTTAGTCTATGCAGATAACTAAGTTAATCACCGCTGCTTGGTATAACAAATAGCGCAGTCATCGTAAAGGAAGAATACAATTCTGTAACAGTGAAAGGGTACAAGCAGTTTCAGGGTCAAACAGTATTTGCACTTATAAGATTCTGGATATTTGCATATTAAAACCCGAGTGGTACTTTGGAGTCATCATTGTTAGAAGTAGTCTGCGAATACTCAGAAGCGGGATATAAATATCGAAGTGCCTCCTGAGCTTGACCCACATTATCAGGCAATGGAGAAGAGATCTTACCAATATAAAATTGTTTATACTTTAAATCTTTACCTTACCCATTTATCGAGACAAGCCATCCTTGCCAGATTCTCTAATCAGAGATTTGGCCTACGTTCCTCAATTATACTAGAGTTTGGTGTTTGCCTAATACTGTCTTCTAGGCCTCAAGCGCTAGGTGGCAATTTTTCTCGTCCTTGAAGGGTCCTCTCACTTATCTGTTCTTCCAGTCTACACTCACAGTACCAACTAGATGGTCATGGACGTTGTCTCCCCCGACGGTCTTTTTGCTTGCTTCACTACCTCCTTGAAAATTGTGAACATCTACAATATCTGGGGTGCTATTCCTTCTGTAAGAATGGTTCCCTCAGAGGCTGCTTTTCCCTACTTGTTGAAATTCACACTAGTAGTCAGCGACTTCAATGTCTACTATCTGCTCTCTGACCCATGTAGGGCTTTCTCGGTCACTGAGCTGGCTTCCTCCACCCTGTACTCTGGGCATTCTACCCAGGAAAGCTTCTCGCTACTAAACAAGCCCTATACCCTGACCTACTCCCTCTTCGATGGCATGCTGCGACCATTGGAGCTTGATCTGGCCTTCGCCAATTACTCTCTTGCCCTTAACTTTGAAAGCTGGACCACTCCCCTCCCTTCCACAGGCTCAGATCATGTGCCCGTCCATATTCTCTTCTTGACCCCACTGAATAAACTCCCACCTCTGTCACTATCTTGGTCCAGGTTACACTTGGACAAAATCTCCCCTGAACTAGAAGTGATGACCTTTGCCCACCAGCCTCCTCTTCCAACCACTGCGTGCTTGACTGTCTGATTTGACATGTCTCTGCTTAGGATCTCTGCGAAGCTCCACACACTCGCCCCTCTGAAAAGACCCTCTTTCTGGTCAAAACCTTGGTGGTCCCCAAACTTGACCATATAAAGAGTGGGCTTCTACTCAACAGTCAGCACTGCCTGCAGGTTCCCTCTTCCCTCCTCCTCGGACAACATCTGCACCACTTGAAGGCTCTATTTCAAGGCAATTAAGAAGCCCAAGACTGAGTACTGGAAAACTTCCTTTAATCAGCCAATCTACACACCTCGTGGATGGCGAAGAGGTTTGCCTTCGGTAGGCCCCACAACAGATTCCTCCAATTTCCCATTGCGAATTCACCAGCCACGATAAACTCAGCCCTCATGACCCACTACTTGCTATCCAGTACTGCTCAATGCCATAACACAATTCTGTGGGAGTTCAAGGATATCCCTCCACTCGCGGCCGATGAGATAGCTACTACTCTCCAGAAGTCCAGCCCATCTTCTACTCCAGGGCCTAATACTATCCCGTACTCAGTTTGGAAATGGGTCTACTGTGACAACTCTGTGATTCTCATCTCGCTCTTTGGCCCACTGATGTCATTGGGTTTCCACCAGCTATTACTAAAGAGAGCAAATAGTATTGTTCTAGACAACCCTGGGAAGGTATCTTATGACACCTGCACATCCTTCAGAATCATTGTCCTCCCCATAACAGTCTCTAAAATCCTAGTAAGAGTAATGGCCTATAGACTGTCTGCCCTGGCCCACTGTTTGGCTCTCCCGTTACCACACCAATGTAGCTTCCTCACTGGCCTGAGCACCTTTGACGCATACGCCATACTTGCTCACGAGGTCCAAACCTCTATGTTGCTGAGTGTGACAGTCTGAATACCGTTCCTTGACATAAAAGGAGGCTTTGACAATGTCTGTTCTGACTCTATATATGATGGACTGGCTACCAGAGCAGTAAACCCCTACATCGTATCTTGGATGAAGTTACTCCTCTATGGGAGAACTTGTCAGCTACTTTTCCCAAGATCTTCCAACAAATTCATGCCATCTCCGTAGGGGCCCACCAAGGATCGCCCATATTCCCTTTCCTCTTTGTTATTTATGTTTCCACACTTCACTTCCCTGTACCCATAGGCCTAATACTGTCCTATGTTGACAATTTTGCAATAACAGTAGGCTCAAAAACGTACCGCAAGAACATCCTGAGGCCTCAAAGACTAGTAGGCTCCCTGCAATATCAAGCCAAGAGGGTAGGCATATCCTTATCCATTTCCAAGACTGAGTTTATGTACTGGTCGACCCCCACTCTGAAGACCCCCACCCCAAGGATTCTAGTCCTACTTAATGGTCAATGCTTCCACCCAGCAAGCCACCTCCATTAGTTTGGCTACTGGTTCAAACTAACTTCTACTTCTTGTACGATAGGAACTACTGCTCACTTCTCCTGTCATGGGGCCCTAGCACAGAGTGCCCCGGGGACTATAGGGAGACTTTCTGGGCTGGGCAAGGGTTTAGCTCCCTTCATCTGCCACGGCCTCGCTATCTCATTGGTGGCACCTATCCTTCTCTATACCTCGTCCCTTTTCTCGCCCAGCCTCACCTTGCTCAACAGGATGTTGATATTTTGGAGGACTGTACCAAGATAGGTTACCAACTACTTTACATTTAAACCCACAGGCATACTCTCTTGTGAGTCATAACTCCCACCCCTACTCCTCCTGATAACCTACCGCTAATACCTAGCAGCTGTTAGGATGGTCTGCCTCCTGCCAGAGGTGAACACTGCGCTAGCCCAACTCCCCACCACGTTCTCCACCAACTCATCCTATCACTTCCAGGAAGACCACCGGTCATTCACAAGAAGACTGATGTCAGTGTCCACACTGCTGCTCCGGAAATACCTGGTCCCCTCACTACTAATAAGGAAACACTTTCTGCTTACTGCTATAGCGTAAACACCCATCCCCTTCATCAGGCTGGATGGCTCCCTTCTATGCCCCGACTTATCGCTCCTCTCTATTGAATAGCTCCCTATATAAGAGACCTCAACCTCCTATAAAGTCCTGAAAATGGCGGTCTGGTGCTGGCTCTTTAGTGACTGGATGATACAGTTTCATTAGCTGTCTAAGTACTCCTACAAACTACGCCTGTCCCCCCACTTCTTTATGAGGTTCAGGAGGTTCATGGTGGGTAGGATCCACCAGATGCGCTCCTGCAAGAGCTGCCTTGTGGCGCACCTATCATGGTTTACGGAAGATCACTCGCTTGTCTGCCCCATCTGCCCTGAAGACGAGGAGGACTTCCAACATGCAATCCTCTACTGCTGGTTCCGCTCTCTCGACCTAGAGTATCTTTTTCCAATGCTCAAGAACTCAGGACAGGGCAGTTTCCTTTGGTACAACATGGCCCAGCTAAAGGTACTGGTGGTCTACGTTAATTAAACATTGACTGGCTTCCTCCCAGGCATCCCACCTATTAGCATCACGCTTCCCTCAACATGGAGATCCCTACCGTCACTGATTGTCCTTCCTATTTTCAATTTTAGGCCTGCAGGCCTCCTGTTACTATAGTTCACTTTAGCTTTGCTTTAGTTAATTTTCTTTTATGAGTATGCGCTTTTTGGTTTCATTCTCTTTGGGATTTGGTATTGGCTATCAGATATGCCTAGAGGACTTTCTTTCAGATTAGGTCGAAGTTTCCTTTGTTACACATTTTGGAATTAAGGTTTTCTTTATGCCATAGCTAGTGCTACATGGAAGTTCTTATACCTTAACTAAGAATATATGAAGATAAAAAAGAAAAAGCAGAAAAAAAGAAAACAACCAAGGTAATAAGCTATCGTCCGTCTCCTCTATTTTCCTCGCACTTTGAAATCAACCCTCGGTGCAGGATTCTCACAATCTTCCACCCTCCTTATCTCTCTATGATGCCTTGGGTCTAAGAGTAACAGCTATCCTCACCCTCTTTACCCTGTCCTCTTTTGCTCTTTTATGCATTGAGGTTCCCCTCCTTTTGGGTTCTGGTATCACCTTTTTGCTACTTGTTCTCCCCCCCTCACCTCACAGAGTGAGACTCCTCCTCACGGTTAGTAAAACTTTGCTTCCCATACTTTAGATGGCTGTAAATATGGTTTGCAGTATGCAAGAATCTTTTGACAGGCCCAAAGGTCGATCTTGCCCCTCTCTTTGGTCTGCTTAAGCACTAGTATCCTATCCAATAAGTAACGCTATTTCTCTGAGAACAATGCACCCTACTAGAGATGTAGTGAGATTGCTTGCTCTCCTCCACTAAGGACTGTCTAGTAAAACATGAATATGACTACTGAGAGTTGACACAGTCGCATTTAGTTTCCTTTCAGATCCTATAGTTGGATAGACTTACACCTTACTGCTACATCCTGTCTCTGGCTGGTATGCTACTACTGCCCCCCTTGTCCACCATCCCCTACAGTTGGTACCTGTCTCAGTCTGCGTCTTGTTTGAGAATTTTTCAACATTTTTCTGCCTACCAGTGATTATATTCTGGCTTGTTTGTTATGGGATCTACTAGTGTGATTTTTGTTCTGTTTTGCAGAGATGTTCTGTGTGGTTTCATTCTCATGTTATCCTGCTTTGCTCTGTGATCTTTTCTTCAGTTCTCAGATGGATATGTTTAGGCTTTTGGGGTAGAGATATGTAGTTGGGCCCACTCTAAAAGGTCTTGAGAATATGAATAGGCCTGGCGGAAAGACTAATATGGATTGTTTAAGCCATAGCAAGTACTCCATGCAGGTTCTTGTACCCTAAATAACAACGAATACATGAAGATGAAAAAAAGAAAGACCAGAAAAAAGACCAAGGAGATAAGTCATCCTCCATCTCCTCTATTTTCCTTACACTTGAAATCAACCCTCACGGCAGGACTTTGACAAACAGCCACCTCCCCCTCTTCTCCCATCATGGCTTCGGCCTAGGAGTGATGGCCATCCTCATTCTCTCCACACTGTCCTTTCTAGCTTTCTTACGTATTGAGGCTTTCCTCCCCCTGGGTTCTGGTACTCCCTTTCTGCTGCCCATTTGGTTTCCCTAGCTTACCTCAGCTAGGCCTTCCTCACAGTCAGCAGCTGGTCACTTCCCATAGAATAGATGGCTGCGAATACTACTAGCGGTCCATGAGAGCATCTTACCAGGCCTTCGGTCAATCACACTAATTTCTTTTCCCAAAGACTGCCTAGTCCGACACGAATATGATTAATGATAGTTGACCTGGTGATGGTTGGTTTCTGACCCGTTCTCAGGCTTGGATTGGCTTGCACCCTACTGCTCTCCCAGTTCTATGGCTTGTATCCTAGTACTACTACTCTCTCCTACTGCCCCCCACAGTTGGCCTCCTTTTTCAGTTACATCACGTTATGGGATACCTTCCACAGTTTTCCTCTGCCAGTACATATATCTAGGTTGGTAGTTTGTGGGAATTTACTGGTGTGATTTTTCTTTTGTTATAGCAATCTGGAATTAAGGTTTTCTTTATGCTATAGCTAGTACCGCATGCAAGTTCTTGTACCTTGACTAAGAATATATGAAAATAAAAAAATAAAGGGAAAATATAGAAGAAAAAGAGACCAAGGAGAGGAGCTCTTCTTGCTTCATTCCAAGTTACTTTCATACTTCTTAGTTTACACTTTACGAATATAAAACTTTTATGCTCTCTAACAGGTCACCTTGTAAATACAAATAATAAGGAGGACTCAATGAAAGGAGTTGAGTTGAAGTAAGAATACGATAGACGATAAGGACTAGAGATAATATAATCTCTCCAACCTTATCATAGACATAGGTCTAAGAACTATCAACTAGAAAAGAGAGAAGTATCATCTACCCATTCCTGTAAACTAACACCAGTTAGGAATTGTAGTACTAAGAAACTCTCTTCCCATGAGCATTATGCGTTTGCAAGATACCGCAGCTTAATTTGACACGTATCCAGTTGTGTTCAATTCAATTATACCAAGATAGTGGATCACGTACCTCTCCGGACAGCCCTCTTTGTTGGTTAAGTACTAATAGGTGTTACCCATGATCAACCTTTACAAAAGCAGGTCTTGTTGCGACAAGACTCATGCGCTAGAGTTTAACTGAATACATTCTTCAATAAGAATTACAGACAGATAACATGCGATCCATTTACAATGATAGTAGGAGTGCAGTGCCAGGGAGAATGACTTGCATTTAATCTAGGCCCAGTTCATGCCATCATCTAGATCCTAAGAGGCATGCCTTCAGTCACTTTCTTGCAAACTCAGTAGACCTCAGACCTACCTATCATAGCTCCAATAGATTCCACAGGGATTAGGATCTGATACATATGATATAACCTGTCAACCTAAATATTTAGGCTTCCTCATCCACTACCATGTATATCCTGTGAAGAGCTTGTGGTCAGCAGTTTGGCCATAACATATACATTGTCACTAGAGTGTCTTTATTACCACTCACTTACTAGAGTGTGAGCAACTCTATAGATTTAAGCCTATAATACCTCTGACTTACAAGGGAGCTAAAGGGGTATGTTAAAAACTACACCTTCAAGTTATAGGATATTCTCAGCTCAATTACCTCTTGGTGCTGTCTTCACAACACCTGGGGTTTTAAACCTCCAAAGTTCTTTAGCGTGACAAACATTGTGAGAACTTCCTCCGAAGTCATGCATGACAAGTTACATATAGGCTAGGGTAACTTAACACTATAAAAGGGTAACCTGCTGTCCAAGGTAGGGTAACTTGTAACTAAAGGTAGAGTAAGTGCAATGTGAATTACTCTACTAAGTAGAGTAACTCTACCCAGAAGCACCAGTGAGAAACCAGGGTAACTTCACTATTCGAATCCCAGCATTATTCTACTCAATAGGGTCACCACAATCCATACTGAGTACTTAGGTACTCTCCAGCAAGGTGGCCCATATTAGGATAGGGTACTAAACTACCTATACCTTAGCGGAGTAGACCTGTGTCTACTCTACCAACATTACCCTGTAGGTATATTTCTATAGTACAGATGTATGCTTTTGTCATCCTGTAATTCCACTCATGAAGGGTTGTTACACTTAGACAAAACCTTACCAAAAACTCTGTAGCCTGTAACTTGATGGATGTTAGGTATATGGAAATCTATGTCGAAGGTGCACAGACCACACAGTAGGATAACTGCACACAGATCCATGTCTTGCGAGAGCCAACACCCCAATTAGGCCCTCTTATTGGGCTTGCAAGTCATTAGTGAGATTTGAACAGTTGTATCCTATAACTAGAATGTCACATTTTTGGAGCCCACATCATAACACTGTATATGGTACCACTGTCTGTCCGACCACATGCTAATTGCCAGATATATGGGAAAGGATCTTTAGTGACAGCAGGGAAGTGAAACAGAAGACTTCCATGGAAGGTACATTGAAACAATAAGCTTCAGAAGCTAGGCTTCCTTATTATGAGAGGAAGGTGACAGGACGTTTTAAGTGAAATACTCCAAGAGGATGCCATGGTGGCACAGGCTATTAAGGGCCTACTGAAAGTACCGGTACCTTTCTGAAACCAGCTGCAGGTTGGTTGGTCCTAGGAACAGAACCCCTTTGTGAAGGCAGGTAGACTGAGGGAAAGCACACTCAAACAGGAAGTCTTAGATAAGTTGAAGACCCATAAGACTTTGACACATTAGGCCTGGACTTGTGATTAGCACTAGGTGACTCAGCATGAAACTGATCCCTTCATGACCGAGGAGACTACTGGAATAATAGTCAACAAGACTAAAGTAATATAATAGTCTACATGGTGTACACAGTTGAAGACCGCTATTTGGTATAACATAGAGCGCAGTAATCTCAATAAGGAAATACTACTCCATAACCATGAAATGGTGTGAGAAGTTTCAGGGTCAAACAATGCTCGTACTTATAAGATTCTGGATGTTTGTGTATTAAAACCAAAGTGATACTTCAGAGGCATAGTAGTTAGAAGTAGTCCACGAACCCTCGGATGTGGGATATAAATATTGAAGTGCCTCATTAGCTTTACAGACATTATCAAGCTATGGAGTAGAGATCTTATCAATATAAAATTGTCATACACTGTAAAATCTTTACCTTACCTATTTATCGAGTGGAGCCTTCCTCAACAGATTCTCTGATCCAAGATTTGTCCTATATCTCTCTCAAGTCATATTAGAGTTTGGTGTCCTTTTAACAATTGATATTTCTGCCGAGTAGACATTCTTTATACCATTGAAAAGCTAATAGCATGTGCATTGAGGTATCAAAGTATCGCATGCTGTACCAAAAAGATTCTGTATGAATCTGGTTTCAATATCAGTACTTAGCCAATTGTGCAAGTAAGAGAGAATGATGTGTCATTGTAAGAGCCAAAGAATATATCAGGAAATGAACCACAGCTAGCCTCAGTCATGTTACCACAAGCAGAACTCAACTATCACTCACTTTTACAGCAAAATCTTTGAGCATTTTCACAAAACTATATTTCTAGAACCTAGTATTGATTTCTTACCATGTCTCCTATTTTTGCTGCTACATAAAGGTTTGCTTTCTTGCAGAGAAGCTGGTTCTTGTACTCACCAGTGCTAGCATAGTATCATATTTTTGTTGTTTTAGCTGTGCTAGTATGACCTTCTTGCAACCATAACCAGATCCTACAACGGAGCATACTGTAACTTTCGCTCATTTTCTTTCTTGAACGTGAAATAACAACAGAATCAACCACTAGGAAGATCTCAATCTTAGACCTCCGCCTACATGACATATCATAATTAGACAGTTATCTTGCTATCCCTGAATGCCAATGTCGTTTTAGTTCCCATCTATAGTATCTTTGATCGAGTAGTAATTAAGAAGGCCTAAACCTTTAATCTTAAGTGCAGTAAGATTACTTAGATGATTATGTTAAGAACTAAGTACATGACTTGTTATCCCCTATATACAGTCCTTCCTAGAACCCGCTTGCAAATCAAAACCACTATGAGTCGCAATTACGGCTCATATCATTGCATCCCATAAAAGTCATATGACCTTAACGATAGTCATGTGTGAGCTACATGACCTCCTAATATGTCATGTGCATGGAATAACATATCTTCTTATACAGCCCTCTGGGTCATTTGCATAGCCCCTGTGACCTCTTGATAGGTCAGGTGTGTGAAAGTGAACAATAGCACACAGCCCCCTTGGTCTTGTATGTAGCCTCCATGACCTCTTAATAGGTTATGTGTGTGAAGTCATAATATAACAAATGAAACCCCATGACAAATATCCTCATCGTGGTATAAACATCTCCTCTACTCTCTACCAGTCTAGAATCATAACACATGCTGAGTTCTCTCCTAGGATGTCTTCCTGATTCCCCTGATACTCTATGTTGCCAGCAGATACCTCTGACATCCTCTCTTACCACTGGAGGTACCAGACACACTGGCGACATCTATAGTGCCTCCAGATTTACAGGACATACCGGGGAGGTCCAAGGCACCCCCAGATTTACAAGACCTACTAGTCACAATTGATACCTACTTATTGTCCTGACGTTGCACCTGCGCAACTGACACTGCCCTCTGTCTTGCTAATGACGGCTGAATGGCGACATACTACATAACATGAGATGGGATATTTGCCTAATATTTATCAAGCCCAAGCATCAACATCAAGTTGTATAACATCAATGTCTCAATTTCGATGTCCAAGATGCAATCCTTTTGCAACATAAATAATATCTGCAGTCCAACTTAAACAAAGACTTTGAGCAGAGAATTAAGCCAACATTACTTCGCGTTACAAATAATATTGTGATTGGGGAGCAAAAGTAAGTAACTAATAATATCTCTAACCATGAATAAGTTTACGGAGTAGTTGAACTATAGGCACAAGGCTCCATATATAATAAAAGTCAGGAACAAAAAGGGGACTTGGCAGTTACCAGAAATTAAACCTGCTGTCGGCGAATATATTTTATTGCATAATATAGTAGTTAATCATACCCAGTGTGGCATAACCAGTATACAAGAGTGATATAAACTGCAAGAGATATGGAATGTTCAGGGTGCTAATGTAGCCGTCGAAGGCAGTGTGGATATAACAACTCCAGGTTTGCTGTGAAAAAACACTAAAACTATACTGAATCCTGACTGCTCTTTGAGAACTAAGAATTGTGTTCTAGCATACTACACATTCGTACCCAGTATAGCACCGAGAATACAGGATATCCATCTTGAGCTAAGACTAGTCATATTTTATACCTCATAGATAGCCATTGTAGCATTGAAGAAATTTACCCAAAAGCTTCCACCACAAACTCAAAGTGTCAAGTCATTATTTCATACTTTCCTCTCACATGAGTATTTCAAGTACAAGACAGTCCTTGTGACTATTCACATGGGAAAATAAGACAAAATTGATAAAGTATTTGGAATATGGACTGCATGCGTACTTGTTATCAATGTCAATACAATAAAGTACAAGTATGTGAAGGATATATGCCATGAACAGGTGTTATGGCTGACGCCGATCTCTAGTATAACTTACAGGACGTGGGCTAAAATCTTCATTCAAAGAATCTGTCAAGAAAGGCTTGTCTCGATAAAATAGGTAAATTATAGATTCATAAGGTAAACAATTTTATATTGACAAGATCTTGTCTCCATTGCTTGATCATGTCTGTAAAGCACATGATTCACTTCAATATTTATATCCTGGTCTGAGTGTTCGTGGACTAATTCTAACTACTATGCTATGGAAGCACCACTCTGGTTTTCATACGCAAATGTCCAGAATCTTATGAGTCCAAACACCGTTTGACACTGAAACTTATCACACCTTTTCACAGTTGTGGTATAATATTCCTCTATTGAGAGGACTGTGCTATTTGTTATACCAAGCAAGAGCATTCAACTGAGTTGCCAGCTTAGACTACTATATTACTTTAGTCTTATTGACTATCGTTCCAGTAGTCTCTTCGGTCATGAAGTAACCAGGTTCATACCAGGCCGCTGAGTGCCAAGCATGAGTTTGAGTCCAACATGTCAATGTCTTGAGGGTCTCTGACCTCTCTAGGTCTTCCTTTCTGAGCGTGCTTCCCCTTGATCTACCAGCCTCCATAGTGGGGTCTTATTACTAGGACCAACCAGTATACAGCAGATCTCAGAAGGGTATGGGTGGATCCGGTATGTCCTTAATAGCTTCTGCTACTGGGATATCCTCTTGGAGTATTTTGCCAAAAATGTCCCGTCACGTTCAGTCCATAGTTTAGGAACCCTAACTTTGTGGCTGTCACGAATGTGGCTTAGCAAGGAAAGGTTTTCACATGACTCATAGTTATGAGTCATAGGTATGTTATGTTTCGCACATGACCTCATTAGAGGTCATGGGATTTCGCACATATGA
>JACCEG010000767.1:2618-20829 GCA_014065205.1 Tuber brumale | reverse complement strand
TGTGTCCGATAGCCGACACCAAATCCCTAAGGAAATAAAACAATAAAGCGCATGTTCATAACGAAAAATAAAAACCCCTAGCCCAAAAAAACTAAAGGAAAGACAAAGGGTAAGCGACCTTCCCCCTCAGGGGGCGAAGCCGTGGATCGGAAGGGCCGACACCTCGGTGTCCTGCTCGTGTTGTGGGCCCCTTTCCGCGGGGGGCATACCAGGCGGGAAACCCGTCGCCGTGACGTTGATGTATCTGGCGAGGGCGGCGAGAGCGGAGGGGTCTGACCAGAGGGGGCTGTCCCAATCTACCGAAGTGAGGCCTCGGAGGTGGCGCTCACGTGGTTCTTTGCGGGACTCGCAGTATAGGATGGCATGGGGGAAGTCCTCTTCTTCCTCCTCGCATAACGGGCAGAGGCTAGAGGGGTCTTCGGTGAACCATGACGGGTGGGCAGCTAGGTAGCTCTTACCTGAGCGCATCTGGTGGATTCTACCCGCCATGAACCTTCCCAGCCCCATGAATGGGTGGGGCGAGAGGGACGCAGAGTAGGGGTAGGTGGGGGGCGGTGGGAACTGGTCGTTCCAGTCTTTGATTAGCGCCGATCTGATTCTGAGTTTGACCGACATGAAGGAAGGGGTATCTGCCCCGACTGGGAGGCACGTGGGTGGTAGAAGGTCGAGGGAGGCAACTGGCATAGGGCCGGAGGTGGGGATGAACGGGAGGGTACGATGGGCAATGGCATCGATCGGGAGGTGCTTTCTTATAGGCGGGGAGGGGACAGCGGTCCTCCATGAGAGTGGAGCATAGACCGATGTTAACCCTCTTGTGTGGTGTCGGTGGTCGTCGAGGGCCCTGAAGGGCGACGAGGTCGGGAAAGTGGGGTGGAGTCTGGCTGTCGCTGGGTTGGCCTCGGGGGGGAGGCAGACCAGTCTTATGGCTGCAAGTCTCTGGCGGTGGCGTAGGAGAAGGGGCATAGGGGGGAGAGCCGATTCACAGGCCAAAATGCCTACGGGTTTCGAGGAGAAGCAATTGCCCCTCGGCTTGGGCCTGATAACACCCTTATATATACTATAAGTACATCCTGAACCTCGAAAAAAAAGGAGATTCAGGTTTTGAGTCCTGAGTCAGACTAAGCGAATCCTTTTATACCTACACCTGTAGAGTATCTCAAGCATTAGATACCTTACATACGATTCCTTAAACATTTTAGAGGATATCGTGAACTCTGGTACGAAGTACTAGTAATCACTCATCCAGGGCGATTAGAGCAATTAGCATACCTGGAAAGCATCACAATGGCTGAGATACCTCAGGACCCGAGGAAGAGAATAACGGAGGGTGAACCTATGGATACCCAACCCGACACGATGGACAAAACGGATGATTCCGCTATTCATAGTCCCTTCCCTTCAACACCTCGTGAACCTACGTTCCGGAGAGGAAATGTACCTTGTCACTGATCCTCTAGTGTCGCAAGCACTCATAGGATATCAAGGGCCGTCACACCGAGACCAGGAGATCACGCTGCAAACTTAGCCAGATTGGCGGCGTGTCTTGGAGTAATGTTGGGTCAGATAAGACAAGACATAGATACCTCGTACGACCAAGCCAACATCGTCTTCAAACATTTCACGAGAGCCACCCAAGATAATACCTTAAAATTAATTAAGGTTCAACAGCAAATGGCCGACGGACAAGATGTCTATGATAATGATATTGCAATCTTGTTAATGCAGCTGGCAGGCGTGGAAAGTGAAGTCAAGGGGATCCAAGAAGAAATGTTACGAGAAGTCGCAAAGAAAATTGACGCGCAAGAACGGCGTCAACAGGAACATGAAGAGGTAACCACGAGGTTACATGGAATGCGCGGGGAAGAAAGCCAAGCAGCATTAGCTCGAGACCAGACTCTAGAACAAAAGGTGCTCAGTGTAGGAGCGGAATTCGGAGAATTCCGCACCCAATGCACCAGGCATGAGAGGGAGGTCAACCGTACACTAGGACAGATGCGTTTAGACCAGACTACTCGCCAGGCGGAAATACGCCGATCTCAGGACCAGCAGTAGCAGCAAAGTAATGAGAGTATCAATACCCTGAAGGTATTGACACAGTCAATAAACAGAATGTTGGCTGCTGCACAAAGTCCCGAAGCTGCATGACCTGCACCCTTACCTGCCATCCAAGGAACTGACGACGAGGAGTACTATGCTCCACCTACACGCAGGGACAAGGGAAAAGGCTGGGAAGCCGCTGATGCATCCCCCTCAGGTGCCCAGGGAGGTGATGCGGGAGATCCTAGTGACGAGGATAACGATGATGATGTGAGAGGAAGAAGGAGAGGGAGTCCTAGCCGAGGCAGGAGAGGACAAACACCAGAATAGTCTGGTATGGCAGAAACACGTGCCAACGCGATGGCGCTGAAGATTAAGCGACCGTCAGAGCCATCCCCATTCTTTCAGGACAAACCCGGACAAGATATATATGTGGGGAGTTTGCAATGCACCGACGATTTCGAAAGAAACCCGCGAATCGGGATGATGCCCAGGAATGGGTCATATATGCACTCTGCCGTACAAGAGGAGATATAGTCCTTCCTTATACCACATGGTACGCGAATGCTACGGACGGATTTCAAGGAGAATCCCAGCAGCCATCGCTGGCCACATGGACCCGCTTGAACATGATATGATCAAGCGATTCGCCC
Organism: Tuber brumale; assembly: GCA_014065205.1. Classification (NCBI taxonomy): domain Eukaryota; kingdom Fungi; phylum Ascomycota; class Pezizomycetes; order Pezizales; family Tuberaceae; genus Tuber; species Tuber brumale. The sequence continues at coordinate 18,139 of JACCEG010000767.1, read as the reverse complement.
CGGTAGAAGCCGAAAGACTAGCCCTTCCAGGAATTAAACTAGTCACGTACGATGGCAGTATTGAACGCTACCTGACAGTCATGCACAACCATAACATTCGTGCATGCATGACTGGAGAGTCCTAAAGACAGGAAGTGGAAGATAAACTTCCTGAACAAATTGTCCGCAGGTTGTCGGCCCTACAATATACAACAGATCAAGAATGGGAAGAGGTTATAAGGCTATGCGGACAGTCAGAAGAAGGACTACTAGCCAGAAAGAAAATTGGCCGAGACCAATCGTCCAAACCCAAAATAGTCCAAGAGGTGAAAAGAGAAGACCGACGGGACTTTAAACCAAAGCGACAAAGGGATACTAAACCTTATGTCCAGAGAGGGGGAGCCCCACTGCGAAAACGGAAAAGGGACGATGAAGAGGAGAACCCTAGGAAAAGGTTGGCCGGTGCGACAAAGACCACCCACACAAACTTTCCCCAGGCCCATACCGGTATCCCGCAGAGCGTAATAGACACGCGGAGACGAGATCGAGATTGGACACATTGGGGAAAGAAAAACTACAAGGATCAAACGTGTTGGAGAGATGCCCATAGATCGGCGGCAACTGTCAGCTCAAGACCGATAAAAATGGGAATTCGAAGAGCAAGATCGGCTACTGTAAAGCCTAAATTGTCTCGCAAAGTCACAACCGTACAGAACCCAGCACGAGTTAATAAAATCTGGGTACCGGCGGATGACGAGGAACTGACCTAGGTCAGTTCATTGGCACCAACGGCGACGGCGTTTCAGTATTGAGTGTCCAGAATAGAGCTGGAATCGAAATAGGAACCCCCTTTGGCTGGAGTTTATTGGGTACCGACTACGACGGGGATCGGGTAGTCCGTATGCAACTACGGGAGTCCAAACTGAAAATGATCAAAGTGACGCGAAGCGAGTCTCTCCTTTCAGGATCAATGCAAGTAGGCTCTAAGTGAAGGGACCCCACCAAGGACTTACGAGCTCGAACACAAGAATCAATATATGGAGAGTCTTGATCGAAAGAGAGGATAGTTAACATGCCCACATGGCCCAGGAGCCAATAGTACGAAGTTCCTCGAGTCACCTGGTAGTCGCCTCCTACACGTGTGCAAGCAGGTTACTATACCGAAGAAGTTGGGATATAGCAATAAAAGATCTGCCTGATAACAATCCACGACAGGAGGACAACCGACATGGGCCGTTCCACCTACCACATGGGTCTGAGTCGTATTATACGTATGTACTATCTTGCCTTCTGGCCAGAGTGTGGGATAGGGATATACCACTTTGGTGCGCAAGGCCCCTCTCAAGCAGCTGGATGGAAAACCGAAATCCTAAGGGAATGGACTCGGTGAAAGTGGGAACCCCACAATAGGGGAGTAAAATGGTTAATAACTGCCCGAAATTCTGCTATGAGCCTAGCTCTGGTATGTCGGGAGAAGGCATCCAGCCTGAAAACTGTTCGTGCGTAGTAGCGTATCCGTGAAACCCCGCTGTAGTATGTAGACCCAGATTGTCAGAGCTAAAGAGTTACTAGTTTGTCTGAGGAGACCTCAATGGTCGCAACTACGCAGACATAGTAACAAACATGTTTTGACCTACACGCAACACCAAAGATGCCTAAACAAAAGAAGCAAGAAAATCTTATCCGCCCTAAGCGCATGGAGTTAGAAGCTCTAAAACCAAAACGATAAGACTGTGCGGAGAGGATCACTTACCTCCATATACACGATAAGCGATACGAAGTTAAAGTCTTGTTAGACATGGGATCCAACGTGTTCCTTATCAACAAGGACCTAGTTGAAGACCTTGGCGTTCCTACAGTAGAACGCAATAATGCAGTTGATATCTTAGGCTTTGACAGATTGTCAGCAGCCTCCGGAGGGAAGTGTTACACTCTCCCTATTAAATTGGAAATAGGAAAAAACCGACACATCTCTGAAGTGTCATGTGAAGTGGCTAAGGCAGGTCACTATGGAATGATAATTCCTTTTGGTTGGTGGCAACGTGAACACCCAGTGTCTCACATAGAAGACGCAGGAAATTGGACTTTCTCCACAAAAGGTTGCGAAAACTGTGTGGAGGAAGATGAAGGAATAGTGGATATGTTCGAGTATGACAAAGCCGTCGCTTGGGATCCTAATGCCTGTCGCATCGGAAGAATGGGAGCGATCGAAAATACAGTGGAACTCTAATCATTGCCAGAGGAATACTGGCATTACAAACACTTGTTGGAAGCCCAGACTGTAGAAAAACTAGCCGCTAGACGAACATTTGATGGTGAAATTAAGTTGATTCCAGGATCAACTCCCCCCTGGGGGCCAATATATCCACTATCCGAAAAACAACTTAAGGCATTACGGGAATACCTGGAAACGATGATCAAACAAGGAAAAATCTCCAGTAGTCAATCACCAGCAGGAGCACCAATATTATTCGTACCTAAGCCCGATGGCAGACTATGTCTGGTTGTGGATTATCGAAATCTACATCAAATCAGTATCCTCAACACACATCCCCTTCCATTAATGTCCGAACTCAGAGATAGAGTAGCCGGCGCAAAGATGTTCACCAAGTCAGACCTTAAGGATGGCTACCACTTGATTAGGATAAAGGAAGGAGATGAATGGAAAACGGCGTTCCGTACAAGATACGGACATTACGCATATAAGGTTATGCCTTTTGGGTTGATCAACGCTCCTGCAACCTTCCTAGATATGATGAACCAAGTTCTTCAGGAATACCTTGACGTTGGTGTCGTATGTTACCTTGATGATATTCTCATTTATTCAAAAAATTGAGAACGAACATATTGAAGCTGTTAAAAGAGTTTTGTGAATTCTATCGGACTTTCAATTAGCAGTATCGCTAAAAAAGGCGACTTTCCATGCCACGGAGGTAGAATTCCTCGGCTATATGGTGGCGGTTGATGGGGTGTCTATGAGCACCCGCAAGGTGGAGTCCATAATGGTCTGGAAAGCGCCTAAGTCAGTTAGAGAAGTACAAGTCTTTATGGGGTTTGCTAACTTCTACCGACGATTTATAAAAAACTTCTCGGCTATTTGCAAGCCAATAACTGAGACACTACAAGGAAATCCGGAGAATTTTAAATGGGGAATTGCACCAGACACTGCTTTTGAGGAGCCAAAGCACCGATTCACCGGAGCCCCCATACTCTACCACTTTTTCCCAGAAAGAGCAACGGTGGTAGAAATGGACACTAGCGATTTTGCACACGGCTGCGTCCTTTCTCAATACTTTGAGAAAAGATTACATCCAGTAGCTTTCCATTCCAGAAAACTAAACTCGGCGGAGCGCAATTATGAGATTCATGATAAAGAACTTCTCGCGATCCTAGAAGCTTTTAAAGAATGGCGACACTAGTGGATCGGAACGGAGAAACAAATCACAGTCTTTACCGACCATCATAACCTGCAAGACTTCCTCACCTCAAAAGTCTGGAGCAGCCGTCAAATTCGACGGGCTCAGAAGTTGGTAGAATACAATTTTCGCATTGCATACCGACCAGGCACAAAGGGCGGAAAGCCTGATGCATTAAGCAGACGGCCGGACTACCTTCCTGAGGAGGGAGCTACACATTGCGAAAAGAAAATTTTGAAAGAAGAAAATTTCTAGGTCTTGCTAGTAGCAAGGGTAGGCGATGAAGGAGAAGACTGGGATGTAGATAAAGATTTGGATTTGGAACCTCCAAGAGGTGGAGAGGAACCCATTATTACGGTCAAGGGATTGAGCAAAATGGCATACTTGCCAACAAAGGGCTCAAGAATGGCGGCAGGATATGACCTGTACGCCACAGAGGATGACATTGTCCCGAAATATGGACTAGCAATAATGAGAATGGGTATAGCTGTGGGGATACGCGAAGGAACTTGCGGAAGAGTTGTCATAAGAAGTGGATTAGCAGTCCGAAGCAGAATCTCTACCAGCGCAGGAGTAATCAATGCTGATTACACCGGCAAACTCAAAGTCGTACTTTCCAACCATAAAGATGTGGACTGCCAAATAGGAATGCGCAATCGCTTATCTCAACTAGTGGTAGAAAAGGTCCACACCACGGACATGATGGAAGTCAGCGACTGGGAAGAAAGGGAGCGAGGAATCGCGGGATTCAGAAGTACCGATATAGCGACAAGATCCTTCATCGTCAAGGAACAGGAACCTCGTATCAGCTACCTACAGGCATCCGCTAAAGACAACGAACATTGGTACGATATTTTAGCAGTACCCGAAAAGGTTCTAAAGTCAAATGCTATTATCCTGCAAAAGGGTATCAAGGAGTTCAATGCTGAATTCTTAAGCGAGATACACGCAGCAATCAAGTCAGACGCAGCTTGGAGGCAACAGAGGGAAGAACTCATCAGGTTACGAGACGAAGGAAAAGATTTCCCCAAAGACTGGACCTTAACTGACGATCTACTATATGATAAGCAAAGACTATTTGTACCAGACAGTCAGGCGCTATATACCAAGATCGCAGAAGGATGTCACGATGTAAAGGTTGCAGGACATTCTGGTCAAGAAAAAACTTTGGAAATAATCTTGCGAGACTTCTACGGGAAAGGACTTGCGGCATGGGTCAATGACTACGTACGATCCTGCGATGAATGCCAACATAACAAATCACCTAGATACGCTAAGTACGGATTATGGCAACCACTGCAAATACCCTACGCAGCATGAGCGTCCATCTCGGTGGACTTCATTACCCAACTACCCGAGTCGCAAGGATGTACTAAGATAATGGTAGCAGTCGATCGATTCATGAAGATGGCACATTTCATCGGACTTCAGACCTCGGCTACGGCCAAGGATGTCGCAAACCTATTCCTGAAAGAAGTATGGAGGCTGCACGGCCTACCAACCGAAATCGTCGCGGACATGGACTCAAAGTTCACGCGAGAATTTTGGGAATCCCTTTGCTAGGCGCTGGAAATTAACCAAAGAATGTTAATGGCATACCACCCTCAGACTGACGAACAAACCGAATGTACCAACCCAGTGCTGGAAGGTTCCCTGCGAAGTTTTGTCAATTACGATTAGAATGACTGGTATCAGCTGCTACCGCTAGCTGAACATACCTATAACAACTCCGCAACCAATGCTCATGGGATGTCTCCATTGTATGCGAACTATGGATTCCATCCACAGACAGAGCAGATGAAAAAGCGCCAAGCTCAAAATCCAGGAGCAACACTTTACACGAACTGGATTAAGGCGATATATTAACCAGCAACAGGGTCACCAGAAAAGACACAAGAAGGGATGTCGAAATATTATGACCAGAAAGCTCGACAACAGCCGGACTTCAAGATCGGGGACAAAGTAATTTTAAATGCAAAAAACAACCACACCTGACAGAAATCTAAGAAGTTAAGTCCAAAGCTATACGGCCTCTTCTAAATTATGGAAAAATGCAGGTCTAGAGCATTTAAGCTCTACATATCCGATTGAGGGAAAATTCATCCCATATTCCATGTCGCATTATTGGAACCCTACCGCGAGTCAGTTCATGACAATCGCCAACAACCCCCTAGAGAACGGGAAGATATTGACGGCGATCTGTAATAGCCGCTTGAAAAAATCGTAAGAAACGAGCTTCGTTCTTAGAGGAAACGAGTACGGGGCCACTATCAAGAAAAGTGGGAACTGTGGTACTTCGTTAAATGGCAAGGGTGTTTGGAAGATCAGAAGACATGGGTGCCTGCCACTGGTATGGAAAATGTGGAGGAAGTTGTGGAGAATTTTAATAATGAAAATTGGGACATGCCAGGAAGGGCAGAAGTAAGATAGTGAGGAAAAGGTTTTCCTACCGTGGCCAAGTAAACGCGGGAGGCTTTTTACCCTGACAATACTGAGTCTTAAAATGTATTTAGAAGAAATTATAAAATAGTTATAAAGGCATTCGAGGCGAAGCCTTGTAGGAGGGAGCTCATGTTAGGCATATGGAAATCTGAGACATGTGCACAGACCCACGGTAGGGTAACTGCGCACAGACCCACAATTTACCAGAGCCAACACCCCGCTTTGGTCCCCTTATAGGGCCCGCACGTTCATAGCTCAATGGAAGTATCACATGACATTTATCAAGAGGTCACGTGTTCAATCCACACCCTTGTCAAAGTTATTTTGGTATGAGATATTTTCTACCAACTGGACATACATGTTCGGAGCTCCCTGCATCACGGCACAAGACCTCCGACCGTGGAATTTTCTACCAATAGTATAGAGGGGACTCTGGCTAGAACGTAGGAAGTCATCTGAGAGAAATTGGTTGGTTGGTTGTTGAGTAATTAAGAACTGAAGACGGAGACCCCAGTACCCATACGGAAGTTGCAGTTGATGATACAACGGACATACCGATGATACTCTACCTACTGAGATCAGCTGTATGTTGGTTGGTCCTGGTAACGCGACCCCTCGGCGGTGGCTGGCAGACCAAGGGGAAGCATGTTCTGTAGAAGGCCATTGCTGAAGAAGAGTCCATAAGATGTTGGCATGTCGAACTCTTACTCGCATGAAGCATAGGCAGCCCATGATGAACTTGATCACTTCGTGAACGGAAGAGATTATTGGAATGATAGCAATTAAGTCTAGAGTATCCAGCATAGCATATACGAGCTGAAGATCGGAAGCTCCTAATAGGAAGCTGCAACTAAGCCGTAGATTGGTGTGCTCGTTCTAAGGGTCAAACAGTGTTTGCACCTAAGTTGAACTCGTGCAGAAGGCGAGCGGTACATAGTTAGTAGGAGGATTAGAAGTCCCGACTAGCTATTATAAGTAAGATCGACTCAGTCCAAGTTGGTGAGAGATCATCAAGCAACGGAGAAGAGATCTTATATATATAGTATTGTTTTACTCTTTAAATCTTTACTTTACCTATTTTATCGAGACGAGCTTTCCTCGACAGATTCTCCAATCGAAGATTTTGGCCTACGTCCCACAGTTATATACTTGAGTTTGGCGTCCGCCTAACAGTCCTGATCATAGTTGACAAAACCTCTAAGGTAACCTTCCCGCACTTAGTTGGTTCGTTCTGTTTGTCCGTCAGTTTGAGGATGGTATACTGTGGACATTCTTCGCATAATTTTGAGCGCTTTGTAGAGTGATTCCGGGAATTCTCCTGCGAACTTTGAGTCCATTTCCCTGACAATTTCGGTTGGTAGGCTGTGCAACCTCCATACTTCTTTCTGGAATGCGTTTGTGACATCTTTGGCCATAGCGAATGTGTGTAGTCCGATGAAATGTGACATCTTTGTAAATCGATTGACTACTACTATTATTTGAGTACATCCTTGCGACTCTGATAGTTGTCTGATGCAGTCCACTGAGATGGATACCCATGCTGTATACGGTATTTGCAATGCTTGCAATAGTCCGTAGTTAGCGTGTCTAGGTGATTTGTTATGTTGGCATTCATCGTAGGATCGTACGTAGTCATTGACCCATACCCCAAGTCCTTTCCAGCAGAAGTCTCTCATGATTATTTCCAAAGTCTTTTCTTGTCTGAAATGTCCTGCAACTTTTGCATCATGACATCCTTCTGCGATCTTGATATATAGCACCTCACTATCTAGTACAAATAGTCTTTTCTTATAATATAGTAGATCGTTGGTTAAGGTCCCGTCCTTGGGAAAATCCTTTCCCTCATCTCGTAACCTGATGAGTTCTTCCCTCCATTGCCTCCAAGCTGCCTCTGATTCAATAGCTGCCTGTATCTCGTTTAGGAATTCAGGATTGAACTGCTTCATACCTTTTTGCAGGATAATGGCGTTTGACATTAGAACCTTTTCAGGTACTTCTGAAATATCAAACCAATATTTGTTGTCTTTAGTCGATGCTTGTAGGTAGCTGATACTGGGTTCCTGTTCCTTAACTATCAAGGATCTTGTGGCTATATCGGTGCTTCCGAATCGCGCGGTTCCTCACTCCGCATCTCATAAGTCGTCTACTTCCATCATATCTGCGGTGTTGACCTTTTCTACTACTTCTTGAGCTATCCGATAGTCCATTATTATTTGGCAGTCCACATCCTTATACTTGAAAAGTAAGACTTTGCTTTCCCCGGTTTAATCAGCATTGATTACTCCTGCACCGGTGGAGATTCCGCTTCAGACTGCTAATGCGCTTCTACGGGCAACTCTTCCGTAGGTTCCCTTGGATAGCCCCACAGCTATACCTGTCCTTATCAATGCTTGTCCATATTTTGGGACAATGTCATCCTCAATGGCATACAGGTCGTATCCTGCCGCCATTCTTGAGCCATTTGTTGGCAAGTATGCCTTTTTACTCAATCTCTTACCCCTAATAACAGGTTTCGTTCTACCTCTTCGAGGTTCTAAATCCAAATCCTTATCTCCATCCCAGTCTTCTCCTTCATCGCCTACCCACGCTACTAGCGACACCAAGAAACGTTCTTCTTTCCAAATCTTTTGCACACAATGCATAGCTCCCTCCTCAGGACGGTACTCTGGCTGTCTGCTAAATCTATCAGGCTTTCTGCCCTTCGTGCCTGGTCAGTATACACTGCGGAAATTGTATTCTACCAACTTCTGAGCCCAAAGAATTTCACTGCCACTCCAGACTTTTAAGGTGAGGAACTATTGTAGGTTCTGATGGTCGGTAAGGACTTTAATCAGTTTTTCTGTTCTGATCAAGTAGTGTCTCCATTCCTTAAATGCTTCGAGGATTGCGAGAAGTTCTTTATTATGACTCTTATAATTGCACTCCACCGAATACAATTTTCTTGAATGGAAAGCTACTGGATGTAACCTTTTCTGAAAATATTGAGAAAGGAGGCAACTGAGCGTGAAATCGCTAGTATCAGTTTCTACGACCGTTTCTCTGTCTGAGAAAAAGTGATGTAGTATGGAGGCTGTCGTAAACCGGTATTTTAGCGCCTCAAAAGTTGTGTCCAGCTCAATTCCCCATTTCAAATTTTGAGGATTTCCTTATAATGTCTCAGTTATGGGTTTGCAAATAGCCGAGAAGTTTTTGATAAATTGTCGGTAGATGTTAGCGAACCCAATAAAGACGTGTACCTATCTAACCGACTTAGGTGGTTTCCAAACCATTATGGATTCCTTCTTCCAGGTGCTCATAGACAACCCATCGACCGCTACCATATAGCCGCGGAATTCTACATCAGTGGCATGCAAGGTCCCTTGTTTCAGCGATACTGCTAATTTAAAGTCCAATATACTTTGCAAAACATTTTTGACTCCGTCGACATGTACTTTTTCATCTTTTGAATAGATGAGAATATTGTCCAGATAACACACAACCCCGACATGTAAATATTCTTTAAGTACTTGGTTCATCATATCTTGAAAGGTCGCGGGAGCATTGACCAATCCAAATGGCATAACCGTATATTTGTAATGCCTATAGCTCGTCGGGAGAGCAATTTTCCATTCATCGCCTTCCTTAATCCTAATCAGGTACTAGCCATCTTTCAGGTCTAACTTGGTGAAGATCTTTGTGCCTGCTACTCTATCTCTGAGTTCGGACATTAGTGGAAGGGGATGTTTGTTGAGGATAGTAATCTTATTAAGATTTTGGTAGTCCACAACTAGGTGTAGTCTTCCATCGGGTTTGGGTGCAAATAATATAGGTGCTCCTGCCGGTGATTGACTTTGCGTAATCTTCCCCTGATTTATCATTGTCTCCAAGTATTCTCTTCATGCCTTAAGCTGTTTTTCGGACAGTGGGTACATCGGTCCCCATGGGGGGGTTGATCCTGGGATCAACTTGATTTCATGATCGAATGTCCATCTTGGGCTAATTTTTCTGCCGCTTAGGCTTCAAACAAATGTTTGTAATACCAGTATTCTTTCGATAATGATTCGAGTTCCACCGTATTTTCAAGGACTCGGATTCTTCTGATGGGGCATGCATTAAGATCCCCAGCGACAGATTCGTCATATTCAAACATATTCGCTATTCCTGCATCTTCTTGTACATAGTTTTCACAACATTTGGAGGAGAAGGTCCAATTTTCTGCATCTTCTAGGTGAGACACTGGATGTTCACGATGCCATCAACCAAAAGGAATTATCATCCCATTGTGACCAGCTTTAGCCAACTCACACGACACTACAGAGATATGTCGGTTTATTCCTATTTCCAATATTAGAGGGAGATTGTAACACTTCCCTCCAGAGGCGGCTGACGATCCGTCAAAGTCAAAAATATCTACTGCATTGTTACGTTCCACTGGGGAACGCAAAGGTCTTCCACTAGGTCCTTATTAATAAGGAATACGTTGCATCCCGAGTCTAACAAGACTTTAACTTTGTATCACTTATCGTTTATGTGTAGGTAAGCGATCCCCTCCGTACAGTCGTATCCTTTTGGTTTTGGAGCATCTAACTCCATGCGCTTAGTGCGGATATCATTTTCTTGGTTCTTTCATTTAGCCATCGTTGGTGTTGAGTGTAGGTAACAAGATGTTTGTTACTATGCTCGAGTAATTTCGACCATTTAGGTCTTCCCAGACAAACTAGTTACTCTTTAGCTCTAACAATCTGGGTCTACATACTAAGCAGCGTTTCCGCAATACGCAATTATACGCGACCAGTTTTCAGGCTCGATGCCTTCTCCCAATATGCCAAACCTAGGCTCATAGCAGATTTTTGGGCGGTTGTTAGCAACTTTACTCCCTTAGTGTGGGGCTCCCGCTTACAGCGAGTCCTTTCCCTTAGGATATCGGTTATCCATCCTGCTCCCTTACAGGGGCCTTGCACACCAACGCGGTATATACCTATCCCACACTCGGGCCAGAAGGCCAGATACTACGTATGTATAATATGACTCAGACTCGTGTGGTAGGTGGAACGGCCCGTGTTGGTTGTCCTCCTGTCGTGTATTGTTATCAGGTAGATCTTGCTTTGCTATGCTACAACTTCTTCGGTATAGTAACCTGCTTGCACACGGGTAGCAGGCAACCACCAGGTGACTTGAGGAACTTCGTACTGTTCACTCCTAGGCCATGTGGGCATGTTAACTATCCTCTCTTTCGATCGAGACTCCGCATATATTGATTCTTATGTTCGAGCTTGTAAGTGCCTCGTGGGCTCCCCTCGCTTAGAGCCTACTTGTGTTGATCGTGAAAGGAGAAACTCGCTTCGCCCTACTTGGATCCTTTTGAGTTTTGATTCCCGTAGTTGCTTACGGAATACCTGATCCCTGTCGTGGTCGGTACCCAATACACCTCGGCCAAAGGGGGTTCCCGTTTCGATTCCAGCTCCACTAGGACACTGAATACTCAATCGCCCTCACCATTGGTGCCAATGAACTGACCTGGGTTAGTTCCTCATCGTCCCTGAGTTTGCCGATTTTATGAACCTGGGCTGGTTTCTGTATGGTAGCGACACTATGAGCCAATTTGGGCTTTACAATATGTGATCTTGCTCGTCGAATTCACATTTTTATCAGTCTTGAGCTGACCATTGCCGCCGATATAGAGGCCTCTACCCAACACGTCTGATAGGTGTGGTTTTTCTTTCCACAACGTGTGCAATCTCCTTATTTCTTCCGGGTGTCTATCACATTCTGCAGAATACTGGTATGGGCCTGGCCAAAGTTTGTATGAGTGGTCTTTGCCGCACCTCCCAATTTTTTTCACAGCTTTTCTGGTTCATTGTCCCTTTTTGTTTCTGTAGTGGGGCTCCACCTCCGTTGCCATAAGGTTTAGTCTTCCTTTGTCGCTTCGATTCAGAGTCCCTGACGGTCTTCTCTGTTGACCTCTTGGACTGCTTTTGGCTTGGACAGTTTGTCTCTCCCAATTTTTTCTCTAGCTAGAAGTCCTTCTTCCGACCGACCACATATGCTGAGTGCTTCGTACCATTCTTGATCCGTTCTATACTGCGGAGCTGACAACCTGTGCACAATTTGGTTTGGAAGTTTATCTTCAACTTCCTGCCTCCAGAAATCTCCGGTCATGCATGCACGAATGTTATGGTTATACACGATCATCAGATATCGTTTAATACTGCCGTCATACTTGACTAGCTTCATAGCTCGAAGTGCTAGTCTTTCAGCTTCCAGTGGAGTGAATTGCTTGATCATATCATGTTCAAAGCATGTCCATGTAGCCAGTTCTGGCTGCCGGATTTCCCCTTGAAGCCCCTCCATAGCCTTTTGATACCAAATGGTATAAGGGAGAACTATTTCTCCTCTAGTATGACTGAGCACGTATATGACTCGTTCCCATGCATCGTCCCAGATCTGCAGGTTTCTTTCGAAATAGTCCCTGCATTTTCAGATTCACACATATATATCTTGTGCGGGTTTATCCTCAAAGAATGGGTGTCATTCTGATGGCTGCTTAATATTCAGCCCCGTTGTGTTTGCAAGTGCTTCTGCCATACCAGACTGTTCGGGTGTTAGTCCTCCCCTGCCTTGGCTAAGAGTTCCTCTCTTCCTTCCTCACTCATCATCGTCGTCGTCATCGTCACTAGGCTCTCTGGGGTTACCTCCTTGGGCATCTGAGGGGGATGCATCAACGGCTTCCCGGCCTTTCCCCTAGTCCCTATGTGTAGGTGGAGTGGAGTACTCCTCATCATCGGTTTCTTGGACTGTGGGTCAAGGTGTGGGTCCTGCAGCTACAGGACTTGGTGTAGCGGCTAGTGTCTTGTTTATAGCCACTGTCAACCCTTTTATGGTATTATGCGTCCTATTATTCTGCTGCTGTTGCTAGTCTTGTGACCTGCGAATCTCCGCTAAGTGAGTAGTCTGATCTAGGTGCATTTGTCCTAGGATACAGTTGACTTCTCTTTCCCACGTAGTGCATTGATTTCGGAGTTCTAGAAATTCCGACCTGAGGTTGATGACCATTTGTTCCAACATCTGATCTCGGGCTAATGCTGCCTGGCTTTCTTGCTCCATTGTTCCATGTAACCCCGTGGTTATCTCTTCATGTTCCTGTTGACGTCTATCTTGAGCATCTATCTTTTTTGCCACTTCCTGTAGCATTTCTTCTTGGATACCCTTAACTTCGCTTTCCATGCCTGCCAGCTGCATCAGCAAAATCACGATATTATTATTGTGTACATCTTGTCCTTCGGCGATTTGCTGTTAAACCTTAAGTAGTTTTAAAGTATTATCTTGGGTAGCTCACTTCAAATGTTTGAAGGCGATATTGGCTTGGTCAAGTGAGGTGTCGATGTCTTGCCTTATTCGTCCCAATGTTATCCCTAAACAGGTAGCCAATGTTGCTAAATTTGCAGCATGGTCTGCTCCTGGTTTTGGCGTAGAGGATTGTAATATCCGATGTGTACTTGCAACATTAGAAGATCGGTGAGAGGGTAGATTTCCTTTCCGGAATGCAGGTTCATGAGGTGTTGATGGAGAGGGACTCTATATAGCCCAATCATCGGTCTTATCCGTCGTATCGAGTCATGTATCCATAGGTTCTCCCGCTGTTATTCTTTTCCTTGGGTCTTGAGGTATTTCAGCCATGCTGATACATTCCAGGTAGGCTAATTGCTCTAATAGTCCTGGATGCGTGATTTCGGGTACTTCATACCAGAGTTCTTGATATCCTTGAAAAGGTTTAAGGAATTGTATGTAAGGTATCCAACGTTTGAGATACTCTAGGAGTGTAGGTATGAAAGTGTACAGTTGATCTGATTCTGGACTCAGAATTTGAATTTCCCTTTTCTCGAGGTTTAAAATATACTTGTAGTACATCTAAGGATTTGTTAGGCCCAGGCCGAGGGGATGTCTGGCCCTTGGATGACTGTGCTTGGGTTCTTGTTATCGGAGTACTGGGTACTCCACTCAACAAAGTTTTCTGATTTGGTGGAACTACGCTGGAAGTCTGGACCGTACCAGGTACGATATATGCAATTGAATTGATCCTCTGTTGGGATCCCGAAAGGTATTGTGAACCAGCAGGATTTTGTGATCAATTCCTCTTCGATTTCGAGGAGCTCAGTGTCAAAGATTTCTTCGAATGTATAAATGTAAATGGGACAGTGGGGTGCTGCAAAAATATAATCGAAGTCGGAGCTGAGGGTGGAGTTTGAAGTGAACTTGTAGTTCATATAGTGAGCCTGGGTAACAGGAGAACTATCAATATACGGTTAGGTAGACGCCTATCTCTTAGTATAACTGAGGGATGTAGGCTAAAATCTTTGTTCAGAGAATCTGTCGAGGAAGGCTCGTCACGATAAAGTAAAAGTAAAGTAAAGATTTAGGAGGTAAACAATTTAATATTGATAAGATCTGTCCGCCATTGCTTGAAGATGTCTGTAAAGCTTAGGAGGCACTTCGATATTTATATTCCGCATCTGAGTGTTTGCGGACTACTTCTAACTACTATGCCTCTTAGGTACCACTCTAGTTTTGATACGCAAACATCCAGAATCTTAATAGTGTGAACACCGTTTGACCCTGAATCTTATCACACCCTTTCACAGACTCGGAAAAGTATTTCTCCTTTAAGATCACTGCGCTATTTGTTATACCAAACAGTAGCCTCTAACTTAGATACCCGCATAGACTATTATATTACTTTAGTCTTGTTGACTATCACTCCAGTAGTCTCTTCAGTCATGAAGTGATCAAGTTCATGCCGGGCCACCTAGTGCCAATCGCAAGTCCGCGCCCCACATGTCAACGTGTTACGGGTCTCCTGACTTATCTAGGTCTTCCTTTCTCCACGTGCTTCTCCTTGGTCTGCTACCCTCTATAGAGGGGTCCTATCACTAGGACCAACCAACCTATGGTTGATCTCAGAAGGGTATTGATAGATTCGGTATACCCTTAATAGCTCTTGCTACTTGGACATCCTCTTGGAGTCTTTCCCAAAAACGTCACGTCACCTTTTACCCATAATTAGGAAGCCTAACTTTGAAGCCTACTATCTCAATGCGCCAGAAACGGATTTCTTCTGTTCCACTTCCCCAATGTTGCCCAAGGTCCTCTCTCATATAACCTGTGAACAGCATGCTGTTAGACAGACGGCGGCGATGTATCTGGTATTATGAAGTGGGCTTCATTGATGTGACACTTTACTTATGAGACGCCACTGTCGCAATCTTGCTAATGACGCGCGGGCCCCATAAGGTGGCCTGAGGGGGGTCTTGGCACTCTGGTAAATCGAGGGTCTGTGCGCAGTTACCCTACCGTGGGTCCGTGTACATGTTACGGATTTCCATATGCCTAACAGGTTTTCTGCTGCCAGCAAGTATATCTGGCTCATGTTGTTGTAAGATCTTCAGTGCGAGTTTTTCGCTTGTTTGCTTTTGAGATATTCGGGGCGGTTACCCTCTTATGTGTTTCCGTTTGTCTGCAGTTAGGCTTCACCTATTCTCTGAGTTCGCTTGCGAGGTAGGGATGGGTTTTTCTTTTGGACGCGATGTGCGGTTAGGCTGATACTAGAGGGTCTTGGAGATCCAGTTGCGCCAGCCCGCAGGAGGAATGGGGATTATTTATGCCATAGCTAGCACTTTTTTTCTTTTTTTTTTTTTTTTTTTTTTTTTT
>JACCEG010000765.1:0-15395 GCA_014065205.1 Tuber brumale | reverse complement strand
CCTGGCCCAGGGCGCCTTTGCCACCATCAAAAGACTCGCTAGACCCGGTAAGGGCCTCCCTCCCTTCCTCTGCCACCGTTTGGCAACATCCTTGATCTCCCCAATCCTCCTTTACGGCGCAGACCTATTCTCCCCAAGTCTCACCCTCCTCGACCGCTTGTCGGTGTTCTGGAGGGCTGTCCACAGATGGGTCACGAACTGCTTCTCCTCCACTCCTGTCAGCACCCTTGCTTGCAAGTCAGCCCTGCCCCCCATGCCCCTTCTGATACGACACCGCTAAAGGCTTGCAGCCATAAGGCTGGTCTGCCTCCAGCCGGAGGCCAACCCTGCAACTGCCAGGCTCCACCCCACTTTCCCGACCTTGTCCCCCTTCAGGGCCCTAGACGACCACCGTCACCACACAAGAGGCCTGACATCGGTCTATGCCCCCCTCTCTTGGAAATCCGCTGTCCCCTCCCCGCCTATAAGAAAACACCTTCCGATCGACACTATTGCTCATCGTACCCTGCCGTTCATCTCCGTCTCTGGTCCTCTGCCGGTAGCTTCCCCCGACCTCCTCCCGCCTCCCTGTCTTCCGGTTAGTGAAGGCTCCCCCTCCTACAGGTCGATCAAGTTGAGAATCAGATCGGCACTAGTCAAAGAATGTAACGACCAGTTCCCACCGCCCCCGACCTACCTCTACCCGGTGTCCCTGATGCCAGCCGCCTTTATGGGGCTGGGCAGGTTCATGGCTGGAAGGATCCACCAGATGCGATCAGGCAAAAGCTACCTCGCGGCCCACCCATCCTGGTTTACTGAAGACCCCTCCCCCTCTGCCTGTTTTGCGAGGAGGACGAGGAGGACTTCACCCACGCCATACTGTACTGCGAGTCCCGCAAAGAACCTTGTGAGCGCCACCTCCAGGGTCTCACTTGGTTGGATAGAGACAGCCCCCTCTGGTCGAACCCCTCCACTCTCAACTCCCGCGCTAGGTACATAAACGTCACGGCGACAGGTTTCCCACCCGGCATGCCCCCCGCAGAACGGGACCCCCTACACCCCCTGATCGCGGACACGTCTGCTCTACTGATCCACGGCTTCGCTCCCTGATAAAGGGTCCGACCTCCACCTGTTATGTTTTCTTAGGTTGCTAGGAAATTGTTTTTCATCATGATCATGCGCTTTATTGTTTTATTTCCTTAGGGATTTGTTGTCGGCTATCAGACACGCTCCGGAGGCTTTTATAGTATGGTGCGCGAGTTCTTTTGTTACTTGCGGATTTTTGAGATTAAGGTTTTGTTTATGCCATAGCTAGCGCTGCATGCAAGTTCTTGTACCATAAATCAATGAATACATAAAGATAAAAAAGAAGAAGAAAAAAAAGAGACCGAGTAGATAGGCACGCTCCGCTTCCGCTATTTCCCCCCCCCTACATTTTCACCTAGCCTTCAACACCATCAGGGTCAGGTGTGCTCTCTCGATCTCGTTATCCTAAGAACCAGGCAGTGGCCTCCCTGTCACGACAGGCATAGCTTCTACAGTTCCCCTTCCCCCCTCTGAGCACTCCTCTGTGTCAGAAGTTCGCCCCCATGTCCCCTGCCTCGTGGAGCACCTCGAGAGGTCCGCAACAGACGCAGAGATCTCAAACCAGCTCTTCCCAGCCATAAGCTCAACGGAGCATGACGACCTCTCCTCAGGGGAGGCAGTCATCCTTCCCCTCCTCTGCACCTCGCTCCTAGCATCAAGGTCAATCTCCACCCAAAGTGATGAACTGGCCCTCGAGGTCGCCCGCCTTTCAGGGTAGGTTGATGAACTCTTATCCTGTAGAGAGAAGCCCCAGCGCCCTCCTCCTCCCCCCAGCCAAAATGACGCGACGGCAGCGTCGCTCTCCGTCCTCCAACTGTCGGTGCGGGATCTCGCGTCCCGTCTGACCACCCCACTTCCCAAGCCAGCACGCAACCAACTACCTCCACCACAACGCCCAGCGCCCGCAGCACCTAGCACCCACACAGCTCAAGCAGCCCCTTCCCGAAAGGGTAAAGAGGTTGCCACGTCCCCCCCTACCGCAACCCTTGCCGATGAGCTTACCCCCCTCTATGAGGGTGGTGGCGACACAGACATCCCGTGCTACAGCACAAAGGACCAGAAATGGTACGGCGACCCGGCCGCATACTCGGTAAAATTCCCTCGCTCCTGGGAGGCCCAGACATATAGGGAAGAAAAGTACCCCTCCTCTCGGAGTTCCACCCCGTCCCTCGCGCATAGGCCCAGTCCGGCGCCCCCTCCTACACCCCGGCTGCTACATCTGCAGGGAAAAAGAAAGGAAGATCAGGCAAAGCGAAGAATGCCCCCGTGGCTGCCCAGGTTGCATCTGGCCCAGCACCTCTGGCCCCCTCAAAAGGGCCCAGGAGCCTCCCAGCTGCGGAGAGACGTTTCTTCGCCCCTAGGTCTTCTCCATTCTCACACTCCCAGAATGCACGGATAGCTGCCTCCTTCCCCAACATTGCCGCCTCGGTCCTGCGTGAGGCAGGCTCCACTCTACCCCTATCTTTCTCTGCCAGGGTTAACGACAGAGGGGCGGTAACACTTCTTGCCCTCTCCCCGTTCGTTCCCTCTACTGCTTATACCCCCAACTATGACGCTCTCTCCACCAAGCTGAACCAATCATTCCCAACTGGGGACACTCCGTGGCTCCCTTTCCGCCCCGCCCCTAACGAGGTCCAGCTGGCGATCCACTCACTCCCCATCGCCTACCTTCCTGAGGACGACGACGATCTCCTACAATCCCTGAGCAACACCATCCTGAACGTCAAGAACGTTCAAATCCTCTCCACCTGCTACTTGAACCCCGACAGGACCTCCAGGATCCTCAAGAGAGCGACCTCCGTTGTTGTGACGATTGCCCCTGAAAATGAGGCCTCTATGCTGGGCAATGCTTACCTTTTCTCCTCTCGATGTAAGATCGCGAGAGCATACTCAGCTAACAGCCTCACTCAGTGCTGCAACTGCTGGGAATATGGCCACCACTCAGCTAGATGCAAGGTTGATCACCCTGTCTACCCAATCTGTGCCCTCTCCCATCGAAAACAGGCACACAGATGCCAGAACCCCACCTGTTCCAAGGGCAGCAACCTCAGAGCTGTGGTTGACTGCTGTCCAACCTCTCCCTCGATTTGCGCGATCTGCAGTGGTCAACACCTGGCGTTCGCTAGAGAGTTCCCATCGAGACCTTCCCCCCTTCCTGCCCACGGGCAGTCCACTGTTCCGCAGAATGAGGAAGCTATGGACACGACGAACGACTCGGGCGAGGGTCCTTCAACTGGTTCACGATCCCTCCTGCCCCCCTTTGGTCTTGTAACACCCCGCCCTAGGCGTGGTGATGTCCCCCAACACATTCCCCCGTTCCTGCCCCAAAACCCCAAGGAGGTGCGCTGCCGAATCCCACATGGCAGGAATCTCCCACTCCTCTCCCCCAGCCTGAGGCGCCGGAAGGCGTGTAATAGTTGGTCACACCTCTCCTGCGAGTTCCGCGCTGGCGGCGGACTCCCGTAACACGATATCCATTCTACAACACAACTGCTTGGGAAGCTGGGATGTGTTTCTTTCCCTTTTTAATTCTTTTTCCTCGTTGGATTACCCCCCTACCATTGTTGCCCTCCAAGACCCCCCTCTGCACAGGAACAGGCCTCCGTTGTTCTAGGGATTCTAGCCTTTTCTCCCCCCTTGCCCCACTGGTGGCAAGCCCAGAGTGGCCTGCTATCTTCATCTTTCCACTACTCAGCAGTTTTCGGTCCTCTTGCTCTTTTCGGATGCTAAGGACTGGATGGCTGTTGATTTTCACTCTTCTGTTGGTTTTTTTTGATTCTTTTATTAGCAAGTTCCGGGTTGTGAACCTCTATAGCACCTGGGATGGTTCCCCCTTTCGCTAAACCATCACCCTGGAGGTTGCCTTCCCCCACACCTCTACGCCGACACTGGTTGTCGGAGACTTCAACATACACTACCCCTTAGCTGACCCGGGCCGCCTTTTCTTGATCTCGGACCTGGGCGCCTCGGCCCCTTACTTTGAAAGGGCTGCGGAAGAAGACTTCTGCCTCCTGAACACCCCTGGCGTACTAACCTTTTTCCCCTTCGACCCCAACCTTCGCCCCTCGGTCATAGACCTTGCATTTGCCAACTCCTCCCTGTCCCCCAACTTTCGGTCATGGGAAACTCCATTGCCCCTGACAGGCTCCGACCATGTTCCCATCCTCATTGTGCTTTCACAGCCTTTGGCCCGCCCTCCCCCCCCTGCCCCTGCGTGGAAGATGACCGACTGGCCCTCCCTTGAGGATGCGATTAGAGCCATGAGATTCGGTCCCCCTCCCCCCCTCCCCACGCCCCATACTCTCTGGACCTGGTTCGACACAGCCCTTGGAAGACTTAGCACTGTCCTCAGGCTACACACCCTGGACAAGAGACCCTCGCCCCGATCCAAGCCCTGGTGGACCCCCGACCTCACAGCGCAAAGAGCTGCTTTCCGCTCATCGGTCCGGTCATCGCGTCGAGATCCACTCCCCTCATCAAAACAGCAGTGGAGAGAAGCCCGCCTACTATACCTCCAGGCTATAAAGAAGGCCAAAACCGATTACGGGAACAATTTCCTGAAGACAGCCACTCCCCAGACCCTCTGGACTGCGAAACGCTACGCCTTTGGAAGGCCTCCAGACAGGTTCCCACAGCTACCCAGGGCCGAGAGCCCAGGGGACATAAACACAGCCCTCCTCTCACACTTCTTCGCAGAGAAACAGTCCTCGGGCCCTCCAGCAATTTTGCGCGAATTCAAGGATGTTCCCCCACTGTCGGCGGACGAGATTGCGGTTGCTCTGCAAAGCTCCTCCTCGTCCTCCGCTCCCAGCCCTGACCAGATCCCCTATTCCGTCTGGAAGAAGGTCCACACATTGAACCCAAGTATCCTCCCCTCCATCCTCGGCCCCCTTGTCCGGTATGGCCACCATCCCCACTCCCTGCAGAGAGCAAATGGGATAGTCCTCGATAAGCCAGGAAATCCTCCTACGACACGCTGGCATCGTTCCGCATCATCGTCCTCCTCGAAACCATTTCCAAGATCCTAGAATGGGTTATGGCCTCCCGCCTCTCTACCCTCGCCCGCTTCCGGGGCCTCTTGTCCCCCCACCAAACTGGTTCCCTTCCCGGTCGGAGTACCTTTGATGCAGCGGCGACCCTCTCTCATGAGATACAACTCTTCATGCGCCCCAAACTCAAGGTCTCGACACTTTTCCTTCATATCAAGGGCGGTTACGACAATGTCTCGGCCTCCATTCTATGCGACAGGCTTGCCACTGAGGCAGTCAACCCGTACATGGTCTTGTGGATCAGGTCCTTCCTCCGCGGCCGCTCCTGCCGCCTGGTTTTCCAGAGGGGCCCCCAAGTTCTTTCACCGGTCTCTGTCAGCACCCCTCAAGGGTCCCCGATCTCCCCCCTCCTGTTTGTGATCTACGTCTTCTCCCTACATTTCCCGGTCCCCCGAGGCCTAATCCTTTCCTACGTGGACGACTTTGCTGTCACGGTCGCCTCTGGCTCTTACCGCAGGAACGTCCAGAGGCTCCCAGGCATCACCAAGACACTCCAGGCGAAAGCTGGAAAGCTAGGAGTGGCCTTCTCGATCCCAAAGACAGAACTCATGCACTGGGTTACCCCAGCCCAAAAGGTCCACCCACCCGCGATCCCTGTCTTGATAGATGGGCACCTCTTCCGTCCCTCCAAATTGATCCGTTGGCTTGGATACTGGTTCAAGCCCTCATCCACTTCCTGTAACAAAGGCACTACCTCTCACTTCACGATGAGGCGCGGCTTGGCCCAAGGAGCCTTCCCGACGATCAAGCGGCTTTCCAGGCCCGGTAAGGGCCTCTCCTCCTCTCTCTGCCACCAGCTAGCATCCTTTCTTATCTCCTCCATCCTCCTCTATGGGGCAGACCTCTTCTCACTAAGCCTCACCCTCCTGAACAGGATGTCCGTCTTTTGGAGGGCCGTCCAGAGATGGGTGATGAACTGCTTCTCGTCTACTCCAGTTGGCATCTTAGCATGTGAGTTGGCCCTGCCCCCACTCCCGCTTCTGGTTCTTCACTGTCAAAGGCTGGCGGCTGTACGGCTTGTCTGCCTCCCCCATGAAATCAACCCAGCCACAGCCAAGCTGCACCCGTCCTTCCCTACCTCCTCCCTCTTCCGGGCTTCGGAGGACCACCGCCGATACACTAGGGGTTTGACATCCGTCTACGCCCCACTCCTCTGGAGGACCTCTCCACCCTGTCCCTCCATACGGAAACATCTTCTGCAGGATGCAATTGCCCACAGAACCATCAAGTTCATCGACTCCGCCGGTCCGGTGCCGGTGGCCTCCCCCTCCCTCCTCCTTCCCGACCAGCTCCCCGTGGCGGCGGGTACCCCGTCTTACCAGTCAGTCAAGCTTCGGCTGCGAAACGCTCTCCTCCGGGACTGGACTACTCAGTTTCCCCCCCCCGCCCTACTACCCCTATGCCGCGTCCCTCGGACCCCACCCTTTCATGGGCCTGGGGAGATTCATAGTGGGCAGGATCTATCAGATACCCTCGGGCAAGAGCTACCTCGCTGCCCACCCCTCCTGGTTCACTGACGACCCCTCTCCCCTCTGCTCCTATTGTCAGGATGACGAGGAGGATTTCGCTCATACTATCCTATACTGCGTGTCTCGCAAAGAGCCTCATAAGCGCCACCTCCGTGGGCTCACGGACGTCGGCGGAGACAGCCTCCTATGGACCAATAAAGACTCCCTCCACTCCCTGGCGAGGTACCTGAATGTGACCGCCACAGGCTTTCCTCCTGGCATACCGCCTGCGTGCTGGGACCCCACGTTTGCTCCTGTTTCCGCTGAGGTAGTTCTCCCTATTTATGGTTTTGCACCCTGAACAGCGGCCTTCACCCCCCGTTTGCTTCCGCCTGGCCTTTGCTTTTGGCAACCGGTTGGTTTAGTTTTTTCGTCATGAGATTTTGTTTTTTCTTGCTTTAGTTCCTTGGGATTTCGTGTTGGCTATCGGACACAAACAGGAGGATTTTACTGTTTGGGGTGAGCATTTCTTTTGTGTTTGCGAGTTCTTGAGATTAAGGTTTTTCTTTATGCCATAGCTAGCACTGCATACAAGTTCTTATACTGTAAACAAAGAATATGTGAGGATAAAAATAAAAAAAAAGTAAAAATAAAAATAAAAAAAAGACTGAGTAGATAGGCTCTTGATGCTTCGTTCTAAGTTATTTCCTTACTTATTACTTTATACTTTTATGAATATGAAACCTTTACGCTCTTTACGAATACCTACATATGAGACGAGGACTTTACTATAGGGTCGAGTTGAAGAAAGAGTACGATAGGCGATAAGGATCAGAGACATGAGCGTCTCTCCCACCTTATCGTAGACATAGGTCTAAGAACTCACGTCAGGAGAGAACAAGAGAAGTATCGCCTACCCGTTGTTGAAAACTGACACCGGTTATGGATCGAAACATTATGAAGCATCACTTATAGCAACTCTTAGACGATACCAAGACGGACTATACCTTTGAGGGCCAGTCCCTGGAGCTACCCAAGGTAGTGGACGAGTTACAACGAACAGTTTCGCAACTCGGACGAATGCCAAGTCCGACAACACCCGAAGAACAGTCAACATACAAGGAGTCAAGCTCCGAAGAAGAAGACAAGAGATAGGAGGGACCAGGACCAACCAAAGGAGAGGGGGCTGGCCCTGTACCAGGCCCAGCACTGGAAGCAACACCCGAGCTGAGTCGCGAACAGATGGCACAACTCCTAGCACTAGTGGGACAGCATTGACCCAAAGTTGAACAGCCGGAAACATACGCAGGAGATAGATCACGGCTGCGGAGCTAGATAGCAGAATTGACAATTTACTTCTGAGCGTCGGGATGGCAAGAAGGACACTATGTAGAAAAGATCATTTATGTCTCAAGCCTCCTACGAGGAGATGGAAACAAGTGGCTTACGCCCTATATGGAAGGCAACAAACTGACAGGATCGAGGAGATGGGCAGAATTCCTGGAAGCAATCAAACAGCAGTTTGGGGAAGTGGACCCTAGAGGAGCGGCCAGAATCCATATAATAGGCATTGAGCAAGGATCCCGCTCCATAACGGAGTACTGAAACGAGTTCAGACCCCATCAAACAGAGGTATTGCTAGATCATACCACAGCATCACAATATCTGTACTCGGGCATGGCGGAAAGACTGCAGACGGAATTCAAACATTTTGATTCCAAGACTACTACGGTGGACGAATTGGCTGTGTGGGCCATCAAGAAGGAAACTCAATTAGCGATCCTGAAGAACTTAAAGAAGAGCAAGCCAAAGGAGGCTTCTACTCCCAGGAACACAGGCGGAACCTTCGGATCAGCATCGCAAACCTGCGAAGGAAGTTTCAAACCTACCGTCAACCGCGAAGTGGAAATGAACAAGGCACAGACAAAACGACCCATCAACCTGTCCAACGAGGAATACAAGAAGAGAAGAGATCAGAATCTCTGCTTGAGGTGTAAAGGAAAAGGAAATTGGATCCGAGAATGCCAAAACAGGCCAGACAATAGACAAAAACCGATGACACCTGCCAAAGGCAACAGCTGGATAAGGCAACAGAAAAGAACAAATTGGAGGGAGATGACCACGAAGGAGGATCAACCGGAAAAAGAGAATGGTCCCCAGTAAGAGATAGTCTGGTGGACAAGAAGGGAAGGAAAACCATCTGGAAGGGAAGAACGGAAATGAATACGAATGAAACAAGAAAAGTCACCAGGGCAAATTACTATACAGTACTAGTAGAAGAAGAAGGAGATCATATTATGATCAAAACGACACTATACTACAAGAAAAGGAAAGGCACTACGATACACGCAATGCTCGACTCAGGGGCAACCGAAGATTTCATCGACAAGGAAATCAGCGACAAATACAGATACACCCTGATCCCGACACGAAAGAAAAGACAGGTCTAGCGAGCGGACGGAAAACCCAGCACTATGGGACCCATAACCCATACAGTGCAAGTACCTATGACTATAGGCAGCCATAGGGAAGAGGCAACCTTCTAGGGAGCGAACTTGAAGAACCATGAGCTTGTCCTAGGGATGCCATGGTTACGACAACACAACTCTACGATCGATTGGGATAACAACAAGATTACATTCGCTAGCGAACGATGCACGACAGGATGTCGCAATAGTTCGCCAATGGTGTACACGACACCAGAAAGAGAGGCACAAGAAGAGAACCTGAAAGCACAATTCAATGAACTTAGAGAGGAACCGGATAGGAGAATTAGATTCAAAATGTTGCATGAGAAGGCGCTGGGACCAACGAAGGGCTCCAGACAAGCGGCAGGCCATGATCTATATGCCGACCTAGACAAAAAGATCAAAGCAAGAGGTCAAGAGACAATATCAACCGGAATAGCGATAGGATTACCTCCCGGTACCTACGCACAAATAGCACCACGCAACGGACTAGCCGTCAATAAACGACTCATTACCAACGCACGGGTCATTGATACCGATTATACTGGAGAAGTCAAAGTGGTCCGCGCCAACCTAGGAGATATCGACCAAGAGATTCGACAAGGAGACCAAATCGCGCAGTTGATCATCGAGAAGATCGACGAAGAAGAGATGCATGAAGTACAAGAACTTCATGAAACCAGAAGGGGAACGAAAGGCTTCAGTAGCACGGATAGCCTGATGACCAAGAAAGAGGAATCAGTACAGATTCAAGAAATATCAGCTCATACGTGCGGTTGATATTACAAGAGAGGAGACCTCAACGGAATGCTCAAATGGAACCCAAGAGAAGAAAAGCTGGAATTGGCACAAATCAATATCAGCACCGAACTGGCAATACGACAAAAACAACAACGAAATGAAAAGGAGTGGTACGACATAATACCACAAGAATACCACCAGTTCACGAACCTATTCCAGGAAAAGGAAGCAGACAGACCACCACCGAGAAGGCCGGGAGTGGACCACAAGATCCATATTGAAAAGGATGAGAAAACTAAGACAAAGAAGAAGAGTCCACACCAATGACTCTACCCTCTGGGGGAAAAGGAATTGGAAGAACTACGAGGATATATTCAGCAGAATATGAAAAGATGATGGATACAACATTCATTTGCAACAGCAAGATCACCAATCTTATTCGTCAAGAAAAAGGACAGAAAGATGAGACTATGTGTGGACTACCGAGAACTCAACTCGGTAACGAAGAAAGACTGGTACCCATTACCGTTAATCGGAGAAGCCCTGGATCGGTTAAGAGCGGCGAAATATTTCACCAATCTGGACATCAAGGACACCTATCACAAGATACGGATAAAAGAGGAAGACAATGGAAAAGAACCTTCGCAACAAGATACGGGATGTACGAATATTTGGTTATGCCATTCAGGATAACCAATGCGCCGGCATCATTCCAACGATGGATCAACCAGTTGCTCAACAGGTTCCTAGATATATGCTGCATTGTCTATTTAGACGATGTACTCATATACTCGGGGAGCCTGGCACAACCCAGAAAGGATGTGAGCAACATCATGAACGAAATTCAAAAATCAAGGATGAAGATCAAACCATCCAAAGGCGAATTCCACAAAAAGGAAACCGAATACTTGGGATTTGTCATCAACGGAAATGGAGTCCAAGTAGACCCAGTCAAAACAAGGGCTATATGGGACTGGGCGAAAACTAACAACAAAACCGACATCCTATGTTTCAAGGGATTTTGCAACTTCAACCACAGGTTCATAGAGGGCTTTAGCCGGATGGCAAAACCCCTTTATAACCTAAGGAAGAAGGATGTCAAATGGGAATGGGGAGAAAAGGAGCAAAAGGCATACGACGATATACGGACTAAACTTACAAAGGCACCAATACTGGTACACTTCGACCTATGAAGGGAAATAAAAAGCGAGATGGACGCATCTAAATATGTTTGTTCAGGGATCCTATCTCCGAAATGCGAGGATGGAAAATGGTGCCCGGTGTGCTATCGATCAAAGACAATGACAGGGGCCGAATGCAACTACGATGTTGCCAACAAAGAACTATTAGCCATAGTTCAAGC
The DNA here is from genome assembly GCA_014065205.1 of Tuber brumale. Taxonomy (NCBI): domain Eukaryota; kingdom Fungi; phylum Ascomycota; class Pezizomycetes; order Pezizales; family Tuberaceae; genus Tuber; species Tuber brumale. The sequence continues at coordinate 4,261 of JACCEG010000765.1, read as the reverse complement.
CCTCAAGGAATGGAGGCGATATATAGAGAACAATGATCACCAGGTCAGGGTTCTAACAGACCATAAGAACCTAGTTCCCTTCATGACAACAAAGGAACTCAAGGATAGGCAAATCCGATGGATGGAGAGCCGAAGCAAATACAACTTCAAAATTGAATACTGGCGGGGAAAAGAAGGTGGAAAACCCAATGCCTTAACCAGGATCGCAAGCGACAAACCACATGACAAAGAGGACGAAAGGATCAAGTAGAAGAATTGAGTTCTACTGCCAAAAGAATACTTCGAAGCTATGGAATCAACAGAAATCCTAGACAAAGACGACGCGGAACTACGAAGAGCAATCAAGGAAGAAAAGGAATTTTGAGGAATCAGAGAGGACCTTGAAAAAGGAAAGAAAGAAAGAAAAGGGGTGGCCTTAGGCCTATACAAATAGAAAGACCACCATATGTGGTACGACGGAAAGATATAGAGACCAAAAGCCGAAAAGATAAGGACGAACCTTATCAGCAAATACCACGACGATAAACCAGCAGGACATGGAGGAACAGCTAAAACAACGGAGCTGATCACACGAAAATACTACTGGCCAGGATTACGAGAGTCAGTCAAACAATATGTCAAAAACTGCGATATCTGCCAAAGAACAAAGGTGGTACGAGAGGCACCATATGGGCTATTGAAACCCAATGAAGTACTGGGGAAACTATGGGCATCCATATCTATGGATTTCATAACGGATTTACCTAAGGCCAACGGATATGACTCAATCATGGTCGTGGTGGATCGCCTAACCAAAATGAGTTATTTTATACCAACACGAATGAACATGACAGCACGGCAGTTTACAACAATATTTGTTAAAGAAGTCTTCCGACTTCATGGACTACCGAAAGACATCATCACCGATCGAGGATCGATATTTACATGCGGAATATGGAAAGAGATAACGGAGGAACTCGGAATCAAAAGGAAACTTTCTATGGCATTCCATCCGCAAACTGATGGACAAACGGAATGAACGAATAGCATATTAGAGCAATATCTACGAGCCTATATCAATTATCAGCAGGACAACTGGGACGAGCTACTACCCATAGCGGAATTCGCACACAATAATGGAAGACAAGAAACAATTAAGACGACACCCTTTTGTGCAAACTACGGTCTCGATCTCGAATATTAGGCCACAGGTCATACGACCAAAGGACTGATAACGGACAAAGAAGATATGAGTCAATTACACAATACTCTACAAGCAGAAATGACGACAGCACCATTACGACAAAAGGAAAACTACGATCAACATAGAAAACCCAATCCACACCTACAACAAGGAGATAAGGTGTGGTTACTACTAAGGAACATACGGATATCATGGCAATTCAAGAAATTGGATTACAAGAAAACGGGGCCATTCGAGATAACAAAAAGAATAGGGAAACGAGCATATAAACCCGACCTTCCGTCGTCCATGAAGATACACAACACATTCCACATCTGGCATTTAGAACTCTATCAAGACAACAAACTTCCCTCACAGACGATTACACCTCCTCCACCTATCGAACTAGCCGGAGAACACGGATACGAACTCGACGAAATAATCGACTCTTGCTCACATTGCGGTAGCCTTCAGTACCATGCTAAGTGGACTGGTTATTCCCGCGAACACGATCAAGAGTGGTACCCAGCTACCAACTTCGCAAACGCTCAAGATGCCCTCCACCTGTTCCACCAACGCTACCCACAGAAGCCATCATGTGAGCGTCGAGGACGTTCAGAAAGGCTACGAACTCGTGGGTAGTCCCACGAGCCCTCCACCGGACGCAGACAAATGGGCTACGGCAGAAGAAGTAATCAGAATCAAGAAGGAGGAAGAGGAGAAGACTATCCAGGCCGAGTGGGCCAAGGTGGTCAAAAACAACTAAAGAAACCATACCGGCTATCACTGGACGGCATGCATGGATAACGGGTGCTCCGTGCACCTAGATGGAAAACAGCGAAGCAACTTCTTCCCGAGCAAGAAGTCGGCGACAAAACAGTCTCCACCAACCACCCCGGTCCAAGCCGCATGGGCAATACCAGTACAACCTCCACCCATGGGCCCCTCACACCACAAAAATCTCTTAGCAGAACTGCATCCGCAGGAGCTGCCCCTACCATCGAAGACAACGATGAGAAGCGAAGCAGGTTCCGAGGACGGAACCTAATGAGGGGGAGGATACAAAAACCTTTTTGTCCAAGGAAGAGCTGAGCAGAACGATTGAGAAGTTGCGATGAGAAAACGATCGGCTAATGGAGGAAACGAGGAGACAACAAGACACGATCGCCCGTATGGCGAAAGAAGGAGGAACATACCGGCAGGCGATGGAAGAGTCGAGGAGGGGATTGGATATAATACGGGCCTCCTATAGCGACAGAATAGAACTAGCAGGTGAAGCACTACAGAAGGAAAAGCTCAACTGAAGAGCCATCATCGACGAGGTACGCGGATTCTAATGTGAGGCGAACGATAGCGCCAAAGTTTCTAAAGGTTCGTGGACTGCCTCTGTGATGAGAGATTCTAAGCTCGAAGGGACTCGAGCTTGGGGAGGGAGGAGCTAACGTCAGGAATGTGGCTTAAGCGAGGAAAAGGTTTTCACATGACTCATAGTTATGAGTCATAGGTATGTTATGTTTCGCATATGACCTCATTTGAGGTTACGGGTTTCGCACATATGACCACTTGGTCATATGACTTGGTTATGATGTTATGTTATGTTTTGCACATGACCTCATTTAGAGGTCATGGGTTTTGCACATGTGACCATTTTGTCATATGACTAATTTATGATGTTTTGATGTGACTCACAGTTGTGAGTCATATGTGACGTGTGACGCAAAGTATGAGTCACAAGGGCATGAAGGGGGACTATATAAGGAAGTGACTAGGACCGCGTGGATAGGCTCTGGGTCTCCTCTCCCCCAACCAAACTGGCTCCCTACCTGGTCTAAGCACCTTCGACGCAGCGGCCACCCTCTCTCACGAGGTCCAGATTTTCATGCGCCCCAAGCTCAAGGTCTCGACCCTCTTCCTCGACATAAAGGGAGGCTTCGATAATGTCTCCGCCCCTACACTCTGCGAAAGGCTTGCCGCCAAGGCAGTCAACTCCTACCTGGTTTCGTGGATAAGATCGTTCCTCCACGACCGCTCCTGCCGCCTCATCTTCCAAGGGGCTCCTCAAGTTTTCTCACCTGTCTCGGTTGGTACCCCTCAGGGCTCCCCGATCTCCCCCCTACTGTTCGTCATCTACGTGTCGACCCTCCACTTCCCGGTCCCAAGGGGCCTCATACTTTCCTATGTGGACGACTTCGCTGTGACAGTTGCTTCGGGCTCGTACCGGAGGAATATCCAGAGGTTACAGGGTATCACCAGGGTCCTCCAGCGGAAGGCTGGGAGGATAGGTGTGTCCTTCTCAATCCCGAAAACCGAACTGATGCACTGGGAAACCCCCTCCCAGAAGATCCCCCCTCCCCCACTCCCGGTACTGCTAGACGACCTTGTCTTCCGCCCCTCGAAGCTAGTTCGCTGGCTCGGGTACTGGTTCGAACCCTCCTCCACCTCGGGTACAAGGGGGACCACCTCCCACTTCGTGCGCAGACTTGGCTTGGCCCAAGGCGCCTTCGCAATGATAAAACGTCTTTCAAGGCCCGGCAAGGGCCTCGCCCCTTTTCTGTGCCACCGTCTGGCCTCCTCCCTGATCGCTCCCTTCCTCCTGTACGGGGCGGACCTCTTCTCCCCTAGCCTCACACTCCTCGATCGTATGTCCGTCTTCTGGAGGTCGGTCCAGAGATGGGTGACGAACTGCTTCTCCTCGACATCTGTTGGCGTCCTCGCCTGCGAATCGGCCCTTCCCCCCATGCCCCTTCTGATACGCCACAAACAAAGGCTGGCGGCGATAAGACTTGTCTGCCTTCCCCCAGAGGCCAACCCGGCCACTGCAAGGCTCCACCCCACTTTCCCAACCTCGTCACCCCTCAGGGCCTCCGATGACCACCGGCACCACACAAGGGGCTTGACCTCGGTCTACGCTCCCCTTCTCTGGAAATCCCCGGTACCCTCCCCGCCCATTAGGAAACACCTTCCTATTGACGCTATTGCATACCGCACTCTTCCTTTCATTCCAACATCCGGCCCGCTCCCAGTGGCCTCCCCCGACCTCCTCCAAGAAGCAAGCCCTCGGGCCCGGGATGGAGCCCCCTCCTACAGATCGATCAAGCT
>JACCEG010000764.1:0-17684 GCA_014065205.1 Tuber brumale | reverse complement strand
TTATACCTCCTCAAATCCCTTCTGACATAGAATCTAGACTGACTAAACAGGAAAAAACACTTGAACATATACTAACCACCTTAGATAAACTCACTACTCCTGCTCTTGTATCAAGACATGACCCACTGACTACTCCCACCACCACTACCCCTATCCTCCAACCTACTAAAAAGACTTGGGCTAACATTGTTGAACAGGCAACCCTATCCACACCTACTGCTTCTACTACCAAAGCCTCATAAAAGCGCCCAGAACCCATCCCAGAGCCTGAGAGGACCCTGATCCTCAAGCCAAGCAGTCCTCCTACCAACTTTAACCCCCTCCTGATCAGAGAGTCCATCAATTCTGCCTTGGTTAATGCCAAACTGAATATTTCTATTGTTCTTGTTAGACTTTCAGTCAACAACAACATAGTAATTGAGGTGAAGCATGGTCACACTGCAGCTGAGCTCAAAGAGAAGGAAAGTGTGTGGAGTCACCTGGTGCCTGGCCTACAAGAGGTTATTGTTAGGGAAAGATGGTATAAGCTGGTTGCCCATTCTGTTTCTACTGACTTGATTGTGGCAGACAGTGAGGAGAAGCAGATAGAGTCATTCCAGGAAGACATAGAGTCCTACAACCATGAGATTCAGCTTGCTGCCCCTCCAAGATGGCTGACAAAACCTGCGTCCAGAGTAGGAAAGTTGCACTCCTCCCTTGTTCTTTCCTTTAAAACTCACAGAGAATTGAAGCATGCACTGAGAAACAGACTGGTGATAGCAGGAACAGCTGTGAAAACTTCCGAATTTGTTGACATCAGACCTACCACCCAGTGCAGAAACTGTCAGAGGTTTGGCCACCACCAGAGAACATGCAGGCACCCTACTATATGTCAAGTCTGTGCTGGTCCACATTCTACAAACCTTCACCAATGCTCAACTTGCAAGACTACCAAGGAATGTTCCCATACCCAGTTCAAGTGTGCTAACTGTGAGGGCTCTCATAAAGCTACTGACCAAAGGTGTGAAGTTTACAGAAACTTGGTCAAAAAACCTGAACAACCTACCATAGACAATCCTACTCATTCCTTTTGAAAGGTACACCAATCTCTATTATCCAGCACAACTGTGCAAAGACCTATGAAGTATTGACCACACTCCTTGAATATGCTAATGGCAAAGCAGATATTGTTCTTGTTCAATAGCCCTGGCTGGCTCATGATTTTTCTGCTTATACACACCCCTCTTTCACTTCAATTTTACCTGATACTACTAATAATGAGAGACCTAGGACAGCTGCATATATCAGCAAATCCAGACTTGATATTCTTTGCACTTGCTGATCTGACCTTCTTCCTCACCTTGATGGTGATGTACTTCCACTTCAAATTCTTGCAGGAAAAGAGAAGTTCACCCTGTGGAATATTTACAATGAAAGGAAAAAGCTGACCCCTGACTCTAGACCACTCTATACCATGGACAGAACTCTACACCTCCTGCACATTCCTCAACACTCTATTCTCTGTGGTGACTTCAATGCCCACCATAGCTTGTGGAATTCAGCTGTTCAACAACAGATCAGAGGTGATGTCCTGGTAGAATGGTTTAGATCTAATGACTGTGACATAGTCAATCAACCTGATATCCCCACCTACAACTTCAGACAAGGCTCAGGCACTTCAGTACTAGACCTCACACTAGCAACACAGGATATATTTAACAGACTACTGGATTGGGCAGTGGATGAGGATGCCCACACAGGAAGTGACCATGAGGTGGTAAGGTTCACTGTTGTATTGAATACTGACTCCTTAGTTCCCAGTCCCATGAGCAATAAATACAACTGGAGCAGAGCAGATTGGAACTCATTTCATACAACTCTGCAATCTCTTATGGCTGAGTCTTCCCCTTCCTTCTACTCATACTTGACATGTGGTACTGCTTACTCTTTAGATCAGGCTGCTCTGATTCTGAGAGATTCAATCTTACATTCCCTCAACCTACATGTTCCTCTCAGCAGACCTTGTGCCAGATCTAAAAGGTGGTGGAATGAAGAACTTACAACTTTGAGAAAGGAAATGGCCAAAAAGCACAGGAAGTGGAAAGCTAGCAGGATGGAGACTGATCATACTGACTACAAAAGATGCAGAAACACATACTTTCAAGCAATCAGAGATACTAAAGCTAACTGTTGGCAGAACTTTCTCAACTCTGCCAAAGGTCAGGATATCTTCACTGCAGTTAAGTATACCAGACCAACACAGTGCCTGAAAACTCCTATTCTCTATCTTGATAAACAGTGTGCTACTGACTTTGACAGCAAGTGCAACATGTTCATGCATAGCATGTTCCCAGATCCTCCAACCTCCTACACAAATTACAACATCCAAGATACAGAGATAGAGAAGTGCTTCCCTTGGCCTGATGTTACTGACTCTGAGGTGAAGGATGCAATCTACAACTCTGATCCCCACAAAGCACCTGGTCCTGATGGTATCAACTTCCTCTGCCTTAGACAAGTATACCTGGCAATCCCCACTCCTCTAACAGATTTGTTCAAGTCACTACTGAAGATAGGCTATCATCCTCACTGCTGGAGAGAGGCAACAGGGGCAATAATCAGGAAGCCCAGCAAACCAGACTACTCAATTCCTAAAGCTTATAGACCAGTTTCATTGCTAAATTGTCTAGGAAAGATTGCAGAAAAGATTATGGCCAAAAGACTTGCTTACATGGCTGAAACCCAGGGACTTCTACACAATGAACAGATGGGTGGCAGGCCAGGAAGGAGTGCAATTGATGCAGTTATGTCTTTGGTTCATGACATCCAGCAGGCTAAGTGTAATGGTAAAGTACTCTCTGCCCTGTTTATTGATGTTAAAGGTGCTTTTGACCATGTGTCCAGAACACAGCTACTCTTGATTCTACAATCATTAGGTTTCCCACCAGCAGTACTTTCCTGGACAGATACTTTCCTCACAGACAGACAACTTGGTCTTGCATTTGATGGCCAAAGACAACCATTACAACAAATCAATGCTGGAATTCCTCAAGGCTCTCCCATTTCACCAATCCTCTTTCTCTTCTACCTGACCAATCTTTTTAAAGACTTGAAGCCAAGTTTACTCACTCCTCAGCTGAGATCCCCCTCCTTCATTGATGATGTTGCACTTATTGTCACAGGACCTTCTGAAGAGGCCAACTCCAAAGCATTGGAGAGGGCAGCTAAGAAGGCCTGGAGCTGGGCAGCTGACAATGTGGTAGTTTTTGATGGCCCCAAGACTGAGCTCATGCACTTCCACCACAAAACCTCTCAGTATACTGCCAATACTCCTGTCACCTTACCCAATGGCACAGTTATCTACCCCACTCAACATCTCAGATGGCTAGGTATCTGGCTGGACAGAAAACTCTCCTTCAACTACCATGTTCAACAGAAAGCAGCAGCAGCAACCAGGGCACTCAATATGATCTCCAGACTTTCCAACTCAGAATGGGGCCTGTCAGCAGCAGCAATGAGGCAATTATACTACACTTACATTACCCCTATAGCTGACTTTGGAGCAGAAGTTTGGTGGAAAGGGCAAATTGGATTAGCTAACAGGTTGGAGAAGGTGCAGGCTGAAGCTAACAGGAGAATTCTAGGAGCATTTAGAACTTCTCCTACTGCTGCACTTGAGATTGAAGCATCAACCATTCCTGTTCCACTCAGACTTGACAGACTTTGCAAAAGATATGCTTACAGAGTGTTACAGATGCCCTCAGATCACCCAGTTAGACAAAGAACACCCTCTACCTATCCATCAACAAGCCTGTCAACCAATCTTGGATTTTCAGCATTCTCTTCTGCCAGCTCAGATTCAGAAGATTCCTTTTCTACACCTCCAAGGACAACAAGCAACTATTCCTTTAACCCACAATCTGAACCATATGGGAAGGTCCAGGTAGAATGGAGGTCTTCATGTTCTGAACAAGCTAAGTTTCCCACACAGTTGATTAGAGTTTTAAATTCACTAAGTAACTGTCTGCCAGTAGGATGTGAAGTTGAAAAATGCCAACTACACCTTCAACCACCATGGCATGTCAACTTTCCTACACTCCAAACCAGACTCAACATCTCTATTAGCACTGAAGACAAAGCTACAACATCCATACAACATTCCTCCCTCTTCAACAGCATCCAAAACACCAACAACCTTATCTTGTACACAGATGGCAGTGAATTGCAGAATGGAAGAGTAGGAGCAGGAGTGGTTATGATGCATGGAGGAAGGATTGTGGGCAGGTGGACTGTTGGACTAGGCATGGGAATGAAGGTTTATGATGGGGAATTGGCAGGTATTGCCAGAGCACTCACAGAAGCTAGCAAGACCAGCCTATCTTTCAAGCACATCTGGATCTTCACAGACAACCAAGCAGCTATCAGGAACTCTTTCAAACTCTCACCACACCCAGGACAACAAATTTCACTGCAGATTCAGAAACTCACCAAGGACCTATTGGACTCAGACCTGGACTTACAACTTCATCTGCACTGGGTGCCAGGACATACTGGTATACAAGGGAATGATGAAGCTGACAGACTGGCAAAACAAGCAGCTGAGTATCCCCAACCATCACAGGACAGTTACCTCTCACTGACAAAACTCAAGACACAGATCAAGAAGTCTGCCCTTCTAGCCTGGCACCAATACTGGACTCAACTGCCAGATGCTAGAAAGGGTAAGCACTTTAGGTCTATTCACTTCCATCTGCCAACTCTTAGTCCTGCACCACACTTCTTCTCTCTCACCAAACACCAACTTGCTACTGTTACACAACTCAGACTGGGTCATGGTTATTTCAAGTCCTATCTTAGTAGAGTGGATGAGAACATCAGCAATACCTGTACCTGTGACAAGAGACAACCAGCACCACATACACCAGAGCACATCCTCCTATACTGCAGCAAATATCAACAACACCGACACATTCTCAGACAAGTTGCTCAACATTTCCACCTACCAGATGTGCTTGGGTCTAAGGCTGGCTTGCTAGCTGTAGGGAAGTTTGTGGGAATAAGTTGGGCAGGGACTAGAAAGGACTACTTGGGGGCAGTGGCTGGAGATGAGTGCTCTGGCAATAGTAGGAGAAGGGAGGAGGAAGATGAATGGGAAGAGGAGGGGGATCTGGGAGTGCAAGGATGGGAAGAGATGGAGAAGGAGAGATGGGAGGAATGGAGGATGGCAGAAAGGAGAAAGGAGGAATAGGGTGGATATGGCAAGAGGCCCAGTGAAAAGATGACACAGAGATTTAGGAGATGGAATCAGGGACCAGTAGTGTGAGGCACTGCAATCATGTACTTTCTCAGCTTCATAGCCTTTGGCTGTCTAAGCTTAATGATTTATAATAATAATAATAATAATAAACGGCAACTGAGAGAAGGAACAGGGCTGTTTCGGGATATTACTTTTGTTTCCTATATTGGTTAGGCATCTGGGGGCTGGGAGGATTTCCTTTTGTCATTATGGCTCATGAGCTGGCCCACTCGAACGTGGCTACCTTTCTATATGAGACAGGATATCGGACTGGCACCCTTGCGTGGTGTAATTTTTGTATGTCAGTTCGCTTCATAGCCGCTGCGGCTCCATAAGCGTAATGAGATATAATAATAATAATAACAATAATTCAATCTCGGGAGGCCCAGGCCTTCCGCGTTGGGAAATACGATACCTACTCATTCACCCCTGGTCACCTAGAACCATCACTCAACAAGGCCCTCAGCAAGGCCAAGAACAAACCGTCAACCTATGCCTAGGCTGCAGCCCCACAGGAGCAGGCTGGGGGAAGAAAGTCTAAAAAGACGAAAAAGGTGAAGAGAAAGCCTCTGCCTCGGCAGCCCAAGTCGCAGGGTCAAGGGATTCGGCACCCTCGGTTAAGGGACCGCCCGCCCTGCCAGCAGCCGACAGAAGGTTCTTTTCACCCCGTGAGACTCCCCTCCACCACCAGGATGCACTTAGGATAGCTGCAACAGCCCCCGACATTGCCGCCCAAGTACTCAAAGAAGCGAACTGCTCACACCCGCTATGATTCAGCCCCTCTATCAACGCCACGGGTGCCCTAACTCTAACAACCCGTTCCCTGCAGACTCCGGCCACCGCCTACTCCCAGTACTACGCCGCGCTGGCAGCAAGGTTTAACAAGGCGTTCCCAGTTGGGGACAATCCTTTTAGGCCATTCAGACTGGCCCCCAATGAGGTCCAACTTGCCATACACGGCCTACCAATCTCCATCCTCCCGCAAGACCAGGAGGAGCTCCGTTCTGAGCTGGGAAACTCAATTTTAAACACGGCAGGAGTGACAATCTTCTCCGCACGATATCTTCAACCAAACCCTGAAATAAGGGCAACCAAAAACTCTACCCCCATTGTCGTCTCGGTCCCCCCTGCTGACGTCGTGAAGATAGGAAAGACCATTTACCTGTACTCCAAGCCACGCAAAGTCGACATATGCCACTCTAAGAGTCGCTATATGCAATGCCGGAAGTGCTGGAAATTTGGACACCCCTCACCAAGGTGTAAGGAAGCCCCCTCAGTCTGCCCACTCTACTCTGGGCCCCACCCTCGATCGGCTCACAGGTGCACAAACCCGACGTGCCCAAAGGAAGGCCACCTGAAGGCTGTAGCTGCCTGCTGCCCAGCCTCGCCGCTGAAATGCCCCAACTGTTCTGGGGACCACTCCGCAACAAACAATGACTGCCCCTCCCGGCCTAAACCCCCAGCTAAAGACGACCTTCCCCCTCAACAACAGGAAGAAGGAGGAATGGACACCGATGAAGACCCCTCAAGACCCGCCACGCCCAAGGGTAAAGGCAAACAAACTGACAGCAGCGTAGAAGAGACTCCGCGTCAGTCGACATCCCGCGCCCTCCCAATGAGCCTTTTCAAGGCACCGATACCCAGACGAGTTTCCCCCCCCCCACATGGGCTGATTCGTTCTCCTCCGAAGACCCCATTACAGGTGCTTAAAGGTGGAGGACTCTACCTGCACCTCGCCCACAGGGCCGCCTCCCCCACCCCTCCTTAAGCAACTTTTCTTTGTTCAACATAACTGTCTGTGAAGCTGTGATGTGTTTCTTTCATTGTTTAATAGCTTTCATAGTTTGAAAGCTCCCCCACAAGTTATACTGCTGCAAGACCCCCCCGTTTACCGCAACAGACTTCCTACTTTTACTTCTTTTAAATCATTTGCTCCTCCGTTTAAACAAGGCACTCCCCCCAAGGTGGCCCCCTACGTTTACACAGAATTTTTAAATGCGTTTTCAGTACTGCCTTGTTTTTTTGACAGGCCAGATTTTATGGCACATGATATTTTTTCCCCCTCGGGGCTTTTTGACACGAACTATTCAAGATTTAGGGCATACAACCTGTACTCAACGGTCGGCACTTCCTCGGGGAATAGAACCGTTAGCCCGGCTGTATCCTTCCCACAAAACTCATTCCCGACGCTCGTGGCTGGGGACTTCAACATCCACCACCCACAATCTGATCCCCTGAGGACCATCTCATCAAACGAATTCTCCACGTCCAATCCTTACTTTGAACAAGCACAGGACCACGGCTTTGAGCTCCGCAACACTCCGGGAGCTTACACCAGGTTCCCATTCGACCAAGACACAAGGCCAGGGGTTATCGACCTGGCATTCACCAACACCCTCCTTACCCGCTTTTTACACTCCTGGTCCACCCGCCTACCCGCAACAGGGTCAGACCACCTCCCGATCTCGATTATATTCACGGCACCTCTTCTGAAAACACCCCCTCGTACCCCATATTGGGACAAGACAGACTGGGCGTGTGCTTCTGAAACAATAAAAGACTTGACATTTCCACCACCACGCCTCCATCCAACCGACCTCAAGCTAGACAGCTGGCTAGAGAGACACATGCTAACACTAACAACCATATTAAAAGCCTGCACCCCAACCAAAAGGCTCTCCATCCACTCCAAGCCATGGTGGGACAAGACGATACCCCACCTTAGGCAGGCCCATCACCGAGCCTCAAGGGAAGACAGAAAAGACCCGACTTTGGGATCCCTGGACGAACTGAAATCCCAGCGCAACCGATACTTCAAGGCGATTAAGAAAGCCAAAGCCAACTACTGGAAAGAGTTCCTAGCCGGAGTAACACCACAGTCAGTGTGGAAAGCCAAGAAGGTGGCTATGGGGAGGGAGGAGGAGAGATTCCGGGACCTGCCTGGAGCGGACTCACCAAACAAAATCAATGCAGCTCTACTAGACCACTTCTTCCCACCAGAACCGCAAGCACAAGCGGTGGCCTACTCCCGCTTCGACCCAGAACACCCACCTCTGGCTCCCGAGGAGATCTCCTCTTCCTTGGCCAAATCCTCTAATACCTCTGCGCCAGGCCCGGACCAAATCCCATACGGGGTCTGGAAGAAGGTCCACGCAACCAACCCGACCTTATTAACGTGCCTGCTTGCCCCCCTTCTAGCCTACGGACATCACCCTAAGAGGCTTAAGATGGCAAGCGGGGTGGTCCTGCCCAAGCCAGGGAAGTCGGACTACTCTACCCCAGGCTCGTTTCGAATCATTGTTCTACTCGAAACCTTCTCAAAAATACTGGAAAGGATAGTGGCAACCCGGCTCTCGCTCATAGCCCGCGAGGTGGGGCGCCTGAACCCTAACCAATGCGGCTCTTTGGCCGGCCTCTCAACCTTTGATGCCACGGCAGCCCTGACCCAAGATGTCAAGGCAAGACAAAACCCCTGCTCCAAGGTTTCCTCCTTGTTTCTAGACATGAAGGGAGGATTTGACAACGTCTCCTCCAGCTGCTGAATTGCCAAACTCAGGTCCAAAGGTACACCTAGATACCTAGTAGCCTGGGTAAGATCTTTTCTCACAGACCGATCATGGCGATTGATTATTTTTTTTTTTTTTTTTTTTTTTATATCATATATTACTTGTTAGGTACAAGAACGTGCATGCAGCGTAAGCTATGGCAAAAAGAAAACCTTAATTCCAAACAAACAAACAAAAGAAACCAGCGGCACAAATCTCCAAAATGACAAATTCGTCACAAGCACCTCCAACGGTGACCACTCAAACTAGTAAAGAAAATAAACAAAATCTCCCATCGCCCACGGCAAAGAAAATCTCATAAAGCAAGTATAGAACTCAAAGCAGGGCAGCGGCGGTCGAAGATCCTCCTCCGGGGGGCGTAAGTGGCCTAATTGGCGGCATGGGTGGCGGGAATCCGGTACCAGTAGTGCGGATGTAGTTGGTGAGGCCAATGATGGCAGGAAGTGAGGACCAAACAGGTGAGCCTTGGCCGATGTCAGAGACTCCAGGGAGATAGAGTGTCCTCTTTTCGGTTGTAGCCGAGCATTGCAGAATCGCGTGGGGAAACGTTTCGTCGCCTTCCTCACAGAAAGGGCGGAGGGGGGAAGACCCTTGATCGTCCCAGGAGTGGTGTGCTGCGAGGTAGCTCTTCCCAGAGAGTCCTTGGTGTATTCGACCAGCCGTGAAGCGATCGAGCCCCATGAAGGCATGCGGCCTTAGTGTGGGTCTGAATTGATAGTATCGTGGGGGTGGGGCCAGGAGGATCCAGTCATCCAGGAGCTTCCCCCTCATAGAGGCTTTGAGCGATTTGTAGCTCGAGTTCGTAGTGGGCATTGGGGTTAGCACTGGTTCTAAGGCTGGATAGGCCGGGGGGAGGAGCTCGTCCCCTCTCGTCACGGGGAGGAGAAGGTGTGCTAGTGAGTTAATTGGGAGGTGTCTCCTCATCGGTTGTTCGGCCTTGTATTGGCTCCAACCTAGGGGAATATAGTTCTGTTTCCTGCCCGCGAGGAGTTCCCTGTGTTCGGTCCGTCCTGGGTGGGAGATGTATGAAGGGAAGTCAGGGGGGAGCCTAGCCGAGGCCGGGTTGTAAGCTGGGGAGGAGCAGGCCAGTCGCAGGGCGGCCATCCTTCGGTTGGGGGGGATTAGCGGGCTAATGGGCGGGAGACATGCCTCAATAGCCAGGATGGTAGTGGGGGTTGAGGTGAAGCAATTCGTCACCCACCGCATCACTCTGTTCTATAAGACGGCCATCTTGTCCAATGTGGCCAGTGTTGGTGCGAGGAGGTCAGCCCCGCAAGTCAGGATAGGCAGGATGAGGCCCATAGCCAGTCTGCGGCACATGTGGGGAGGGATTCCAATCCCTGGTGGGGCGAGTCTTCTAATGGCGGCAAAGGCTCCTGAGGCTAGCGCGAGTCTTTTGGTGAAGTGGGTTGTTGTTTCCAGGGTTGTGGTGAACCAGTACCCTAGCCACCTTAGGCATGAGGACTGTGGGAAGATGGAGCCATTGAGGGCTATTGGTTGGTTGGAGACCAGGGATCTGTCCTTGGGCGTCCTCCAGTGGATGAGTTCTGTTTTGGGGATTGAAAAGGAAACTCCAATCCGTGCTGCCCTGCCCTGAAGCAAAGAAAAACAATATTGTAAGTACCTAATATTCCCCCTTTAAGAAGCAGTAGAAACCATAATTGAAAAATCATCAACATAGGAAAAGATTACCCCGCGGGGTATAGCAACATGCAATTCAGAAACATAAATCACAAATAACAAAGGAGAGACAGGAGAGCCTTGCGGCGTGCCAACCTGCACCGGGGCACAAATGCGCGGCGCACCTTGGAACAACAAGCGACATGAGCGGTCGGTCAGAAATGAACGGACCCAGGCAACCAGCTACTTGGGGGTGCCCTTGGCCCTGAGTTTGGCGGTGAGGAGGTTGGAGGAGACGTTGTCAAACCCGTCTTTTATGTGTAAGAATAGGGAGGATGCTTTGGAAGAGGGGTCTTGGCGAGCCCAGACTTCTTGCACAAGGGCCGCTGCGGCGTCGAAAGTTGAGAGGCCAGCTAGTGAGCCACATTGGTTTGGGATGAGGAGCCCTGCTTCGCGGGCGATCAGGGAGAGGCGAGTAGCCACCACCCTTTCCAATATCATTGACAAGGTCTCCAGTAGGACGATTACTCTGAACGAGGCGGGGGTGGAATAGTCCGGTTTGCCCGGTTTTGGTAGGACGATCCCATTAGCTATCTTGAGGCTTTTTGGGTGGTGTCCATAGGCGAGGAGAGGGGCGAGGAGGGATGTGAGGAGTGAGGGGTTTATTGCGTGAACTTTCTTCCAGACCCCGTAGGGGACCTGGTCTGGGCCAGGGGCTGAAGTGTTGGAAGATCTCGCCAGAGCCGAGGAGATCTCCTCAGGTGCTAGCGGCGGGTGATCGGGGTCAAAGTGGGGGTAAGCAACTGATTGTGCAGGAGGTTCAGGTGGGAAGAAGTGCGCCAGTAAAGCCTCGTTGATCTGAAGTGGTGAGCTTGCATTGGGGAGGTCGTGGAAACGGTCTTCGTCTCTTCCCATGGCTACTTTTTTTGGTTTGCTGACCGTCTGCGGCGTAACTCCGGCTAGGAAGTCTTTCTAATAGTTGGATTTGGCTTTTTTGATCGCCTTGAAGTAGCGATTCCTGTTGATTTTTAGTTTGTCCAGGGACATTGGGGTGGGGTCTAACCTATGTACTCAGGAGGCACGGTGGCGGGCTTGTCTTAGGTGTGTTATCTCCATACTCCACCAAGGCTTTGAGTGGATCGAGATCTTCTTGGTCGGGGTGCATGATTTGAGAAGAGTAGTTAGTGTGTGCATGTGCCTTTCTAGCCAGCTGTCTAGATCGTGATCGGTGGGGTGGGGACGCGGAGGGGGAAACTTGAGGTCTTTCAACTTTCCGATGACGACTTCCCAGTCTGTTTTGTCCCAGTACGGTGATGGAGGGGCCACTCTCATGAGGGGTGCGGAGAACACTATAGCGATTGGGAGGTGATCCTAGCCTGTTGCCGGGAGGGCAGTTGACCAGGAGTGTAAAAAGCGTCTGAGAGGGGCATTGGTGAAGGCCAGATCTATAACACCTGGTCTGGTGTTGATGTCAAAATGGAACCTGGTGTACTCTCCAGGGGTATTGGAGAGGTGAAAGCCGGAGTCTGTTGCTCTCTCGAAGTAGGAATTAGAGGTGGAGAACTCTTTTGATGAAATTGTTCTTAGGGGGTCTGCTTGTGGTTGGTGGATGTTGAAGTGCCCGGCCACTAATGTGGGGAAAGAGTTATTTGGGAAGCAAGTAAGTGGGTCAACCGTTGTGTTTGCAGAGGAGGTGGCAACTGTTGAATAAAGGTTATAGGCCCTAAATCGTGAACCTGCCGCTTGATTACTTTTTTTCTTTTTTTTCTTTTTTTTTTTTTTTATATCATATATTACTTGTTAGGTACAAGAACGTGCATGCAGCCTAAGCTATGGCAAAAAGAAAACCTTAATTCCAAACAAACAAACAAAATAAACGATCGTCTCAAAATCTCCAAAACGACAAATCCGTCGCAAGCACCTCAAACGGTGACTACTCAAACTAGTAAAGAAAAATCAACAAACTCTCAGCATATAAAAACACAAAAAAATTCATCAACAACAAAGTAAAGGTTAATTCAGGGCAGCGAGGGGGGGTGCGTCCTCCCGCGGAGGTGAGAGTGGTCTTATCGGCGGCATGGGTGTTGGGAATCCGTTACCAGTAGTGCGGATGTAGTGGGCGAGGCCAACGATGGCTGGGAGTGAGGACCAAATTGGTGAGCCGGGGCCGATGGCGGAAACCCCATGGAGGTAGAGTGTCCTTTTATCAGCTTTGGCCGAGCATTGAAGTATCGCGTGGTTGTACGTTTCATCGTCTTCCTCGCAGAAGGTGCATAGGGTGGAGGACTGGGGGTCTTCCCAGGAGTGGTGAGCGGCCAGGTAGCTTTTCCCGGCACTTCCTTGGTGTATGCGCCCCGCTGTAAAGCGGTCGAGGCCCATGAAGGCGTGCGGCCTGAGCGTGGCCTTGTATGGGTAGTAAAGACCGGGTGGGGCCAGGTTAGTCCAGTGTTCCAGGAGTCTGTTCCGTAGTGAGGCCTTGAGAGCTTTGTAGTTCGATGGAGTGGCGGGTATTAGAGCCAGCCCAGGCTCCAGGGGCGGGTAGGCGGGTGGGAACGTTGTGGTTTGCCTCAAGGTCGGCAGCAAGAGGTGCGCCAGCGAGTCAATGGGTAGGTGTCTCCTCATTGGCAGTTTGGCCTTATATTGGCGCCAGCCTAGGGGGATGTGGTTTTGGGTTCTTCCCTCGAGCATCGTCCTATTCACGGATCTGTCTGGGTGGGAGATGTAGGTGGGGAAGTCTGGGAGGAGCCTAGCTGACGCTGGGTTGTAGGCAGGGGAGGAGCAGGCCAAACGAAGTGCCGACATCCTTCTCCGGTGGGTGATAAGCAGATCCAGGGGGGGGAGGCAGGCCTCAATGGCCAGAATGGTCGTTGGGGTCGCGCTGAAACAGTTCGTAACCCATCTCATGACTTTGTTCCACAGGACCGACATCTTGTCCGCCGTGGCTAGTGTTGGTACCAGGAGGTCAGCTCCATACGTCAGGATAGGAAGGATGAGGCCCATAGCAAGCCTTCGGCACATGTGGGGGAGCATTCCGATCCCGGGAGGCGCAAGCCTTCTGATAGCAGAAAAGGCCCCAGAGGCCATCATGAGTTGTTTGGTAAAGTGTGTGGTTGTTTCAAGGGTGGGGGTGAACCAGTACCCCAGCCATCTTAGAGAAGAAGAGGGTGGGAAAATAAAGCCGTTCAGGGCTATTGGTTGGTTAGAAACTGGGGATCTGTCCTTAGGCGTTCTCCAGTGCATCAGTTCGGTCTTGGGGATCGAAAAGGAAACTCCGATCCTTGCTGCCCTGCTCTGAAGCAAAGAAAAACAATATTGAAGATACCTAATATTCCCCCTATAAGAAGCAGTAGAAACCGTAATTGAAAAATCATCAACATAGGAAAAAATTACCCCCTTGGGTATAGAAACATGCAATTCAGAAACATAAATGACAAATAACAAAGGACAAACAGGCGAACCTTGAGGGGTCCCCACCTGAACGGGAGAAAAAACCCCTGGGGCCCCCGGAAACAGCAGGCGGCACGATCGGTCTGTCAGAAAGGAGCGAACCCCGGCTACCAGGTATCTAGGAGTCCCTTTTGCTCTGAGTTTAGCTGTGAGGAGGCTAGAGGAAACATTATCGAACCCCCCCTTTATGTCCAAGAACAGGGAGGAGGCTTTGTAGGAGGGGTTTTGTCTTGCCCTAACTTCCTGGGTTAGGGCAGCAGTGGCATCAAAGGTTGAAAGGCCGGCTAGTGAACCGCATTGATTGGGATTCAGGAGCCCTACTTCACGGGCGATGAGATAGTGGCGGGTTGCTACTATCCTTTCCAGTATCTTCGAGAAGGTTTCAAGTAGGACAATAATTCGGAACGAGGCTGGGGTGGAGTAATCTGGTTTTCCTGGTTTGGGTAGGACCACCCCATTAGACATCTTGAGGCACTTCGGGTGGTGTCCATACGCCAAGAGAGGGGCGAGAAGAGATGTGAGTATGTTTGGGTTGATGGTATGTACTTTCTTCCAGATCCCGCATGGGATTTGGTCTGGGCCTGGGGCTGAGGTATTCGAGGATTTGCCGCGGACAGATGAGATCTCTTCGGGGGCTAGCGGTGTGTGTTCGGGGTCGAATCGTGGGTAGGCCACTGATTGCGTTGGCTGTTTTGGTGGGAAGAAGTGGTTCAGTAGAGCTTTGTTGATTTGGTCAGGGGAGCTTGCGTCCGGCAGGTCGGGGAATCTGTCCTCGTCTCTTCCCATGGCCGCCTTCTTAGCTTTCCAGACTGTCTGTGGTGTCACTCTGGCTAGAAATTCTTTCCCGTATTTGGCTTTGGCCTTCTTAATTGCCTTGAAGTACCGGTTGTGGTGGGCTCTTAGTTCTTCTAGGGATCGTTCTGTGGGGCACTTCCTATGTTCCCTCGCGGCCCTGTGATGTGCTTGTCTCAGGTGGGTGATTGTCATGTCCCACCAGGGTTTCGAGTGGACGGAGACCCTTTTGGTTGGGGTGCAGGCTTTGATCAGTGTGGTGAGTGTTAGTAGGTGTCTCTCTAGCCAGTTGTCTAGATCGAGGTCGGTTGGGTTGGGGTGTGGCGACGGAATCCACAGTCATTTCAGTTGTTCTGCAGCAGTTGTCCAGTCGGTCTTGTCCCAATACGGGGTTGGGGGTGGTGGTCCGATTAGAGGTGCCATGAACATGATAGAGATTGGGAGGTGGTCCGTGCCTGTCGCTGGTAGGCGGGTCGACCAGGATGGCAAGAAGCAAGTGAGGGGTGAGTTGATGAAGGCCAGGTCGATAACCCGCGGCCTAGTGTTGTGGTCAAAGGGAAATCTAGTGTATGCTCCGGGGGTACTGCAGAGTTCGAAGCCGTTGTCGAGCGCTTTCTCAAAGTTTGGGCTGGAAGTTGCAAATTCATTCGCAGAAGTGGTTCAGAGGGGGTCCGACTGCGGGTGGTGGATGTTGAAGTCCCCTGCCACAAGAGTGGGGAAGGGGTGTAGGGGGAAGCATGTAACCGAGTCGACTGTTCTGTTTCCAGAGGAAGTGCCAACCGTCGCATATAGGTTGTATGCCCTGAACTGTGAGTATTTGGAGTCAAAGAGTCCTAGGGGAGAATAGACATCAATGGCCATAAAATCAGGCCTGTTAAAAAACATAGGAAGTACAGCAAACACATTCAAAAATTCCATGTAAACGTAGGTAGCCACCTTGGGAGGTGTCCCTTGTTTAAATGGTGGAGCAAATGATTTAAAGGATGCAAACGTGGGGAGCCTGTTGCGGTACACGGGTGGGTCCTGCAGCAGTATTATCTGTGGGGGGGCTCTCAGAGACTGAAAGCTATTAAACAATGAAAGAAACACATCCCAGCTTCCCAGGCAGTTATGTTGAACAAAGAAAAGTTGCTTAAGAGAGGGTGGGGGAGGTGGCCCTATGGGCGAGGTGCAGGTAGAGTCCTCCACCTTTATGCACCTGAAATGGGGTCTTCAGAGGAGAACGCATGAGCCCACGGGCGGGGAGGGCCGACTCGTTTGGGTATTGGGGCCTTAAACAGGCTCATTGGGAGGGTTCGGGAGGTTGATTGGCGTGGGGTCTCCTCAACGCTGGTGTCAGTCTGTTTGCCTTTCCCTTTGGGGGTGGCGGGTCTTGAGTTATCCTCGTCAGCGTCCATCCCTTCTTCTTCTTGGGCTGGTGGCAGGTCATCCCTGGCCACTGGCTTGGGGCGGGAGGGGCAGTCGTTATTGGTCGCAGAGTGGTCCCCTAAGCAGTTGGGGCATTTCAGGGGTGAAGTGAGGCAGCATGCAGCTACAGCCTTCAGGTGTCCGTCTTTGGGGCATGTAGGGTTTGTGCACTGATGGGCTGAGCGGGGGTGCGAGCCAGAGCAGAGCGGGCAGACAGTGCTGCTCTCCTTACACATAGGAGAGGGATGTCCAAATTTCCAGCACTTCCGGCATTGCATGTAGCGGCTTTTGGAGTGGCAAACATCCACTTTGCGGGGCTTTGAGTATAGGTAAATGGTCCTTCCTATCTTCACAACGTCAGTAGGAGGAACCGATACAACAATCGAGGTAGAGTTCTTAGTGGCCCTGATATCAGGGTTCGGCTGTAGGTATCTTGCAGAGAAGATCGTCACGCCTGTTGCGTTTAGGATAGAGTTTCCCAGCTCAGAGCGGAGCTCCTCTGGGTCCGACGGGAGGAAGGGGATGGGTAAGCCATGGATGGCCCACTGGACTTCATTGGGGGCCGGCCTAAACGGCCTGAACGGGTTCTCTCCAACTGGGAACGCCTTGTTGAACCTTGCGGCGAGGGCGTTGTAGTATGGGGAGTAGGCGGTAGCGGGGGTCTGTAGGGAGGCGGGGCGTCAGGGTGAGGGCCCCTCTTGCGTTAACCGAGGCGCTGAAGCATAGTGGGTGGGGGCAGTTCGCTTCCTTGAGTACTTGGGCTGCTATGTCTGGGGTTGTGGCGACTATCCTGAGTTCGTTCTGGTGAGGGAGGGGAGTCTCCCCGGGAGAGAAGAACCTTCTGTCCGCCGCTGGAAGGGGGGGTGGCCCTCTAACTGAGGGGCCCGCACCCATCGACGCTGCGACTTGGGCTGCAGAAGCAGAGGCCTTGTCTCCACTTTTTGATTTTTTTGACTTCCTCCCTTCAGATTGCGCTTGCGGAGCGGCAGCCTGGGCATAGGTTGAGGGCTTGGACTTGGCTTTGCTGAGAGCCTTGTTGAGTGACGGCGCCAGGTGGCCAGGGGTGAACGAGTAGGTACTGTATTTTCCTTCGCGAAAGGCCTGGGCCTCCCAGGATCGTGGATGCTTAACTGCATAGGCGTTGGGGTCACCATACCACTTGTCTGTGGCTGTGTCGTAGTGGGGGATGTCACAGTCAAAATCAGCCATCGGGCTGTCTGCTGGGATGGGGGGGGCTAGCTGGTTTCTTCCAGTCTGTTTTAGCTGTTTTGCTTGTTGAGATTGATCTGTCGTGACTGTAGGCTTTGCCGAGAGAGAGGCTGCCACTCTGAATGAGAGGTCAGCCACTGTGGCTTGAATGGAGGCTAGGGAGGGGCCCGTGGTTGGTAGGGCTTGTTGGGAGGGTGTTGTAATTTTGCTTTCTAAGGAACCGATCCTGTCATGGAGGGCAGCTATTCCTTCGGGCGCTGTCATGATCAGGGGAAGGATTTACGCTTCTCCTGCTGTTAGGCTTCTGAGATCAGCATCCCATAACCTAGACTCCGTTGCCGTTACAACCACAGCGAAAGAAAAAACCA
>JACCEG010000763.1:0-26954 GCA_014065205.1 Tuber brumale | reverse complement strand
TAATATTGTTTTACGCTTTAAATCTTTACCTTCTTATTTTATCGAGACGAGCCTTCCTCGACAGATTCTCCAATCAAAGATTTCGGGCCTACGTCCCTCAGTTATATACTAGAGTTTGGCGTCCGCCTAACACAGACTAGAGTAAAATAATAGTCTATGCGGACATCCAAGTTGAAGACCGCTGTTTGGCATAACAAATAGCGCAGTCATCTCAATGGAGGAAGACTACTCCGGGTCCGTAAAAGGGTGTGATAAGTTTCAGGGTCAAACGGTGTTCGCACTTATAAGATTCTGGACGTTTGCGTATTAAAACCAGAGTGGTACTTCGGAGGCATAGTAGTTAGAAGTAGTCCGTGAACACTCAGAAGCGGGATATAAATATCGAAGTGCCTCCCGAGCTTTACAGACATCATCAAGCAAACGGAGAAGAGATCTTATCAATATAATATTGTTCTACACCTTAAAATCTTTACCTTACTTTACTTTATCGCGATGAGCCTTCCTTGACAGATTCTCCAATCAAAGATTTCGGGCCCACGTCCCTCAGTTATATACTAGAGTTTGGCGTCCGCCTCACAAGGTGCCATTTTTTGATTTCCTATACTGGTTTGTCAAAACTATCAGTCTAATGGGGAGTGGGAAAGAAGGGATGGTACTCTAATGTGGTAGTGACGAGTACTTACGCCTATGGCGAAGAAAAGAATTTTTGGGTTGACACGGGAGTCGTGGAGGATTGGATGGAAGGTGGCAAGTCCGGAAAGCAGCTATGAAACCAGGCCAGACGACCGGGCAATCCGCGCTTAGATAAGCTCAAATAATTTGGCCCGGGGAGGGGGCGAGGGCGATAGTCTAACCATTTTTCCAACATTCACAATGTCATGGTGTAAAAACCAACTACGGAGGTACAGCCCATAAGTTTCGTATGTTCCACAGGCAGAGAGCGCAACACCCTAGGCTTGTGGAACATACAAAACTTATGGGCCGTACCTCCGTACACCATGAAACCACATTAGGATATTCCACGAGCACCCATCTATGGTAGGGCATTGAAGCAGGCGAGGCGTACCGGGTTAATGGTAGTCGGGTAACATAATTACCGCTACTTGTAACTTAGAGGAGGTTGCCGTAGACTATCCTACGAGTACCGCCTGTCTCACTCCAAATTTTCCGAGATCTCCTTACAAGGGTTTCCCACAATTTTTACCCCTCCACAACATGTGCCGCATATCATAATTTTTTTCCAGATCCCCACATCACGGAATACCGGTACTGGTCCTGGATTCCAGCTGAACATTCACACTTTCCCCAGTTTCAGATTTTGAGCCTGTCTCACAGCATCTCTCCACCCAAGCAAAAAGGCCGTTGCCAAGACCTGCCACCGTGCTTCATTCACATGACATTACCGGTACTATCCCTTCGTTTGTATTTGTCGCTTTTTAGTTCCTCAGAATATTCCGGGATTAGGAATAGCTCAAGTGTCGCAATCGCCGAGATATTTTCTACTGGTCAGGTCACAGCGAGAGTTCCATGGCCATACTACCTTGGGTAAGGATCTGAGGTTAACCTATGCTACTAACCACGCTAAAAAGCTGCGAAATCTGCATACAAATTAGGGGATGATTCTCCCACCCACCCAACCCGCCTCCGCAGCTTAAACAATCCACACCGCCACCAACAATTTTTAAGGGTGCGTCTGGTTGCCACCTCAAACCTTCATTATCCCTGATTATGATAAAGGTTTGCTGCAAATCTCCATTTTGCCTTTAAGTGGCATGTCTGGTTGACACCAAAACTCAACAATTAAAATGTGATAATGACATCAAAATGAAGGTTTGTGAAATACTGATCTGACCAGTATTTCACAAAAACCTTCATTTTGGAACAGTGTGAATAGGTCATGACAGCCCACTGCAACCACCAATTTTTGGAATAAAAAAAATTAAAAAATAGGTATTACAATATAAGTGTCAATGTGTTCCTCATAATTATCCTGGTATTTTTACATGATATCTTTTGAATTGATTTTCCTGGTGACCAGACACACTTCTTGGAACTTGAAAATTGCCGATTATGACAACTTGTGACTATTTCCGTTGCCACCTGCAACCGACATTTTGTGATTACGAAGGTTTGAAAAACCCCGGATGACCAGACGCACCCTTAACTCTTACACCATGCCCACAGCCGCCAAGGTTGTTCAATGCATTGCGAGCTTCTCTCGTGCTTCACTCAGCCCTGCTCTAACACTACGGAGGGGATTGACAGTGCAGCTGTACCGCGGGCCCGCATCTTCGAGTGGGAGGGATGCGGAGGCAGTAGCAAAAGTGGATCCCAAGAAGCGACGAATGTATGCGAGTAATTTCATGAAGAAGAAGACTGGACCCAATCCCACAGAGGTTGGGAATAGTCTGATGGGAGGTACGATGATGCCCCCTTCTACCAGTACCTGACTCCTCGCCTTCTATTTCGTATTTCTTGTGGGGTGATTCGGAAACTAACGGCGATGGCAAATAGGTGTTCTCAAGCAAACCACAATAACAGACACGGGATCTCGACCAATCTGCCTTGACATGCAAGTTACAACTCCTACGGTCCCTCACGTGCTCGATGCTATAACCGGTCTATATAGAAATCACCATTCATGCACGCACACCTATGGCTGGGAAACAATGAAGGGGATTGATGTTGCACGTCAGCAGGCTGCAAAGCTCCTTGGAGCTCATCCGATGGAGATCATATTCACCCCTGAAGCCACAGAGTCAAACAAACTTTTGATCAAATATGTGGCAATGATTTACAAGTTTAAAAAGCATATCATCACATCGCCGACAGAGCATATGTGTGTGTTGGATTCGTTCAGACATTTGCAAGACAAGGAGTATGATTACAAGTATCTCCCCGTCGTGAACAATGGCTTGGTCGATCGGGAACACTCGGAGAAGGTGATCTGCCCGGACACAGCACCAGTTTCAATTCTGATGGTCGATAATGAGATCAGGGTCATCCAGGCGATGGAGAAGATCGGAAAGCTGTGTCGAAAGAACCGAGACTTCTTCTGCACCCGTGGCGCGCAGTCCGTGGGTAACATTCCCGTCGATGTCGGCAAGTGGAATGACGACTTAATGAGTATCTCCGGCCCTAAAGTTTATGGGCCGAAGGATATTAGAACCCGTTATACTCGCCACAGACCAAAAGTCAGGATCGACCCGCTCATCTCTGGCAGCGGTCAGGGGCGTGGTCTTCGTAGTGGAACTCATGCACACTCCCTGGTGTTTGCTTTTGGAGGACCGTGCAGAATTTCCCAAGAGGAGAATGAGGTATTTCCCCCCCCGGTCCACTTGTCCTGCCTGTAGGTAACTAAAATTAATGTAAAAACTAGTATACATGCACATCAAACCCTTTCTTCCCCCAGAACTCGATCTGCTCCTCTACCATGCAGGGCAGCAACTACATACACAAACGCTATCACAACAAACAACAAGGACAATTCACTAGTAAGTTGGAGGATGTCCACATTTTGTTATCAGCACATATATTAATGGGCCATTGATTGGCGGGCAGGGACCTTGTGGGCAATGGGTCACTACAAGGCAGATATGAAAACGTCAAAGTGCAAGGCCACCACCGAAGATTCCAGGGTGGGAATTCCGGAAGCCAACTTGACAAGTGGGTGGAATGGAATGTTTAAGTTTTGTTATTGCACCAAGACTAATGAGTTGCTAAAGGCGGGGTAGATATCTCAAAAAGGAGAAACCACAAGTGGACCTCTTCATATTCAAATATGACAATTCGCGAAGCGGAAAAGCGGTTGGGGATTAGATTGAACATGCCTGGAACTCCGCTCAAGCGGATTCTAGAAGAGAAAAGTAGTTTGTTGGGACCGGACACGATATTGAAGGTGAAGAGGAGAATCTATCAAAACATGGTAGATTACCTGGAAGCTGGGGGATACCCAACAGAGGCCGATCCCGACTTTAAAGAGGCCAACATAAGCGTTATTGTGGCCGCTACAATCTATCCCATTATCGCTCAGTTCAAACGTGAGACCAAGCGGGCACTACACATATCTTATGAGAAGGAAATTACCTCGATTGATTCCAGTACTAGTGGTATGGAGGAATTCGTGGTGATGGACTACATATCTTACGATCAAATGAAATATGTTTTGGTTGTTGTTGAAGCAAAGAAGACCTCTCTTGGGGAAGCAATGAAGCAGTGCTTTCTCTCCCTGAAGGACATGTGGGACTGCAATGGCGGTGGCACAGTTTACGGATTTGTCACCATGGGTGATTTTTGGAGAATGGTCTCTTTTGATGGAACATTCAAGAAAAGTCAGGTGGTTGGGTTGCTGTTTGAGACGATGGCTGAGGAGGAGGAGCGATGGATGGCCGATTATTCCATCCTGGTTGATTGTCTTAATGTTGCCTTAAGCAATGGAGGGAAGGACCCGGTTGAGGTTGCTTGAGGCCATAATTTGTTTGGACTCATCCTGGACCCTTGTTTCCGGGAAGATTTCCTCTTCTTCGTTTCCTTTACAATCATAGTTCAGTTGTTTTTTCCTCTTTCTTGCTTCATTTCCTGTGCTTCCGGGTGTTCAGGGACCAGATTGTAATTCCACTGCACTTCTTTTTGTTACCTGATCTGTCCTTTGCTCATCTCCCACCGTGCTGAGGTTACCATTAATTACTCTTATTGCTTCACCGATTGTTTGCGCCTTAGATATAGCTTTCCTGTAGTTCTAGTTGGAATGCGTAGCCTATCTCTCCTTTATCCTTTTCATGCATTCAAATCACATTCTGTTCCCAGCGGTTAAGCACTTTTCAGAAATGGGGGTTCTTTTTTGCATTTTTTTCCGAAATAGCTCTGTGAGAAACAGACAGTAGAAAGAAAACACTTCCCCGTGGCGCAGGTATGGTTTGGCAATGTGATATTCCAGGGCAACTACACAAGTTATTTTTGGCTGCCGTTATCTAGCTTGCTAGCGTTGACGTCTTCCCACCCGAGTAGTATCTTCACGACTCCCCCATGCCTATGGGCAGCAGCATGTGAGAGCGGCGTTTGGCCGCAATTATGCGTCTCGTCGGGATCGACCTCTTCCAGCCCGTGCAGCATTTTCCTCACTTCCTCATGTCCATCATGAGCAGCTGATGCTGGCGGCGTATACCCCAAAAAATCTCCTTTGCGGCCATCAGACTCCAGAAATAAGTTCAGCGCAAACGATCTCGCGCACTCAGAGAGTTCCGACTGCGCATAGACTCCCCCGTGCACAAAAGAATATTCCAGAAAGGGAGTGTCCCTAGTGTCGGGAGATGGATCGGCCGAAAGGGCCCGGACTTGCCGGGAATTCAGATAGGTCAAGCAGACTTCTACTATTGTTGAGTGTGGCCCGATGAAAATATCTGGATGAGCGGAAGTATCCTCTTAGAAAGTAAAGTGGATCAGTCGCACACTTGATGCCCCCTTGTCCACCGCAATAAGCCCTTGGCAGCTACCCACCAGTGTCCACATTGAAGGGATGCTGCCAGCATTGAAGTCGGCGGAGCGACTGCCAGCACGTGGCAGAGCTCATCCGCCATGAGCGGCCGCTGCTCATTACCGATCCACATTAGTGCTGCTATACCAGGTCTCGACTTATCCCTACCCTGCGCCTTTATCCGTCTTATTGTTCTACCATAAGCATCCCCCAAACCCAACACCTCTGTCATTTTGCTAAGCTCTTCCTGTCTCCAATGGATTCCCGATTCTTGCAGGATTGCTTCCGTGTTTAGGGAAACTTGTAGAAACCTAGGCATATCATTTGGGGAAAAATGTGCCGTGGAAATTCCAGTACCATTGACCCTGTGTATCATACATTTCCAACATATTTTCGGGAACCCCCTCCAGCATGGTGCGATCCGATTGTGGTATTGAACCGCCGAAACGACCTTCCCGGATAGGAAGGTACTGTAGGTTTTCCACTCGACTAGCTTTTTAGATGGCTTGTCTGTCGTTGAAAGTCTACTCTATTGGTATTACTCTACTACTAACTCCAAGTACTATAGCGTGCAGGGATGTCACGCAAAATCTAACCGGATGTCACAGACCCTAATATCAAAGATTTTTACTACCTACTATCATTATTGCAGTGTCTGACCAGGGCAAGTCAAGCCCAAAATTTGTTTTGTTCCAATGGCAACATTTATATCAGCACAAGGCCGGGGTGATGAAAAGAGGGATGAAAAGACCCTCATGCTTGCTCGCATTGTCCAGCCGACGTAGTGAAGATATGATTGTTTTTTCGCCGCCAGAGTACAGTTTTTGCAGGGATAAGAGTAGTTTGGGTTGGAGAGACATCGCGGCAAATAGACGAACAACTTAGAGTGTCTGGAATACAATCATGGCTTTTTTTTTAAGTGAATACAGTTCGTCAGAACACCGGATACCTGTCCAACGAGCTTTCCCCGCTGCCTGCCTTCTCATTCACTAGGAACAAACTAAGGAAGACGATATCTGAGAATTGCTTTCTTTTTATTTCAGTGATAGGGCGTCCCAGACGGGGTAGCTTGGGTGTTTATATAAAAGCTATGGATTGCGATTCCCCTTTCATCTCATAATTCGTGATATACCCAGCACCGAGGTTTGGGAGAATATTTTCTCCATATATCACGGGATATTTGATTTCGTGTGACTGTTCTGAGTCGCGGTGGAATGGGAGGCAATAGTGTGTGGGAACAAGTGACTTGCGGACTTCCTAGGTGGGATGAACTACTCCCTTAAATGAATAAGCTCTCAGAGATGTCATACTACGGCATAACATAGACATCCCTGGCACAACTTGGATAGTCAGAATGGCAATATCTGGGAGTGACGGCGGACCAACTGGGGACCGCAAAGGATTCTCCTGGGGTTTTGGCTTTTCCTGCACAGCGAAATAGACTACGCGAACTTCATGAACTTGATCTCCAACAACTTGGCGAAGCTAGATTCACGGACTAACTTTGGGTTTACGTGTGATACAGGCTTAGGGCGAACACAGGATTTACTGGAGCTATTATGGCCGCACGACCTGATTTTCGCAGCCGGGCGAGACGCTTGGGGAGCTCCACCATTCTCCACCCCAAAGATGCCTGCGGAGGAGGCCTTATACGCACGGGTCGCCCAGCGGACCGCGCATCCCGAAGGGGTAGGGGTGGAAGAAGAAGGAAGAGATGAGGACTTCCGTACCGGCGGTTCTCATCGTCTCTTTCTGACACCCCCCTCTCACTGGAGTCGGTCGGTTCGCGACGTCTCACACCCGACTTCTGCCATCGGTAAGGGACCGGACAGAGTCTCTGGTGGCGGAGGCCACCACCTCGCATATAGTGAACTTGACGCATAGGGCTCTCGGCGGTCCACACTTCCAATTCTCGCCCATCAACTCGAAGAAGAAGCCGAACAAGCGCGAGCTGACCATTCCCGTGAACCCGACTAACATTCCAATGTCGGGTATCGATGCCGACGTGTTTTTCACTACGGTGATGCCGGGGCTATACGCACGGTGCTTGGGTTCGTTGGCCGGGCTGCGGGGACTGTTGGGCGGCGATTGTGTGCTCGGCCGGGATGGGGGGAGCAGGGTGTTAAGAATGTGCTCGATATGGGGGGTAGGGGAGTTCGGGTACTTGCTTGGCAGAGTATTGTCGAAGCGGAAGAGGAGAAGGAAGGATGAGCTTCCGGAGGGAACAGGGAAGCCGCCACCTTGCCCGGGTGGGAAGGCTCTGCCGGTGGTGAGGGAGAGGAGTGGATTGCGGGCAGTTGTTGTCGAGGCTCTTGGACGATACTCTGTTTATTCCTCGAGTGCCGGATATCTATTTCGAAAACCTACACTACAGGTCGGGCGCCCCGGTGGAGAAGAATATGGCCTAGCCGAGAAAACCCTACGATCTGATCATTGCTACAAACAGAATCCTTCCAATAGGGAAATCGCTTTTCCGCCGCTAAACCATTGAACAACTCTGGCCCCACCTAAATCCAAACGGCGGCGTCCTTTCGATCACCGAGATAGGCATGCCAATGGGCTTCGAGGCTGTCGCCTACGCCCGCTCCACCACCCTAGAGGACTGCATCAAGGACGCTGACCAAGCTTTTCAATCCCCCAGGCCAAGAATGCTGGTGGCTTCGCCAACCCCCCTATCAAAAAGGAGCCAGGCGCTGTAATCGCCCCGTGCATGAACCGAAAGCAGTGCCCCATGTTCACCTCTGACCCTACAGACGGCACCAACCGCAAAGTCTACTGCCGCTTCTCGCAGCGCTGTGAGCACCCAGGCTATCTGCAGAGACTAATGGATGAATCATCCAAAAAAAAAAAAAAAGCCATGAAGATCTCGAGTACTCATATGTCGCCCCCCGTCGTGGCATCGACCACCGCGCCAACACGAAGAACAAGATTAACCCAAAAATAGACGTCTTTGGCATAACCCCCTTCGACGGCGAGCCCGACACGCCAATTCAGAGCCTATACACAATGCAACAACTCTACAATCATAGTTAGACCCTTCTACTCCTATCTATCAAACGCAACTCGCACATTATACTCGACTTATGCCCTCCGACGGGCTCCATCGAACACTCGGTTGTTCCCAAGAGCCTCGGGAAATTGGAGTACAGGGACGCGAGGAATAGCGGGTGGGGTGATCTCTGGGCGCTTGGAGCGAAAGCTCGCACAAGGCAAAACATAAAGATCTGTGGCGGCGGTAGCAAGACTATGTCAAAGTTTGTCGCCACCAAGGACGCCCACGGTGATGGGGTGAGGGCTACCGCCAAGGATAAGACGACCACCTCCCCGGAGGAGAGGAAGGCCGCAAGGCTTTAGAGGAAGCGGGATGCTAGGGAGAGGAATCTCGAAATAGTTAGGGCGCACAAGGAGAAGAAGGAAAGGGGGCTGCAGGAGAAGGCAATGGCGGGGAAGGGGACAGGGGAGATGCTCGAAGAAACGATTAGGATGCGTAGAGAGAGGAGGGGAATGATGCAGCTGAGGGTGCAACCACGGGAAAAGGAGTAGGAAGCGACGAGAAGGGAGGGCGTGCAATCGCAGTTTTGCACTCGCAATGTAACCATATTTTCATATCTGGAGCGTGGGCCGCCGGTGGGTGGGGTGTATATATGGGGCTTCTCACTTTTTAAATTATTTACCTAGCTCCAAAAAGCGTTATCCACAACAACTATTGGTGGTATTATTCGAAAAGGTTGAGTGATTGTTAGTGAAAAGGTACAGTACCACCACCCCACCATTCCCGAATCCACAAACCTCTTCCATCACCCGCCCAGCAGTTGTGAGAACGAGGGGACGTATGCCGATTCGTTGGTGGTACTAGTACTCCGGGGGAGTGTGCGGGCAAGTATTGTCGACGAGGGTGCCGGCTGGAGATGGTGGCTTTGGCAATCTTCCTCTAGGGGTTGGAACGTTTTCATGGGGTTCTCTCCTTTGGAGTATTCTACAACACTGCCAAATTTGACCGGCCTGCCATATATTCCTGCGCTTGGTCGACAGGAGCCCGCTGTCATCTACCCAGCCGAAGTTTGCCCAGGGTCTTTGAGTTGAGTGGCTTGGAAAATAGGTGTTTGTCGAGTGATGTTTTGTGATCTTGATGAATATAGTTATCAACGCAAGGAAGGGGCGCCGGTAATAGATACTGTACCCTCCTATAGGGCATCCGGATCCATTGCTGAATGGACTCGATGAATGGAGGACTATCCGTCCGCTTCCGAAAGTTTTCCCCGGCCTCAAATGTTATTCTAGGCAGCAGGAATGGTCCACTATAATTTTTGTCAACCTGCTCTAGTGCCTCTAATATACGTACCAGGATTCAGATCTCGTCTATACTTTCTGTTGGGCTCTAACTTACGGGATTGCCTTTGGGCTCTGGGGGAACGTGCTGGGTTTCCGGGGGTGAGTAAAAGTAGAGCAGCAGTCCTGGGAGGGGGGGTGTGCAGCCCAGCCCCCACGAATAGTGGCTAAGTTGGGTTTAGTAGGTGACAAGTCAATGTTTTCCACTTGCAATGTAGTGTAGAATACAACTACAGTACACCACGAAACCGGGTGCCCCCTCCTACGCCCATATATAATGTATCTGTTCATGCTCAATTGTAAACAACTGTGGTGTGATTTTTATTTTGACTTTTCTCCACCATCCAGGTCTTGAGGGGGGCCCTTGCTACTGGAGTAGTGGTACTGTACAGGCAGCCAGGAATATGTTTTCGC
Organism: Tuber brumale; assembly: GCA_014065205.1. Taxonomy (NCBI): domain Eukaryota; kingdom Fungi; phylum Ascomycota; class Pezizomycetes; order Pezizales; family Tuberaceae; genus Tuber; species Tuber brumale. The sequence goes on along the minus strand of JACCEG010000763.1, from coordinate 16,738 downwards.
ACAGTTGATTTAGGTTAACCCATAAAATAATCCCTCTCTTGTAGGAAAACATAGTCCCGAGTGCCTATCCATATCCTGCTTTGCAAGGACCAGCTGACCAGGAGCACTTGCCCAAAGCTTCCACCCTTTCAGGAAAATTATTATGTCACAGGTTGCTGCACTGGACTTATATCATAATTTTTTTCTAGATCTCCTCATAGCTGAATACCGGTACTGGATTCCAGCGGAACATTCGCACTTTCTGCAGTTCTGGGTTTCAAGACCGTTGCACAGCATCTCTCTGCCCAAGAAAAGTCATTGTCAAGGACTTCCACCTCGTTTCATTCACATGGAATTATTATGACCCTTTCACCCATCCAACCCATTCGGAATAAAGAAATTTCGCCCCCCACTGCCTCCAGAGCTCCAAACATCCTCACCAGCACCCGCAATTCTTAACTCTTCCCAGGCATTTACCTTTCCACCTCTGCCATCTGACAGCCGCATCCCTGCCGGAGGTTTCAAATTCCTTTAACTGTTGCACCATAGCGATGGCTGTCAAGCTCGTTCGATGCGTTGCGACCTTCTCTCGTCCTTCACTCAGCCCTTCTGCAAAGGGCCAGAGGGGATTGACAACACAACACAGCTGCACCGCAGATTGATATCTTCAAGCGGGAAGGGTGGGGAGGCAGCTATAAAAGTGGATGTTCAGAATCGACGAATAGATTTGAGGAATTTTATGAATAAGACTAGAGTCAAGGCCACAGAGGGTAGTGTTGGGAATGGTCTATTAGTGGATGTGATGATATCCACTTCTACTAGTGCGCCACTATTTCACTTACATTTTGTACTTCTCATGCAGTGATTAGGAAACTGACGGCCCAGACAAAAAGGTATTTTCAAGCAAACCGCAGTGGTGGATGGGGGATCTCGCACAATTTACGGACTGTTGCGCACTCGATGCTATACTTCCGATTTAAATTGCTCTCTACAGAAATCCTCATTCACACAATCATCCCTATGGCTGTGAAACAAATAAGGTGATTTATATTACATGTTGTTCGTGCTCAACGAAAGCACAGAAAAAAAAAGCAAACTAAAGTGGGCATCACGAAAGACTCTAAGCGCGAAACAAGTGCGGGGATGAAGGATCGATAGATTCTCTTGCTCTCTTCCACCCATGCTAGCTAAAAACAAACTAGGAGATATATATCTCCGTCAAAACAACAACAATCTAACATGCGCGAAACTAAACGAACTCTAAAGAAACACATGAGGCTGACAAAAGGAAATCTCCTGCAATCTAGAACTCTCTATGATCCATCATGATCCATGGAACCTCAACCTCAACAATGCCAATGCGCAAACTTCCGTATACCTAGGAAATTAAAGAAATCATAAAACCAATACCCTATGCCAACCGGCATAGAATGCGAAAAGAACAAAGCCTCTGCTAGGTGCAGTACCGTAGGAAACCACAAAGACAGAGACCCCGTATCCTTCCGTCTCCTAACCACATACCCGTAAACCTGCAAAACCGCAAACCTTCATAACCCCATGCCCTATAGGCCACTATCCAACACATGTGAGCATGTTGCAAAGCTCAATGGAGTCTATCCAAGGAGGATCATATTTACCATAGGAGCCATGGGGTCTAATGATATGTCGGTCAAGTGTGTGGCAAGGCTTTACAAGTCTAAGAAGCACATCATCGCATTGCAGTCGCAGCAAAAATGTGTTAGATTTGTGCTGACATTTGCAAGACAAAGGGTACAGTATCATGTATCTCTGTGATGAGAACACTGATTTAATCAATCAGGAGCATTTGGAGACCCAGGACCACTGGTCAGCAATCAGGACATCAAATTTTTCCTTGCAACTACTGACCGTACGACATTAGCACCAATATCCCTCCCACGACATCAAAACGCTTCCATGATGTCCATGCGAGGAAGACACATCCAAAAGGATATAAGAGCAAGATCCACTGTCCTGGGGAGGGGGACAATGTGCAGAGAACCTTGACTCAAACCTGATGAATCCAGTTGACAATAGTTCCGGTAATCTAGGAGCCCTCTTGAGTCTCCGATTCACAAGCTCGACCGATGGATAAATCATATATTCCGTCTTGAGGATAGCCGCGAGGCACTATACCGGGGGAAGTAGACGCTCGTGATTCATGTGTTATCACTCGGCCATATTGTCACGCTCTCTTAGCAAACACACGGCAGCCCGCGGTAGGGATAATGGTATCGACTAGACAGAACACTTTTCCCTATCGAAAACTCGTTCGGATTGCGAGATGGACATACAACAAACAGCGGCAAGACAGTGAGCGATAGGAAGGAAGTAAGGAAGTAAAGATGGACGTCTGGACCAACTTGTGCGAGCTTGCCAACCTACTTGAGTACTATACTGCACGGTACCACACGGACAGTTATATGCCTAAATTAACATAACCGTTGTCGTGTCCAACACCCAGGAGACCGAAGGGTAGACAGCAGGTATTGATTAGATCCGGCGTGGTACAAGTGTGAAATATCACGACTGTGCTTGTTTTTGGAATGTCATTCTGGGTCGTGTCCTTGTTACATACTCAAGGTTTAACTTAAGGGCTACGGTACTGCAGAATGAAAACTTAATCCTACAAGCAGCACCTCAAACACTCCATAAGTACTAGCTTATCTAGGCTTTGATAGCAGCGGTCGAGTGTGGTTATTTATTTCAAGAGCTAGTTAAATCATATCACATCATAAATGCTTCAGCAGCGTCACAAGACCAGAACGGAAATACACCCGCAATAGCCGCCTTAAACCCAATCCAATCCCAGCTTCGCCAAAGCTACAGGGCCATTCCATCAGTCCAGAAAGGTTACAAGTCTAATCCCCACCACTTTCGCAGCACTCCTTGACACCCATCTCTAGACCCACTTCCTACAACTGGCTCCCCATCTATCACCCGTATCGGACACCCCCCGACAATCAACCACTCCAGCCGCTTAAAGGTGCCAAAATATCCCCTAGCAACATCAATCCGGTATCCGCAATCATGCTCGATTGGCGGATCTCTCGTAAATGCTATCCTTCGCAATCCTTGCAGCGGGGAGAGTATAGCGAGTATTGTGTCATGGTCAATTTCCCAGTCGCCCGCCGAGCCGCTTTGTTCGCCCGCGCTGAGCCAGAGCTGGGTTAGAGATTTTATCTTGCTGATGCAAGATAATGCGGGGAGATCGATATATGAATATCCGAACATTAGGGAGAGGGAGGTTAGGAATGTGAAGTTTGTGAGGGTTGGAAGGAGGGTCGTGGTTAGGTACTCATTTGTGTGCAGGGAGAGTGCGAGAGATTTTAATTGGGGGTTCGAAGCAATGAAGGAGACGTCTGGGTCTTTGGGGATAGAGGAGTAGTGGCAATGGAGCGATTGTAGTGTTTTTATTTGGCCGAGGGTGGGGAGGAAGGCACGGACGCGTTCAGTTTGGATATCGATGCTCAGCGCCCGGAGGGTAGAAGTGTCACCGGAGGGGAAAAAGGAGCTCAGGACTGTGTCGTCGGATATGCTTACTAAACTCAAGGACAACGTCCGTAATTTCGGAAAGCTAGTGGATTGACCAAAACTTTGTTGGTCTCCAAAGTGTCCACGCCAGACTAGCCGCTCTAGACTCTTTGACGTAGCTTCTAGAACACTCTTACAAAAATTCGCAGTGTGCCGAGATGATGAGGAGCTCAAATCCCGAATGACCTCCAGCTCCAAAGATTCCACGCCCCACCCCGCGCCCCCCGGCGGGATGGATATTGGGTCATCAGCCGCTAGTGAAATTTTACCCAGCTTCAAAGTCCGGATCGGCGATGCCGGAATAGCCCCAAGCAGATGCTCCGGCGCAACAGCTCTATCCTGAAGACTCAATTCCTCGAGGTTCGGCAGGGCACTAGCGATAGCTGATGCAATTTGCACAGTGTAAATACTAAAGTACCCATCCGAAGCTTCACGGAGGTCCACCAAATCAGACCGTTCAGCGACATTATGCGCTTCCGAGAGGTTCCCGGGCTCTGTCGCTACAATAAGGCGGCGGACGCAAGCTCCTATTGAAGGCTGTGGTAGACAGCCGTTGTTGACCGAGCGCTCCTGAGCTTCCTCATGTAGGGCTGCTATAAGCGAGCGTTTTTGGAAACTGTAATCCAAAGTTACTGTACAGAATTGGACTGATCTATCGTTTGTTAACACAAATACATAACTAAGCGGACGGAAGACTAGTAAGCGATACCTAGCCAGCTGCCTGCAATCGCGGTCCACCAGCGCCAGCGATTTAATATCCTCGGCCCTCAGGTAGGTCGTGATGTCATTCAGCAGCTCAATCGGAAGCTGGAACAATGGTGTAGTGGATGTAATTGGAAATCCTTCATTCACCCGGTCGAAAAACAAAGGTCTAGTAACTGTCCTATTCTTCCCGTACTCACCCTTCGGTCCCGCAAGGATGGGAATAAACAAACTCTCAATTTCGTTGTCATCCATCTTTCCCAGACCACAAATGTTTCTGCGAGACAGCGAGCGGGTGAAAAAGATATGAAGGGCAGATCGGAGGAATAAATGGCGGGGGCAAGGCCTGACACTGGTACCATATACCAGATCCCTGTCTGGGAAGTAGATAGTTTATAGCTGCCAAGACCCGCCCACCCAACTGTATCCTCTCAGAGGGGGTGCGCAGTCTGCACTTTCCAGCGGCGTAGTACCGGTAAGTTGTGATATGACAGTTCAGTTCAATCATTTTCATTCCACCGGCAGCAATTGCCCCATGCACGCCAAACTTTACTTTTGCTGGAATCCTCCTTACGGGGGTCTCTCATGTACCGGGATCGAAGACCAGTCCCCGCATCTCTAGCAGTTCAAGACAAATGAGGATTGTGAGTTGGCGTGGGGCTTGTCCAGACATGGACGGGACACCCGATGCATCGCCTCTCCCCCTTCCATTGACACGTTGCATGGTGGGGTGAGGCACAGGACGGAACCGGTAGGCGAATAGGAGGGAAGGTGGGGGGAGGCTGGCTTGGAGAATTTTGAGGGGGTGGGGAATTCGGAGAAAAGGCAATACTGTACCGGTACTCGAGTATCGATAGTTACCGGTATTATCTCCAGCATATCTAGGCCTCACTGTCCAAGTAAGGCACAGATAAAATACCTCACAAAAAGTTATTGATTTGCAGGCGACCAGAAGGTGATTGATTCCGCACAGTATCGGTACTGTATGGAGTAACCTCGTATCACATCACACAAGAGCAGCTGTGATCCTGATGTGCACTCTGTACTAGTACAAAAGTGGGATGTGGGATCGGCATCCCTCGCAATGGGTTAGGGTTAAATGCTCATCGCAGAGCCTCATCTCCTGCCCACTAAAACTTTCTCCTCCCCAAAAAAATATATCCTTGATCAACCCACCCACCTCCCACAATCCAGTCAGCCATGACAACAGCAACGATTACTCCTGCTACCCCCATACGTTTCACCACTCACTCTTCTCTTCGACGCCGGCTGGTTCTCTCAACACTAACTGGCGCCCCGCTCCACGTCTCACAGATCCGAGCAACCAGTTTGAAGCCCGGTCTAACACCCTACGAGTTCTCCCTCCTCCGCCTGCTCGACTCCTTAACCAATGGCACATTCATCGAAATCTCCCTAACCGGCACAACCCTACTATACAAGCCCGGTTTAATAACCGGCAACAATGGCCGAGCCCTCATACACACAATACCAGAAAACTGTCCTCGTGGTGTGACCTACTTCCTAGAAGTCCTTGCCTTACTAGCGCCATTCTCGAAAAGTGCATTCTCGGTGACCCTAAAAGGTGGTGTCATTACGTCCGCGACGACAGAGGATTACTCAGTTGATACATTCCGCACGGCCGTGCTGCCCGTGTATGCCGGTTTTGAGATTACGCGGGGGATCGAGGTGAGGACGCTGGCCCGCTCATCAGGACCTTTAGGTGCCGGCGAGGTGCATTTCTTGCACGGGCATCAAGTTCGGTTACCCAAGACACTGCATCTGCAGAATTCCGGAAGAGTGAAGCGGATTCGGGGTGTTTCGCATAGCACCGGTGTCAGTGCGGGAAACAACGCTCGGATGATCGAGGCGGCACGTGGGGTTCTCAATAGATTCATTGCAGATGTATATGTTTTCTCGGACGTTTCAAAAGCGCAGATCGTCCCCGCGGATTACGGAAAGGAAGGCGCGGTCGAGAAGGCCGCCGGTAACATGAAGGGGAGAGCAGGGGGAAAGACAAGGAAGACCGGTGTTGGGTTTGGTATATCCTTAGTTGCGGAGACAAGTCTTGGTACTGTGTATGCTGCGGATGCATTTGCCGGACCGGCGGAGGCAGCGGAGGATGTCGGGAAGAGAGGTGCTATTATGCTGCTTGAGGAGATTAGAGTTGGCGGGGTTGTTGGAAGACATGGGCTCATGAGTGTCCTAGTATTGATGATGATGGGGGTTGAGGGGGACGTTGGGCGGGTGGTACTTGGTAACGAGGCGGTCGGAGAGGAGTTCATCGCTGGTGCTAGAGATTTAAAGAAAGTTTTTGGCGGGGAAGTTGCTGTCCGCGATGGAGAAGGTGATTCGCTGGTAGTCTCGGTGGTTGGAAGGGGTGTGGGTAATGTTGGTAGGAAGGTCGCGTAATTATTCATAGATAGTATAATGTGTATATATAAAAGTTTGCACTGTGCTTTCGGTGTTTCCACCCCACATACTAGAGTATTGGCTGGATATTTTGTACGGGTTCCAAGCGCTGCAGCCCTAGACACGCTGCGAAGTTGCTTAAGGAGGCTTCCAGGTGAGGAGGAATTCCTGGCTGCCCCAAACTACGAAAAGACGATGGTACTGTACAGTACAGCACATGTTTTGATGGGAAGCTATCTCAAGCCACAGACTATAAAACAATCAAACTTCGAAGCTGGATCACAGGATCCTGTCCAAACCGAATCCGAACACGCTAGCTGGTAAAATATCTGAGGATGCTATATAATAAACGTTTTTAAGCTATGAGAGACAACCCCGGAGGAATTTTTGCGGGCATAGTAGTCGAAACACCATCGCAAAAAAAAAAACTCCCCACAATAGCCATGAGCTAGAGAAAAATGGAAAACGAGGGAAGGCGTCATTAGCCGAGACCGCAAAAGTTCCTAGGCCAAAGGTTCTTTGGCAATACGAGTACTCGAGTACACGGTAGTTGTCTATCTGTCGTACGGGAGGGTGGGATTCCGAAACCGTACGTAGTAGATAACCGTGCCAAGGTTGTGACGGAGTCACAACCCAAGGATTGCTCGCTTCGCAACCTTGGGCACTCTCTTCCAGAGAGTGCCCGACAGCTCAACGACAGATTCGGCTCAACGACACTTTCAATTTGTATGTGAATTTAAGAAATACAAACCACTACCAAGCATTCTCTGATGCTTTAAATGTCCTTCTGGCCTTCTCATACATTGTTTTAAGTCCTTGCAAATAAGTTTATTTTATTTTTTCTCTTTTACAACTTTTATTTTCATGTGGTGGGACTTTGGTTTGGATTAAACGTAAAAGTGTCGTTGAGCCGAATCTGTCGTTGAGCTGTCGGGCACTCTCTGGAAGAGAGTGAGTGCCCAAGGTTGCGAAGCGAGCAACCCTTGGGTTGTGACTCCGTCACAACCTTGGCACGGTTACAGTCACCGGTCAAAAGTCTTCGCGAGGAGCTGACTAAGTAACGCCTCAAAAATTTTAGCTACCATCACGGTCGCATGGATTGTATTGTATTGATCGCGAATTCACAGCCATGCCTCCCAAACCGAAAACCCAGCGAAGAGAGATGTCTGAAATGCTTGAAGGCATGATAATTGCCTTCTTTTGGTGTTTTCGTAATTATTCTTTTGTTGCAAGACCAGTGGAACGATTATGTAATTAAGCTTGGCATTGAGGGATGGATCGCGAACACTTTTGACGGGTGACTGTATAATTATTCACACTCACTTGTAAACAACTGTGGTGAGATTTTTATTTTTTTGACTTCTTCACTATCCAGGTCTTGAAGGGCCCTTCATACTAAAGTAGTACCGGTAGTGCAGGCTTCTAGGAATATGTCCTCGCACAGTTAATTTAGGTTAACTCACAAAATAATCCCTGTCTTGTAGGAAAACATATTCCCGGGTACTGTGCCTATCCGTATTCTTCTTTGTAAGGACCAACTGATGAGAAGCACTTGCCTAAAGCTTCCACCCTGCAGTAAAATTATCACGCCACTGGGGACTGCACTGGACTCATATCATAATTTTTTTCTAGATCTCCTCATTGCTGAATACCAGTACAGGGTTTCAGCTGAACATTTGCACTTTCCATAGTTCCAGATTTTGCGCCAGTTGCACAACATTTTACGGCCCAAGTAAAAAAGTCGTTTTAGGAGGCTTTTCGTGACTTCTGGTATGAGAGTAAGGCTTTGTGAGGAGCTAGAATATCAAAACCATGATGGAGGCGGTTGTTTTGATTTTCGGAAAACTGGTAGGACTCCCGCAGAAATACTAGTTTTTTTTTTATATTTTTATATTTTTTTATCATCATGTATTCGTTGTTATTTAGGGTACAAGAACTCGCATGCAGCACTAGCTATGGTGTAAAGAATCCACATTGCTCCTCCCGCCAGGCCAGACCATATCTCCAAGACCCTGTAACTGCCTCTCAAGAGATGCAGTAATCGTAGGGTTAATGGGCTTTGTTCTTTACTGAAGGTGGTGACTAGCGAATCAGGGTCTGGAGGCTTTACAGGAGGTTGTTGAATTGTTAGGCATATGGAAATCCGAGACATGTGCACAGACCCACGGTAGGGTAACTGCGCACAGACCCTCAATTTACCGGAGTGCCAACACCCCCCTCCGGCCCCCTTATGGGGCCCGCACGTCATTAGCGAGATTTCGAGAGTTGCGTCCCATAACTAAAATGTCACATCAATGAAGCCCACTTCATAACACCATATACGTCGCCGCCGTCCGTCCGACCGCATGCTGTTCGCAGGATATATGAGAGGGGACCTTTGGCGACATCTGGGAAGTGGAACGGAGGAAATCCGTCGGAGGCGCATTGAGATAGTAGGCTTCGAAGTTAGGCTTCCTAACTATGGGCCGAAAGTGACGGGACGTTTTCGGTGAAATACTCCAAGAGGTTATCCCAGTAGCGGAAGCTATTAGGAGGTATACCGAATCCACCCATACCCTTCTGAGATCAGCTGTAGGTTGGTTGGTCCTAGTAATAGGACCCCTCTACGGAGGCCGGCGGACCAAGGGGAAGCACGCTCAGAAAGGAAGACCTAGATAAGTCGGAGACCCTTAAGACGCTGACACGTCGGGCTCGGACTTGCGATTGGCACTAGGTGATCCGGCATGAACCTGATCACTTCATGACCGAGGAGACGACTGGACGATAGTCAACAAGACTAAAGTCATATAAAAGTCTATGCGGACATCTAAGTTGGAGGCGACTGTTTGGCATAACAAATAGCGCAGTCATCTCAACGGAGGAATACTATTCCGAGTCCGCGAAAGGGTGTGATAAGTTTCAGGGTCAAACGGTGTTCGCACTTATAAGATTCTGGACGTTTGCGTATTAAAACCAGAGTGGTACTTCGGAGGCATAGTAGTTAGAAGTAGTCCGCGAACACTCAGACGCGGGATATAAATATCGAAGTGCCTCCCTAGCTTTACAGACATCATCAAGCAACGGAGAAGAGATCTTATCAATATAATATTGTTTACACTTTAAAAATCTTTACCTTACCTTACATTATCGAGACGAGCCTTCCTCGACAGATTCTCCAATCAAAGATTTCGGGCCTACGTCCCTCAGTTATATACTTGAGTTTGGCGTCCGCCTAACAGTACATTGATAGTTCTCCTGTTACCAAGGCTCACTATATGAACTACGAGTTCACTTCAAACTCCACCCTCACCTCAGACTTCGATTACATTTTCGAAGCACCTCACTGTCCAATCTATATTCATTCCTTTGAAGAAATATTTCAAACCGAGCTGTTCGAGATCGAAGAAGAATATACGCAAGAACCCTCGTGGTTCACAGTACCTTTCGGGATCCCAACAAGGGATCAATTCAATCGTATATATCGCACTTGGCACGGTTCGGACTTCGAGTGGAATTCGACCGAGTCAGAAAACTTTGTCGACTGGAGCACCCAGTGCTCCCTGATCACGGCCCAAAAGGAAACAGAAGACACAGTCATCTGGGGGCCAGACATCCCCTAGGCCAGGGCCTAACACATTTTTATATGTACTATAAGTACATCCTAAACCTCGAAAAAAGGAGATTCAGGTTTTGAGTCCAGAGTCGGACCAACTTAACCCTTTTATACCTACACCTTTAGAGTATCTCAAGCGTTGGATACCCTACATACGATTCCTTAAACCTTTTAAAGGATATCGAGAACTCTGGTACGAAGTACCAGTAATCACTCATCCTGGGCTACTAGAACAGCTAGCCTATCTGGAATATATCACAATGGCTGAGATACCTCAAGACTCGAGAAAAAGAATAACGGCGGGAGAACCAATGGATACCCAACCCGATACGACGGATAAGACCGATGATACGGCCATATGGAGTCCTTCCCCGTCAACACCTCATGAACCCGCATTTCAGAGAGGAAATATACCCTCTCACCGATCCTCCAGTGTAGCAAGTACACATCGGATATCAACGGCCCCCACGCCTAAATCAGGAGGAGACCATGCTGCAAGCCTAGCAAAGTTGGCTGCCCGTCTTGGGATAACCTTGGGTCGAATAAGGCAGGACATAGATACCTCGCTCGACTAAGCCAATATTGCCTTCAAACATTTGAAGGGGGCTACCCAAGATAATACCTTGAAGCTAATCAAGGTTCAACAGCAAATAGCCGAAGGACAAGATGTCCACGATAACGACATCGCTATGTTGTTGATACAGCTGGCAGGCGTGGAAAGTGAAGTTAAGGGTATCCAAGAGGAAATGATACGGGAAGTGGCAAGGAAAATAGACGCTCAAGATAAGCATCAACAGGAACATGAAGAGGTAACCACTAGGTTACATGGAACCCTCGAGGAAGAAAGCCAAGTGGCATTAGCCCGTGATCAGACTTTGGAACAAATAGTCCTCAGTCTATGGGTGGAATTCGTAGAATTCCGCGCCCAATCCACTACGCGTGAAAGAGAGGTCAACCGTACCCTAGGACAAATGCGTTTAGATCAGACTACCCGCCAGGCGGAAATCCGCTGATCTCAGGACCAGCAGCAACAACAAAATGACAAGACTAACAATACCCTGGAGGTATTGACACAGGTGATAAACAGAGTGTTGGCTACTGCACCAAGTCCCGAAGCTGCAGGACCCACTCCTTTACCCGCAGTGCAAGAAACAGACGACGAGGAGTACTACGCTCTTCCTACAGGCAGGGAAAAGAGAAAAGGCAGAGAAGCCGCTGATGCATTCCCCTCAGGTGCCCAGGGAGGTAACCCAGGGGATCCTAGTGATGATGAGGGGGATGATGATGATGATGAGAGAGGAAGACGAAGAGGAGGTCCTAGCCGAGGCAGGCAAGGACAAACACCAGAACAGTCTGGCATGGCAGAAACACTAGCCAACGCGATGGCACTAAATATTAAGAGACCAACAGAGCCTCCACCATTCTTTGAAGATAGACCCGCACAAGACATATATGTGTGGATCCTTCAATGCACTGACTATTTTGAACGAAAACCCGCGAATCTGGGACGACACCCGGGAACGAGTTATATATGCGCTCAGCCATACAAAAGAAGACATAGTCCTTCCTTACACCATATGGTATCGGAAGGCTATGGACGGACTTCAAGGGGAAACCCAGCAGCCAGAGCTGGCAACATGGACCCGTTTTGAACATGATATGATCAAACGGTTTGCCCCGGTAGAAGCCGAAAGACTAGCCCTTCGAGCAATGAAACTAGTCACGTACAACGGCAGTATTGAACGCTATCTGACAGTCATGCACAACCATAACATTCGTGCACGCATGACCGGGGAGTCCTGGAGAGAGGTAGTCGAAGACAAACTTCCGGAACAAATTGTCTGCAGGTTGTCAGCCCTGCAATATACGATGGACCAGGAATGGGAAGAGGCACTAAGGCTATGCGGGCGGTCAGAAGAAGGACTGCTAGCCAGAAAGAAAATTGGGCAAGACCAACCGTCAAAGCCCAAAATAGTCCAAGAGGTCAAAAGAGAAGACCAACGGGACTCTAAATCAAGGCGACAAAGGGATACTAAACCTTATGTCAAGGGAGGTGGAGCCCCACCACGAAAACGAAAAAGGGACGATGAACTGGAGAAGCCCAGGAAAAGGTTGGGAGGTGCGACAAAGACCAGCGACACAAACTTCGGCTAGGCCCATACCGGTATCCCGCAGAGTGTGATAGACACGCGAAGGAAAGAAGGAGGTTGCACACGTTGTGGAAAGAAAAACCACACCTATCAAACATGTTGAGGAGATGCACATATATCCGCAGCAACAGTCAGCTCAAGACTGATAGAAATAGGAATTCGACGAGCAAGATCGGCTATTGTGAAGCCTAAATTAGCTCGCAGAGTCACTACCGTCCAGAACCCCATCCGGGTAAACTAGATCTGGGAACTGGCGGACGACGAGGAACTGACCAAGGTCAGTTCATGGGCACCAACGGCGACGGCGATTGGGTATTCAGTGTCCAGACGGAGCTGGAATCGAAACGGGAACCCCCTTTGGCTGGGGTGTATTGGGTACCGACCACGACGGGGATCGGTTGGTCCGTGTGCAACTACGGGAGTCGAAACTCAAAAGGATCAAAGCGGCACGATGCAAGTCTCTCATTTCAGGAACAACGTAAGTAGGCTCTAAGCGAAGGGACCCCACGAGGGACTTACCAGCTCGTACACAAGAATCAATATATGGAGAGTCTTGATCGAAAGAGAGGATAGTTAACATGCCCACATGGCCCGGGAACCAACAGTACGAAGTCCCTCGAGTCACCTGGTGGTTGCCTGCTACCCGTGTGTAAGCAAGTTACTATACCGCAGAAGTTGGGATATAGCAATGGAAGATCTACCTGATAACAATACACGACATGAGGACAACCGACGTGGGCTGTTCCACCTACCACACGAGTCTGAGTCGTATTATACGTATGTACTATCTTGCCTTCTGGCNCGCGGGCCGTTCCACCTACCACACGAGTCTGAGTCGTATTATACGTATGTACTATCTTGCCTTCTGGCCAGAGTGTGGGATAGGGATGTACCGCTTTGGTGCGCAAGGCTCCTCTGAGGGAGCTGGACGGATAACCAAAATCCTAAGGGAAAGGACTCCGTGAATACGGGAACCCCACACCAGGGGAGTAAAATGGCTAATAACGACCCGAAAATCTGCTATGAGCCTAGGTCTAGTGTGTCGAGAGAAGGCATCCAGCCTGAAAACTGGTCGTCTGCAATAGCGTATCGGTGAAACACGCTTTAGTATGTAGACTCAGATTGTTAGAGCTAAAAAGTTACTAGTTTGTCTGAGGAGACCTCAATGGTCGAAACTACGCGGGCGTAGTAACAAACATCTTGTTACCTACACCCAACACCGATGATGCCTAAACGAAAGAACCAAGAAAATCTTTTCCACGCTAAGCGCACGGAGTTAGAAGCCCCAAAACCAAAACGATACAAATATCCGGAGGGGATCGCTTACCTCCACATATACGAAAAGCGATACAAAGTTAAAGTCTTGTTAGATTCGGGATCCAACGTGTTCCTTATCAACAAGGACCTAGTTGAAAACCTTCGCATTCCCTCTATAGAACGCGACAATGCAGTTGATATCTTAGGCTTCGACGGATCGTCAGCCACCTCTGGAGGAAAGTGTTACACCCTCCAAATAAAATTGGAAATAGGAAAAAACCGACACATGTCTGAAGTGTCGTGTGAAGTGGCTAAAGCAGGTCACTATGGAATGATAATTCCTTTTGGTTGGTGGCATCGTGAACACCCAGTGTCTCACATAGAAGATGCAGAAAATTGGACCTCCTCCACACAATGTTGCGAAAACTGTGTGGAATAAGATGAAGGAATAGCGGATATGTTCGAATATGACGAATCTGTCGCTTGCGATCCTAATGCCTGCCGCTTCGGAAGAATCGGAGCCATCGAGAATACGGTGGAACTCGAATCATTACCGAAAGAATACTGGAATTACAAACATTTGTTTGAAGCACAGACGGCAGAAAAACTAGCCCCTAGACGAACATTTGATCATGAAATCAAATTGATTCCAGGATCAACTCCCCCCTGGGGGCCGATATATCCACTATCAGAAAAACAGCTTAAAGCTTTACGAGAATACTTGGAAACGATGATCAAGCAAGGAAAAATCACCCGGAGCCAATCGCCAGCAGGCACACCCATACTATTCGTACCTAAACCAGATGGTAGACTACGCCTAGTTGTGGATTATCGAAATCTAAATAAGATTACTATCTTCAACAAACATCCCCTTCCACTAATGTCCGAACTCAGAGATAGAGTAGCCGGCGCAAAGATCTTCACCAAGTTAGATCTTAAAGATGGCTACCACCTGATTAGGATAAAAGAAGGAGATGAATGAAAGACAGTGTTCCGTACGAGATACGGATACTACGAATATAAGGTTATGCCTTTTGGATTGGTTAACGCTATGGCAACTTTCCAAGATATGATGAACCAAGTTCTACAGGAATACTTGGACGTCGGAGTAGTGTGTTACCTTGATGACATTCTCATTTACTCAAAGGATGAAGGGAAACACATCGAAGCTGTTAAGAGAGTTTTACAAAGTCTATCAGACTTTCAGTTAGCGGTATCGCTAAAGAAATCAACTTTCCATGCCACGGAGGTGGAATTCCTGGGCTATATGGTGGCGGTCGATGGGGTGTCTATGAGTACCCGAAAGGTGGAATCCATAATGGTCTGGAAAGCACCTAAGTCGGTTAAAGAAGTACAAGTCTTTATGGGGTTTGCTAACTTCTACCGACGATTTATAAAAGGTTTCTCGGCTATTTGCAAGCCAATAACCGAGACGCTGCAAGGAAATCCCAAGAATTTTAAATGGGGGACCAAACAAAACACTGCTTTTGAAGAACTAAAACACCGATTTACTACAGCTCCCATACTCCACCACTTTTTCCCAGAAAGAGAAACAGTGGTAGAGACAGACGCTAGCGATTTTGCTCTCGGGTGCGTCCTTTCTCAATACTTTGAGAAAAGGCTACCTCCAGTGGCTTTCCATTCCAGAAAATTAAATTCCGCGGAGCGCAATTATGAGATCCATGATAAAGAACTTCTTACAATCCTCGAAGCCTTTAAGGAATGGAGACACTACTAGATCGGAACAGAAAAACCGTTTACAGTCTTTACCGACCATCAGAACATACAATGCTTCCTCACCTCAAAAGTCTGGAGTGGCTGTCAGATTTGCTGGGCTTAGAAGTTAGTAGAATACAATTTCCGTATTGTATACCGACTAGGCACGAAGGGCGGAAAGCCTGATGCATTAAGCAGACGGCCGGAGTACCGTCCTGAGGAGGGAGCTACGCATCGCGAACAGAAAACTTTGAAAGAAGAAAATTTCTTGATGTCGCTAGTAGCGAGGGTAGGCGATGAAGGAGAAGACTGGGATGGAGATAAAGATTTGGATTTGGAACCTCGAAGAGGAGGAAAGGAACCCATAATTAGGGTTAAGAGATTGAGCAAAAAGGCATACTTGCCAACAAAGGGCTCAAGAATGGCGGCAGGACATGACCTGTACGCTATAGAGGACGACACTGTCCCGAAATATGGACAGATATTAATAAGGCCGGGTATAGCGGTGGGGCTACCCGAAGGAACTTATAGAAGAGTTGCCCCAAGATGTGGATTAGCGGTCCGAAACGGAATCTCTACCAGCGCAGGAGTAATGGATGCTGATTACACCGGCGAACTCAAAGTCATACTTTTCAACCATAAAGATGTGGACTGCCAAATAAGAATGGGCGATCGCATGGCTCAATTGGTGGTAGAAAAAGTCAACACCTCCGACATTATGGAAGTCGACGACTTGGAAGAAACGGAGCGAGGAACCGTGGGATTTGGAAGCACCGATATAGCAACAAGATTTTTGATCATTAAGGAACAGGAACCTAGCATCAGCTACCTGCAGGCATCAGCCAAAGACAACGAACATTGGTACGATATTTTAGAAGTACCCGAAAAAGTTCTAATGTCAAATGCTATTATCCTGCAAAAAGGTATGAAGCAGTTCAATCCTGAATTCCTAAGCGAGATACAGGCAGCTATCGGAACTGATGCAGCTTAGAGGAAACGGAGGGAAGAACTTATTAGGTTATGAGACGAAGGAAAAGATTTTCCCAAAGACTGGACCTTAACCGACGATCTACTATATTATAAGCAAAGACTATTTGTATCAAATAGTCAGAAGCTATATACCAAGATCGCAGAAGGATGTCACAATGCAAAGGTTGCAGGACATTGCGGACAAGAAAAGTGTAACCGCCTCTCGCGAGATGTGGTAATCGTAGGGTTAACAGGCTTTGTTCTGTACCAAGGTGGTAGCTAGCGAATCAAAGTCCGGAGACTTTAGCCGAGGTTGTTGAATAGACTTCTTACTGTATCGCAACTACTGAAGTCTCCGAGATGTTTGGTAGGTCTCAAACTAAAGATTCTTGAAGCGAGCTGAAGAGAGTAA
>JACCEG010000762.1:10417-21821 GCA_014065205.1 Tuber brumale | reverse complement strand
GAGGGAGGGGAGTCTCTCGGGATAGTTGCATCAGCCCCCGACATCGCAGCACAAGTACTGAAGGAGGCAAACTGCCCCCACCCACTATGCTTTAGCGCCTCGGTCAACGCCAGAGGGGCCCTCACTCTTACAACCCGCTCCCTACAGACTCCCGCTACCGCCTACTCCCCGTACTATGACGCACTCGCTGCGAGGTTCAACAAAGCGTTCCCAGTTGGAGAGAACCCGTTCAGGCCATTTAGGCCGGCCCCCAATGAAGTCCAACTAGCCATCCATGGCTTACCCATCGCCTTCCTCCTGTCGGACCCACAGGAACTTCGCTGTGAGCTGGGAAACTCTATTCTAAACGCAACAGGCGTGACGATCTTCTCTGCAAGATATCTCCAGCCAAACCCTGAAATAAGGGCCACTAAAAATTCTACTTCTATTGTTGTATCGGTTCCCCCTACTGACGTTGTGAAGATAGGAAGGCCCATCTACCTGTACTCCAAGCCCCGCAAACTGGATGTCTGCCACTCCAAAAGCCGCTACATGCAGCGCCGAAAATGCTGGAAATTTGGACATCCCTCTCCTATGTGCAAGGAGAGCAACTCAGTTTGCCCCCTCTGCTCTGGTTCACACCCCTGCTCAGCCCATCGATGCACCAACCCCACATGCCCCAAAGACGGACACCGGAAGGCTGTAGCTGCCTGATGCCCCGATTCACCCCTGAAATGCCCCAACTGCTCAGGGGACCACTCTGCAACCAATAACGCCTGCCCCTCCGGACCCAAGCCAGTGGCCACGGACGACCTGCCACCAGCCCAGGAGGAAGAAGGGATGGACACCGACGACGATAACTCGAGACCCGCCACTCCTAAAGGGAAAGGCAAACAGACCGACACCAGCGTTGGGGA
The DNA here is from genome assembly GCA_014065205.1 of Tuber brumale. NCBI lineage: Eukaryota > Fungi > Ascomycota > Pezizomycetes > Pezizales > Tuberaceae > Tuber > Tuber brumale. Next base: position 20,925 of record JACCEG010000762.1, on the reverse strand, counting down.
GACCCCGCACCAAAAAACCTCCCGCACTCTCCCAATGGACCTGTTCAAGGCCCCAGTACCCTGACCAGTCGGCCCCTCCCCCCCGTGGGCTGACTAGTTCTCCTCTGAAGACCCTATCTCAGGTGCATAAAGGTGGAGGACTCTACCTGCACATCACCCCTAGGGCCACCCCCTCTACACATCTAGATGTGTATAAGAGACAGGGGGTGCATTTGGGATATTAATTGGTTTCTTTTGTGCCTTCGGGCCGAGATTTCCCGGGGGGTTTTTCCTGATGTTTCCTGCTTGTTTTTAGTTAGACTTCTCCTATTCTCCGAGTTCGCTTGCGAGGTGGGGATGGGCCTGGCTGGGGGCNCCCCCCCACCCTCTCTTAAGCAACTTTTTTTTGTTCAACATAACTGTTTGGGAAGCTGGGATGTGTTTCTTTCATTGTTTAATAGCTTTCAGTCCGTGAAAGCCCCCCCACAGATAATACTGTTGCAAGACCCCCCTGTGGACCGCAACAGGCTCCCCACGTTTGCATCTTTTAAATCATTTGCTCCACCATTTAAACAAGGGACACCTCCCAAGGTGGCTACCTACGTTTACATGGAATTTTTGAATGTGTTTGCTGTACTTCCTATGTTTTTTAACAGGCCTGATTTTATGGCCATTGATGCTTATTCCCCTCTGGGTCTTTTTGATTCCAAATACTCACAATTCAAGACATACAACCTGTACTCGACGGTGGCCACCTCCTCTGGAAACAGAACAGTGGACCCAGCTACGTGCTTTCCCCTACACCCCTTGCCCACTCTTGTGGCGGGGGACTTCAACATCCACCAGCCACAATCAGATCGCCTTAGAATTATTTCTTCGAATGAATTTTCAACTTCCAGCCGGTACTTCGACAAAGCGCACGACAATGGCTTTGAACTCTGCAACACCCCTGGTGCATACACCAGATTCCCATTTGACCATAACACTAGGCCTGGGGTTATTGACCTGGCCTTCGTCAACTCACCCCTCATTCGTTTTTTACAGTCTTGGTCGACCAACCTACCGGCGACAGGTTCCTATCACCTCCCGATTTCCATCGTGTTCACGACACCCTTAATCAGACCACCTCCTCCAACCCCATACTGGGACAAGACCGACTGGACAGTTGCTGAGGAAAAATTGAAAAGCCTGACGTTTCCACCACCACGCCCCAACCCAACCGACCTCGATCCAGACAACTGGCTAGAAAGACACCTGCTTACACTCACAACTCTGATCAAATCCTGCACCCCATCAAAGAGGGTCTCCGTCCACTCGAAACCCTGGTGGGACATGACAATTACCCACCTGCGACAAGCACACCACCGAGCACCGAGGGAACATAGGAGAGACCCAACAGAACAATCCTTAGAAGATCTGAGATCCCACCGCAACCGATACTCTAAGGCAATTAAGAAGGCCAAATCCAAATACTGGGAAGAATTTCTGGCGCGAGTGACGGCCCAGTCGGTCTGGAAAGCCAAGAAGGCGGCAAAGGGGAGAGATGAAGACAGATTCCCAGACATGCCGGACGCAAATTGCCCTGACGAAATCAACGAAGCCTTGCTAGACCACTTCTTGCCGCCAAAACCACCAACGCAATGACTGGCTTACCCACGATTCGACCCTGAACACCCACCACTGGCCCCGGATGAGATCTCATCCGCTCTTGGCAGATCCTCGTACACTTCAGTGCCCGGCCCAGACCAAATCCCACGCGGGGTCTGGAAGAGTGTCCACACCCCCAACCCCAACATACTCACATCTCTCCTTGCCCCCCTCTTAGCATACGGGCACCACCCGAAGTGCCTCAAGATGTCTAACAGGGTGGTCTTACCCAAACCAGGAAAACCAGATTGCTCCACCCCGGCCTCGTTCCGGATTATTGTTCTACTTGAAACCTTTTCGAAGATACTGGAAAGGATACTGGCAACCCGCCTCTCCCTCATCGCCTGTGAAGTGGGGCTGCTGAACCCCAATCAGTGCGGCTCGCTCGCCGGCCTCTCAACCTTTGATGCCACTGCTGCCCTCACTCAAGAGGTTAAGGCAAGACAAAACCCCTCCTACAAAGCCTCCTCCTTCTGTTTAGACATAAAGGGAGGGTTCGACAATGTTGCATCTAGTCTTCTTAGAGCCAAACTCAGAGCCAAAGGAACTCCCAAGTACCTGGTAGCCTGGGTTCGATCCTTTCTTACAGATCGTTCATGTCGCTTGTTGTTTCAGGGGGCCCCCTGGGTTTTTTCTCCCGTTCAGGTGGGGACTCCTCAAGGGTCGCCTGTTTCTCCCTTGTTATTGGTGATTTATGTTTCTGAATTGCATGTTTCAATACCCCAAGTGGTAATTTTTTCCTATGTTGATGATTTTTCACTTACGGTTTCTACTGCTTCTTATAGGGGGAATATTAGGTATCTTCAATATTGTTTTTCTTTGCTGCAGAGCAGGGCAGCCCGGCTTGGAGTTTCCTTTTCGATCCCCAAGACGGAACTGATACACTGGAGGACGCCTAAGGACAGCTCTCCAATCTCCAACCAACCTTTAGCTCTTAATGGCTTTGTTTTTTCACCCTCCTCCTCCCTAAGGTAGCTGGGATACTGGTTCACCCCCACCCTGGAAACAACTACACACTTCACTAAACGACTCACAATGGCCTCGGGGGCCTTTTCTGCTATCAGGAGGCTTGCGCCCCCTGGGATTGGAATGCCTCCCCACATGTGCTGAAGGCTCGCCATGGGCCTCATCCTTCCTATCCGCACGCATGAAGCTGACCTCCTAACACCAATATGCGCCACGATGGACAAGATGTCGGTCCTCTGGAACAAAGTCATGAGATGGGTAACCAACTGCTTCAGTTCAACCCCAACGACCATTCTGGCCATTGAGGCCTGCCTCCCCCCCCTGGACCTGCTGGTCACCCACCGGAGAAGGATGTCGGAACTTCGTTTAGCCTGCTCCTCCCCTGCCTACAACCCAGCGGCAGCTAGGCTTCTCCCAGATTTCCCCTCTTACACCACCCACCCGGACAGACTCGTACACAGAAAGCTGCGCCGGGGGAGAACCCAGAACTACATCCCTCTCGGCTGGCGCCAGTATAAGGCTGAACAGCCCATGAGGAGACACCTACCTATCGACTCGCTGGCGCACCTCCTGCTACCGGCTATGAGACAGACAACAACGTTTCCACCTGCCTACCCAGCCCTGGAGCCAGGACTGCCTCTGCTACCTCCCACCCCAAGGCACTACGAAGCTCTCAAGGCCTTACTGCGGAACAAGCTCCTAGATGACTGGATCCACCTGGCCCCTCCCCCTCTCGATTACCCATTCAAGGCCACGCTGAAACCACACACCTTTATGGGCCTCAACCGCTTTACTGTGGGCCGCATACACCAGGGCGGGGCAGGAAAAAGCTACCTGGCTGCACACCGTTCCTGGGACGACCCCCAGTCCTCCACCCTATGCAACTTCTGCGAGGAAGACGACGAGACGTTTACCCACGCAATACTTCAATGCTCGGCTAAAGCTGATAAGAGGATGCTCTACCTCCATGGGGTTTCTGACATTGGCCAAGGCTCACCAATCTGGTCCTCACTTCCAGCCGTTATTGGCCTACCCAACTACATCCGCACTACTGGTGCCGGATTCGCTCCCCCTATGCCGCCGATTAGTGGGCTCTCGCCCCCCGGGGAGGACCTTGCTCCCCCTGCTGCCCTAAGCTGAGCTCTACTTTGCTGTTAATGAATTTTTGTGTTTTTTTGTGCTGAAAGTTTGTTGATTTCTTTACTTTTTTTGAGAGGTCACCATTTGAGGTGCTTGCGACGGATTTGTCGCTTGGGAGATTTGAGCTGATGGTTTTTTTGGTTTATTTATTTGGAATTAAGGTTTTCTTTTTGCCATAGCTTGCGCTGCATGCACGTTCTTGTACCTAACAAGCAATATATGATTTAAAAAAGAAAAAAGAAAAAAAAAGAAAAAAGAAAAAAAAGTAACCTCCCACGCCCTCCTAGATGGCGCACCACCCCAGCCCAACGTCAGGATAAAGAAGCATCAGCCATGGTCCTCAAAATTGCCGGCAAAGACTCCACAGACAAAGCCCTCAGCAGAGGCCTCTCACTACTTGGGAAGAAGTTCAAAGTACAACGCTACTTGTCCTTTGGGCCTGACACCCAATGCACCAAATGCGTGGCCTTTGGCCACCACCCCTCTCAGTGTACCGGTACCCAGCATTGCAGCATCTGCTCCATGGAACATCCAGCACACCTCCACCCCTGCGGCAGATCAGATTGCCCTACCAAAGGCAAAGCATGTATGCACACCACCATCAAATGTGTCAACTGTGGCGACTCCCACCAGGCTAATTCTAAGGAATGCCCAACATACCTTAAGGCACACCAAGCGGCAACTGAGAGAAGGAACAGGGCTTTTTAGGGATATTACTTTTGTTTCCTATATTTGTTAGGCATCTGGCCGCTGGGAGGATTTCCTTTTGTCATTATGGCTCATGAGCTGGCCCACTCGAAAGACTCCGTTGCCGTTACAACCACAGCGAAAGAAAAAACCACACCAAATTTCTTGCCGAGCCTCCACCTCATTGGTTGACAACCATTCCTCACCGCTTCACCCTTTCACTTTATAGACTTTTCAACCACAAATCATCCCCCCTCATTTGTGTTTTTTCACCTTTATCAACTGAGTCCCATTTCCCAACCCTCTGATGTCGAATAGACGTAGGGGCAGAGGGAGGGGTGGTGCAAACCCCATTGCAGCCCCCTTCAACCCACCCATCCCACCTCCCAACCCAGCCTCGGCTGAGGACACACGCATGGAGGAAGAACCAGGCTCTCCAGTCCAGACGGTGCCTGCTCCCGCCTCTACCACCTCTACAGAAGATCATCCTTCCATCCCTACATATGCACCAAGGCCTTTGGCTGAAGGCATTTCCAACACCAACCTTGGCATTTGACTTCGTACTCAACACCTTGAAGATGGCTTCCAGGCCCTGCAGAAACACCTCATAATGGTTCAAAATCGCCATATTACAGACATCCAAACACTTTAAGGCCAAGTTGCTCACCTCACCTCTCAGGTTGAACACCTGCAGTACCAACTCCACCACCAACAACCCCCCCCACCACAACAAACCACCTTGCCCGCCCCACCACAACAACAAACCAGGGCCCAAAGAGCTATCAAAGCAGTCCCAGTCAAATCCTCTACCACTCCACCAGTCAATACTTCAATCCCAGCTGTTTTGACCAAACGCGACCGTACCATTGTCATTGAAAGAGATGGCTCTATCCTACCTGATACCACCAACCCCCTCACCATTCGCGATGCAATCCTCAATGCAATCAATAAACCTCTTATTGCAATTATTGAATTCACCACCAACCACCATGTCCTCCTCCTCACCAAGGATAACACACCTGCTACCTCTGTCCTCAAAGCGTATCGTTCTGCCATTGAGGAAGCAACTAGAGCCACCATCCCTGCAGCCATTGGCCTCAGAAAAGACGAAATCTGGCACAAGGTAATCCTCTATGGCGTCCCCACATCCTCCACCTTTTCCACTATTCAATCTGAGATTGAAGAATTCAACCCAGGCACCCACCTCCCACGCCCTCCTAGATGGCTCACCACCCCAGCCCAACGTCAGGATAAAGCAGCATCAGCTATGGTCCTCACTATTGCCGGCAAAGACTCCACAGATAAAGCCCTCAGCAGAGGCCTCTCACTACTTGGGAAGCAGTTCAAAGTGCAACGCTACTTGTCCTTTGGTCCTGATACCCAATGCACCAAATGCCTGGCCTTTGGCCACCACCCTTCTCAGTGTACCGGCACCCAACATTGCAGCATCTGCTCCATGGAACATCCAGCACACCTCCACACCTGCGGCAGATCAGATTGTCCTACCAAGGGCAAAGCATGTTTGCATACCACCATCAAATGCGTCAACTGTGGCGATTCCCACCAGGCTACTTCCAAGGAATGTCCCACATACCTTAAGGCACACCAAGCGGCAACTGAGAGAAGGAACAGGGCTGTTTAGGGTTTTTACTTTTGTTTCCTATATTTGTTAGGCATTTGGCGGCTTGGAGGATTTCCTTTTGTCATTATGGCTCATGAGCTGGCCCAATCGAACGTTGCTACCTTTCAATATGAGACGGGATATCTGACCGGCACCCTTGCGTGGTGTAATTTTTGTATGTTAGTTAGCTTCATAGCCGCCACGGCTCCATAAGCGTAATGAGATATAATAATAATAATAATGGCCCACTCGAACGTTGCTACCTTTCTATATGAGACGGGATATCTGACTGGTACCCTTGGGTGGTGTAATATTTTTATGTTAGTTAGCTTCATAGCCGCTGCGGCTCCATAAGCGTAATGAGATATAATAATAATAATAATAATGTAGCGGTTCTTGGAGTGGCAGACATCCACTTTGCGGGGCTTGGAGTACAGGTAGATGGTTTTTCATATCTTCACAACGTCAGTAGGAGGAACCGATACAACAATAGAAGTAGAATTTTTATTGGCCCTTATTTCAGTGTTTGGCTGGAGATATCTTGCAGAGAAGATGGTCCCGCCGGTTGCGTTTAGGATAGAGTTTCCCAGCTTAGAGCGGAGTTCCTGCTGGTCCGACGGGAGGAAGGCGATGGGCAAGCCCTGAATGGCTAGTTGCACTTTGTTGGGGGCGGGCCTAAATGGCCTAAACGGGTTCTCCCCAACTGGGAACGCTTTGTTGAACCTCGCAGCGACTGCGTTGTAGTACGGGGAGTACGCTGTAGCGGGAGTCTGCAGGGAGCGGCTTGCAAGAGTGAGGGCCCCTCTGGCGTTGACCGCGGCGCTCAAGCATAGTGGGTGGGGGCAGTTTGCCTCCTTCAGTACTTGTGCTGCGATGTCGGAGGCTGTTGCAACTATCCTGAGTGTATCCTGGTGAGGGAGGGGAGTCTCTCGGGGCGAGAAGAACCTTCTATCCGCTGCTGGGAGGCGGGGTGGCCCTATAACTGAGGGGCCCGCACCTGACGACGCTGCGACTTGGTCTGCTGAACCAGAGGCCTTATCTCCACTCTTCGATTTTTTGGACTTCCTTCCATCAGGTTGCGCTTGTGGTGCGGCAGCGTGGGCATAGGTTGATGGTTTGGATTTGGCTTTGCTGAGAGCATTGTTGAGTGACGGCTCTAGGTGGCCGGGGGTGAACGAGTAGGCGCTGTACTTACCCACGCTGAAGGCCGGGGCTTCCCAGGATCGCGGGTATTAAACTGCGTAGGCGTTGGGATCACCATACCACTTATCTGTGGCTGTGTCGTAGCGGGGGATATCAGAGTCAAAGTCAGACATCGTGCTGGCAGCTGGAATGGGAAGCGGGGGCTGATTTTTTCCGGTTTGTTTTAGCTGCTTTGCTGGTTGGGGTTGATTTGCCACGGCGGTGGTCTTTGCTGCAAGAGAGGCTGCTACTCTGGATGAGAGATCGGCCACTGTGGCTTCAATAGAGGTTAGAGAGGGGCCCGTGGCTGGTTGGGTTTGTTGTGGCGGTGCTGTAATTTTGGTCTCTAGGGCGCCTATCCTGGCGTGGAGGGCTGCTATTCCCTCGAGGGCTGTCATAATTAGGGGGAGGATTGTGGCTTCTCCCGCTGTTAGGCTTCTAAGATCAGCCTCCCATAGCCGCGGGAATACGTCTCTATTGGTGGAGAGGTTGGAGGTGGTGTGGTTGTACATCTCTCTGAGGAGAGGGAGGTTGGGTTCGAGTGGGCCTACCGAGGAGGACCGTGTTGGATTCTGGGGGGGGGAGGAGTGGATCTGGGCTGCTGGTGCCAGGGCTGGGGCAGTTGGGACTTGAGCAGCTCTTCCTGCATAGGGGTGGGAGCGGTCAGAGGTGCAGGATTCCGGGCGCGAGGCCCTACCTGTGTTGTGAGTCATAGCAAAAGGTATGAGTCTAGTGAGGGATGGTGTCGCTTATAGAGTGAAGCCTAAGTGAGAGGCGAAAATTGGTGAGTCGCGCTGGTTGCCACCCAAAAACTTTGAGTTTAGGGATGACCGAAAGCGGTAATTTTACAAGCGAGAGGTGAATAGAGGGTGCGGAGCGTGCCAACCCTCTGATTACTTTTTTCTCTTTTTTTCTTTTTTTTTCTTTTTTTTTTTTTTATATCATATATTGCTTTTTAGGTACAAGAACGTGCATGCAGCGTAAGCTATGGCAAAAAGAAAACCTTAATTCCAAAAAACAAACAAAGGAAACCATCATCTCCAATGTCCAAAGATGACAAATCCGTCGCTAGCACCTCAAACGGTGACCACTCAAAAAAGTACAGAAAAATCAACAAACTTTCATCATCAAAACATGCAAAAATTCATCAAAAGCAGTATGGAACTCAAGTCAGGGCAGCGGGGGGGGGTAAATCCTCGCCAGAGGGTGAGAGACGCCTAATCGGTGGCATGGGTGGTGGGAATCCTGCGCCAGTAGTGCGGATGTAGTTGGCGAGGACAATGATGGCAGGAAATCAAGGCCAAATTGGCGAGCCTTGGCCGATGTCGGAGACTCCATGGAGGTAGAGCGTCCTCTTATCAGCTTTAGCTGAGCATTGAAGTATTGCGAGGGCGAACGTCTGTTCGCTCTCCTCACAGAAGGTACACAGGGTGGAGGACTGAGGGTCGTCCCAAGAGTGGGGTGCGGCCAGGTAGCTTTTCCTGGCCCTTCCTTAGTGTACGCGGCCGGCGGTGAAGCGGTCGAGGCCCATAAAAGCATGTGGCTTTAGCGTGGCCTTATATGGGTAGTAGAGAGGGGGTGGGGCCAGGTGGACCCAGTCTTCCAGGAGTTTGTTTCGCAGCGAGGCTTTGAGGGCCTTGTAGTCCAGCAAGATGTGGGGTAGTAGGGCCAGCCCCGGTCCCAGGGCCGGGTAGGCAGGTGGGAATGTTGTAGTTTGTCTCGTAGCCTGCAGCAGAAGGTGTGCCATCGAGTCAATGGGTAGGTGTCTCCTGATGGGTTGTTCGCCCTTGTATTGGCGCCAGCCCAGGGGTATGTAGTTCTGAGTTCTCCCCTCGAGCAGCTTCCTATGCGTGGATCTGTCTGGGTGGGAGGTGTAGGAGGGGAAGTCTGGGGGGAGCCTAGCTGATGCTGGGTTGTAAGCAGGGGAGGAGCAGGCTTAGCGTAGTGCCGACATCCTTCTCCGGTGAGTGATCAACAAGTCAAGAGGGGGGAGGCAGGCTTCAATGGCCAGAATAGTCGTTGGGGTTGAGCTAAAGCAGTTCGTAACCCATCGCATAACCTTGTTCCACAGGACCGACATCTTATCCGTCGTGGCTAGCGTTGGTATCAGAAGGTCAGCTCCATACGTGAGGATAGGAAGGATGAGGCCCATGGCGAGCCTGCGGCACATGTGGGGGGGCATACCGATCCCGTGAGCCGCAAGCCTTCTGATGGCAGAGAAGGCCCCAGAGGCCATAGGGAGCCGTTTGGTGAAGTGGGTGGTTGTTTCCAGGGTGGGGGTGAACCAGTACACCAGCCACCGTAGGGAAGCGGAGGGTGGCAAAATAAAACCATTTAGAGCTATTGGTTGGTTGGATATTGGAGATCTGTCCTTAGGCGTCCTCCAGTGTATAAGTTCAGTCTTGGGGATTGAAAAGGAAACCCCAATCCGCGCTGCCCTGCTCTGAAGCAAAGAAAAACAATATTGAAGATACCTAATATTCCCCCTATAAGAAGCAGTAGAAACAGTAATTGTAAAATCATCAACATAGGAAAAAATCACCCCTCGGGGTATGGAAACATGTAATTTAGAAACATAAATCACAAATAACAAAGGAGATACAGGTGATCCTTGGGGAGTCCCTACTTGAACGGGAGAAAAAACCCCGGGCGCTCCCTGAAACAACAAGCGGCATGAGCGATCTGGAAGAAATGATCGAACCCAGGCTCCCAGGTACTTGGGAGTCCCTTTGGCTCTGAGTTTAGCTGTAAGAAGGTTGGAGGAAACATTATCGAACCCTAACCACAACCTCTACTACCCCCCCCACACATTATCTCCACAACCACATCTTCCCCATTTTCCTATACAGAGATTCCTGTTAAACAAATCACTTTAAACACTTTCCCCAATTTTCAGATCAAAATTCGCACTATCCCCCCTTTCTTGGCACATATCTTTGATTTTACCCCTATTTTTACCCCTGAAAACAATATCTCCTACCACCACTATCACAGTTTTGGAGCTCCTGCTTTAAAGTTTTGACAGGACTTTCCTGGAGCTATTCCAGATATCCTGTTAAAATTTCAGCTAAGTTCCTTATCTTTTCCTTTCTCTACTGTTATTTGTTTTATTTTTCTTCTTTGTTTGTTTGTGTTTTATCCTGTTGCCTTTTTTACCTTTTGCTCCCTTTGGTTGCTCTGCCAACTCTAATCCACTTTCCTTATCATTCCCTTACTACTCCTCATAGTAAAAAGGACTTAGAGAAAAATTTCGCATTTTTGAAGCACTCATGCCTATCCATCATAC